>CM065715.1:66768483-66770983 GCA_033310375.1 Conus canariensis | reverse complement strand
GATGTGACAGATCTCTCTTGAAGGCCGTTGATGTATCAGATCACTTTGCAGGTCGTTGCTGTGACAGATCTCTCTTGAAGGTCGTTGATGTGACAGATCTGTCTTGAAGATCGTTGATGTGACAGACCACTCTTGAAGGTCGTTGATAGTGACAGATCTCTCTTGAAGATCGTTGAAGTGACTGATCTCTCTTGAAGATTGTTGATGTGACAGATCTCTCTTGAAGGTCATTGATGTAACAGATCTCTCATCAAGGTCGTTGATGTGACAGATCTGTCTTGAAGTTCGTTGATGTGACAGATCTCTCTTGAAGGTCGTTGATGTGACAGATCTGTCTTGAAGGTCGTTGACGTGACAGATCTCTCTTGAGGGTCGTTGATGTGACAGATCTGTCTTGAAGGTCGTTGATGTGACAGATCTCTCTTGAAGGTCGTTGATGTATCAGATCACTTTTGCAGGTCGTTGCTGTGACAGATCTGTCTTGAAGTTCGTTGATGTGACAGATCTCTCTTGAAGGTCGTTGATGTGACAGATCTGTCTTGAAGGTCGTTGACGTGACAGATCTCTCTTGAGGGTCGTTGATGTGACAGATCTGTCTTGAAGGTCGTTGATGTGACAGATCTCTCTTGAAGGTCGTTGATGTATCAGATCACTTTTGCAGGTCGTTGCTGTGACAGATCTCTCTGAAGGTCGTTGATGTGACAGATCTCTCTTGAAGATCGTTGATGTGACAGACCACTCTTGAAGGTCGTTGATGGTGACAGATCCTCTTGAAGATCGTTGAAGTGACTGATCTCTCTTGAAGATTGTTGATGTGACAGATCTCTCTTGAAGGTCATTGATGTGACAGATCTCTCATCAAGGTCGTTGATGTTACAGATCTCTCCTGAAGTTCGTTGATGTGACTGATCCTCTTGAAGGTCGTTGATGTGACAGATCTCGTCTGAAGGTCATTGATGTGACAGATCTCTCTTGAATGTCGTTGAAATTGACAGATCTCTCTTGAGGGTCGTTGATGTGACAGATCTCTCTTGAAGGTCGTTGACGTGACAGATCACTCTTGAAGGTCGTTGATCTATCAGATCACTCGTGAAGGTCGTTTATGTATCAGATAAACTCTTGAAGGTCGTTGATGTGACAGATCTCTCTTGAAGGTCGTTGATGTGACAGATCTGTCTTGAAGGTCGTTGACGTGACAGATCTCTCTTGAGGGTCGTTGATGTGACAGATCTCTCTTGAAGGTCGTTGACGTGACAGATCTCTCTTGAGGGTCGTTGATGCGACAGATCTCTCTTGAAGGTAGTTGACGTGACAGATCACTCTTGAAGGTCGTTGATCTATCAGATCACTCTTGAAGGTCGTTTATGTATCAGATAAACTCTTGAAGGTCGTTGACGTGACAGATCTGTCTTGAAGGTCGTTGAAGTGACAGATCACTCTTGATGGTCACTGATGTAATAGATCTGTCTTGAAGGTCGTTGATGTATCAGATTACTCTTGAAGGTCGTTGATGTGACAGATCTCTCTTGAAGGTCGTTGATGTATCAGATCTCTGTTGAAAGTCGTTAATGGGGTTGTTGATGTGACAGATCACTCTTGAAGGTCGTTGATGTGACAGATCTCTCTTGAAGGTCGTTGATGTATCAGATCACTCTTGAAGGTCGTTGATGTGACAGATCTCTCTTGAAGGTCGTTGATGTGACAGATCTCTCTTGAACGTCGTTGATGTGACAGATCTCTCTTGAAGGTCGTTGATGTGACAGATCTGTCTTGAACGTCGTTGCTGTGACAGATCTCTCTTGAACGTCGTTGATGTGACAGATCACTCTTGAAGGTCGTTGATGTATCAGATCTCTCTTCAATGTCGTTGATGTGACAGATCTCTCTTGAAGGTCTTGATGTGACAGATCTCTCTTGAATGTCGTTGATGTGACAGATCTCTCTTGAAGATCGTTGATGTAACAGCTCTCTCTTGAAGGTCGTTGATGTGACAGATCTCTCTTGAAGGTCGTTGATGTGACAGATCTCTCTTAATGTCGTTGATACGACAGATCTCTGTTGAAGTTCGTTAATGCGACAGAGCTCTCTTGAAGATCGTTGTTGTATCAGATCTCTCTTGAAGGTCGTTGATGTGTTAGATCACTCTTGAAGGTCGTTAATGCGACAGAGCTCTCTTGAAGATCCTTGTTGTATCAGATCTCTCTCGAGGGTCGTTGATGTGTCAGATCTGTCTTGAAGGTCGTTGATGCGACAGGTCTCTCTCGAAGGTCGATGTGTATCAGATCTCTCTTCAAGGTCGTTGATGTGAGAGATCTCTCTTGAATGTCGTTGAGGTACCAGATGTCTGTTGAAGGTCGTTAATGAGGTCGTTGATGTGACAGATCTCTCTTGAAGGTCATTGATGTGCCAGATCTCTCTTGAAGGTCGTTGATTTATCAGGTCAGTCTTGAAGGTCGTTGATGAAACAGATCTCTCTTGAAGGTCGTTGATGTGACAGATC
>CM065715.1:66680983-66763483 GCA_033310375.1 Conus canariensis | reverse complement strand
CAAGTACTATTCAAGTACTTATTCAAGTTCTTAACAAGTCGTCATCAAGTCGTCATTAAGTTCTTATCAAGTCGCCATTAAGTTCTTATCAAGTTCTTATTTAAGTTTTATCAAGTCGTCATCAAGTCGTTATTAAGTTCTTATTCAAGTCACTTATAATTATTTATTAAGTTCTTGAAATATTATTCCATCTGAAATGGATCAAAATGATCTTTTGTTGTTGGCGGTTCTGGCATGCTTTTTTGTTTGGCTTCTGTATTTAGTGGCTGTGATTTTTTTGACTGCTTTGGTTTTTGCTGGCGTTGTTTATATGTTTTATAAACGTAATAACCACCCCCACCAACAGCAATGACGCCAAAAATGCTAACTCTTTTAATCCAAATAATCCATGTCGACTTTGGTGTTGTAGGTCTTGAATCAACTTGTGTATTTACAGCTGGCATTGAAACAACTGTTGGCGGTGTTATGTTTTCATTATGAGTTATATTCTGTGATTGCAACATTAATTTTTTTTGTTTGTTCCACTCTGCTAATTTTTTTCCTGCTGCAACACGCCCAGGATGAGGAGGCTTTTTACTGGTCACTTTCTCCATCAATGTTTTCTGCTGATTTTCTGGCTCGGTCATTTTGAAGGGAAACAAAATCTATATGATTAAAAGTAATTAATCCCATGATTAATGGCGACAATAATGTTCCAAATCTGTAATATAGATCACATCCTAGAGACTCTAATGACTTTGTTAAAACGGGATCCTGCGTTAAATCATACATAAAATCTTGTTCAGAATCAATGGGAGCAAATCTACTAACTAGTTTAGTGTACAAACTAAGAACAGTTTGCCCAACACTTTTTACCATTCTTGACCCCAGTTGCGCTTCATACCTGTTGTGATACTTTACAATGTCTTGCGGCGACATTTGTTGAATCTGTTCTATGCTGAATTCATTTCCAAGGTACTGTTTTGTTTTTCCACATGCTGCTAAAGAATACAGCCTTTCCTTTTGACGCATAATAGCTTGGTCATCAACTTGATCATTTGTAAGTTCAGGAAGTAAATCATCGCAGTTCATGTTTTATTAATAATAATAAATATTATTTTATTTTTTAAAAATGAGCACCGAAAAAACTATTACTAACCTTGTATACCATTCTGCTGTTATTGGAGGCCTAAGTGTAGGATACACAATGCTTGGTAAAAGCCTGTTAAAAATAAAACCAGCAGATCTTGGCAAACTAGACTTTGAAGACTCAGCAAAGTTGATTGCTGTTATTACAGCTTCATTTGCTACGAAAGATTTTCTAGTTAAGCAAGGAATAATTCCAGACAGTATCAATATGTAAAATTAAAAAAATACATTTATAAAAATGGCTTCACTCGTAATGATGATTGGTGGCGCAGTGGTCAACGCGCTTGCTTTCAGCGGAAGTAATTACGCGTTTAGTAAACTACAAAATAACGATGAGAGAAAAAGACATAACAGAGCTATGGAGCAACTAGCCGCTGCACAAGACACCTATGAAAAGCAAAGAATGGAGCAGTTAGATTTTATTAACGACAGACTTAAACAACAGGGACATGCAGCTTACACATTTAAAGATGTTGATCAAGCAATAAAAGAATATTATCTTGTAACAGGCAAGCCAATCGAGACATTGCCTCCACCAAAATTCAGCGATTTTTATCAACCATCAGAAAAACAAAAGATGCAAGAAATATTGTTTATTGCCTTTGGCATGACCGCTGTGTATTTTGTTGCACAAAGTATTGGCTGAATAAAAATGTACAAAATCTATTATTCTCCAAAAGGATATTGGAAGGGAATAACAGCAATTAAAAAGCTTAGCCAAGCAGCGGGAGTCAGTGAACAAACAGCAAAAGAATGGTTATCTAAACAAGCGATTTGGCAAATTTATTTACCAGCGCCTAAACGAATACAAAGACCACACTTTGTGAATATAACTCCAAACGACACCCATCAAATGGATCTTCTATATTTACCCCATGATACGATTAGACGAAAAAGATTTAAGTACGCACTTACAGTCATTGACATAGCTTCAAGATACAAAGATGCGGAACCATTAACACAAAAGAGTGCTTCTGCTGTTGCTGTCGCTTTACAACTGATATATCAACGAGGACCCTTAACTTATCCTCGCATGATTCAAGTCGATGATGGAAAAGAATTTAAAGGTCAAGTGAATCAATTATTGTTAAAACATAGAGTTACCATTAAAAGAGGCATTCCGGGTGTTCACAGATCACAGGGTTTGGTTGAAAACTTTAACAAACAGTTATCTGAAAGACTTTTTTCCTACCAGTATCACAGAGAGCTGATTGACAATTCTCGCAACACAGAATGGGTTAGAAGACTGCCCTCAGTTTTGCGCGCAATGAATAATGAAGAATTTAAAGGGCTAAAACCAGTACAAGCAATCAGAAAACAAACAATAAATGTTGCTGAAGGAGAGTCTTCATCCAGCAAACTATTGCCATTTGGTTTGAAAGTAAGGTACCTTTATTTACCGGGAGAAGCGGAAGGGGACACCCGCATCAGGGCAACAGATCCAGTTTGGAGTGTTGATCCATATGAGATAAAAAAAATTGTGAAAATGAATCCGCCCGTGTATTATTTACGAGAAACTGACACAACAAACGGCCGGCCCCTCAAAGATCTTTTGTGAAGGAAGAACTGCAGATAATCCCACCAGACACAGTTCCGCTTTAACTGATTTACGTAAATATATTTGAGTTAAAATGGAAGCTCAAAAAAAATTATTTGCGTATAGATTTATTATTAAAACAATGATAAAGAATAAACTACCCATTGATCCTAATTTATATGAAAAAATCAAAAATCTTGAAAAAATCAAAAATCTTGAAACAACAACCACAAATAATCCGGCTATACTGGATAAAGAAATTACTGAGTATCTAATTGCGCTTGACCAAATGACCTCCAATGCCCGATTGCATATGAAAACTCTGGATTAACAAACACACGTTTTGTGTTTGTTCTATCTAATGACTTCTTTGTTACAACAGTTGTGTTGATCTCATGTAGATTAGATCGTAGTTTTACGTTGTCATGATGAAAAGTCTTATTGTCAAACAATGCTTTTTTATAGTTGTCATGGGATATGTTTGATTGCACAACACTACGAGATATTCCCTTTGCTTTTTTAACAACTTTTTTTTGGCTTGAAAGACTGTACATTTTCGACCTCAAACCAACAAACTCCTTGATCACACCACCAGATAATTCATCCTTCATCTTACCTAAAACCTTCTTATTAATATCTGAATGCAAAGGCGAATCTTTAGGGTAATCAGATGTGTCGTACCATCCCGCATGCCCTTTAGCTACTTCTAATTCCATGTCTTTATAGATATCTTCAGTAGGGATGTCGATTACAAAGGAATCTGTATCTGTGTACAGAACTCTGGACTCCGGATACAAGGGTTTAAAGTAGTCATAAAGAAATTCTAACATCAAAAGCTTCGACAGCTCTAAAACAGTAAACCCAATAAAAACGGGCTTGTCCAATTTGACTTTCTTTTTTTTCATCATTATGCCAAAAAGCTGATCATGAAATCTTCTGAAGTCCTGATAATTAGGTTTTGAAGTCAACTTAATTGCAACGTTTTCTCTGGTGACCAATCTAACATCTTTACGCTTGTGCGGATTTTCCATAGTCTTTCCAAAACAGCTGTTGTTCATCAACTTGAAAAAGTCTTTTTCTGAAGCATCTGCGGATTTAGTTCTGAGATCAGTGTTCTTCATGATGTATGGTTTCATGAACTGTTCTTGATCAAAAGCAATTATACGATGAACAGCTGTCAACTTTAAACCATGTCTTAAATAAAATTGAAGAAGTCTGTAATGACAGACATAATTTTTTTTGTCACGAAGATTAGGCACAAGTTTAGGTGGTTCTGTCATTGACACTTTTAGACTTTCTGCCGCTAATGGATAGTCATTATGGTAATCATGAAGTTCATGAGGATATTCTAAATCAACTTCTAGAATGAGACCTCTTTTACGATCAGCTTCTAGAGTAGGTAGCCATTTTAAAAACTTTTGAATGTCTTTGAGTCCTGTGTACATTTTAAAGTTGCGTAATGGAAGTGATTGCGCCATTGCCCATCCATACAGATTGTTTGCATCTAAATACATGAGATAGTTAGACCTTTTACTTGGATCATAGTCGTCCAAGTATTTGTTGTTTGCTTTACAGTAATGGTGCGACGCCATACTGATTCCCCCACGCAATCCGTTTTCAATCATCTGAAGCATTGGCAGGTTAGACAATAAATCAATTTGTACTCCAGTAAATTTTAAGAAAGCGTCCCAGCTCATCCCGGGCGCAGAAATGTAATGCGCGGGATCCAGGCTGTAATGTTTCATGCAGGTCTTCCTATAATTTTCAAAGACGTCCGCCAACAAACAGGTATCCGCCATTAAATAGGAATCATGATAGTCTCCCATCGTTTTACACTCTAACTTCTGCCACGCATCTTGAGCATGCTGGTAATCAGAATCACTGATGTCCTTTCCTCTGAGACTAGAAAAGAACGCGCCTTTAGGCGGAAGGGCTAGCTCCTCAAACCTTTCCCAACTGTTCATGTACTCATAAGGATAAACGCCCTTTCTAACGAGCGTTGGGTCAAAATATTCTTCTGTTATTGGGCAGGACTTTAAGGACATAGCCAGTGACTCTAATGAACCCATCATGTGTTGCATCAGTCGTAGAAAGACATGTTATTTAAAGTGAAACACATGTACTTTTCTGATGACTGTGCAATGCATGACACCCTGAAGTCGCTGGTTACTGCTTGCATTATAAGGTGAGAGTCGTAACCTCGCAAGTTGTGAAAGAATATAGGCAGCTTCCATGTCTTTGGTTCAAACTTTAGTTGAAGATTGCATTTGTTATGTGCTGCTCCTCTAAACTTTCCACTAATGTGATCATGGTCTCTTACTGTTGGATTCTCTGCGGTGGCAACCAAGGCCGCCCCACAAATCCAACAGTGAGTGGCTGAGTCATACTGTTGTTGGTCTTCAGGCGTCATTATGATTTCAGATAAGTTTAGATTATTAGAACAGGCATTACGCACTTGCTGCATGCGTTTTAAGAAGTATTTTGCAGCATTTGGTCCTCTGTACAATTCTGGCTTTGAATGGGCGCCATCCGACCTAACAATGATGAAGGCAAATGAGCAAATCTGATGATTACTCATTAAGACTGTTTTAGGAAGTTTCTGTGGGGTTGGTCCTTCATAAGGAACAATGAGTGATTCGAAGTCTGCGTAAACAACATATGGACTAGTTTGCAACCGTTTCCAGTTCTTAAAACTAACTTTACTGCCTTCTCCGGGCGTAATTAGTTCTGTATCACAGTCAACTGGGCTAATACAATGTTTTATATGTTCGCTCGCAGCTTGAACGGACGGAATTCTTGTTAAACATTTTCTACAAAATTCTTGTTTGCTATGTTGTTTTGTAGTATGCACTAGTAATCTACTCATTGTGCGTATTAGAGTGTAGTGCAACCCATTAAGGCTTTGCATTAGGAGTAAGTCTACATGACTCCTGGTTGGTTCGCCTATTGTTGGACTGTTCTTTGACACTCTAATTGGCAGAAGGTTGGTTTCTTCAGACCATGTGTAGACATTAACAGTTATTGGTGGATTTTGTTTTTCAAACTGATCAATTTTGTCTACAGCCATAGGAAATTCAAGGCCGTTAAAGTTAAGATTATTGGCCCACTGTAAATAGTTAGATACTCTCTCTGCATTTTTGGCAACGTGATGCAGCCTAGCAAGAACGCACCACATAAAACATTTGTTGTCTGAATTTTTTATGTTCAAAACTGCTTTCTTTGCAACTAATGTTGGAGGCAGTGGAATGTAAGCCTTGCCTACAATTGGCTCATACTTAGCCTGTCTTAATCTGATGTCTAGGACTTCACCCTCTGACCAACCAGAGCCTCTCATTTTAGCTGCTTCAGAGGCTTCATTAAACTGTGTAAGAAGTTGATCTGCCCAACCGGGTGTTAAGTCATTATGAGAAAGAATAGTCTGCTGTTTAGTTGAGACCCAGACTTCTAGATTTTCTTCGTTTATTGTTATATAGTCGATTAAAACAACTAACCTTACTTTAACTGGAGGGTTTATTGTTAGTTTACTTGGAACTTGAGAAATAGCATGTACAACGCTTGCCTGCACGTTTGTTGGATCAATAACTTCTAAAACGACCTCATTTAAAGCTTTTGACAAACGCTCTTCCTCGAGCATTGCTTCAAACAATTCATCTGAACCTTCATATATCTTATCCATGCTGAGTTTCTTTTCTAACTCAAAATATTTATTTAAATCAAAAAAATAAAAGTTAATCAGAATCAATATCAACGGTCTTTTTGTGCTTGGACTCATAAACTAAAGTATAAACGCCCTTTGGTGTTGTTAATGTGAGCTGTTTAGAACAGAGTTTAATGTTTCGTTTACTTTTTTTAAACATTCCTTTTTTATCTGGTCGGTGTCTGGTTGTTGAGAAAAAGTTGCCCTTGCCTTTCTTTGAAGATCAAACTTTTGTCTTTTGTAGTCCTCAAAATCAGCCTGTAGGCGACTAAATTCTTCATCCGTGATGTTTGAGTCAACTAGTGCTTTATCAATTATCAGTTTGAACGAACTAAGTTTAGCTGTTATTAGTTGAACCATAGCTGTGTGCTTCTGGAGTTTAGCTTTTATTTTTTTGCTGACAGCACTTACAGCCAATGAACACAGGCCAAGAGTTAAAGACACACCACCTAGAGGTATAGCTACCGGTGCACCTACGCCTGTTGCTAAGAGACCTACACTTGTTCCTGCTGACAGAGCACTAGTGATCGATGCTCCAGTATTAACATATGTAACAGCATTAAAGACAGCAGAATACCTTCGTTTGGTTTTGCTGTATTTTGAAAGGTCCTGCTCTAGTTTTTGTTGCATTTGTGTTATGTTTGTTAATCTGAAAGTTTTTATGTCTACAGCAGCAGCTATCTCTTCTTTGGGCACTTTTGGATAAGTCGTAACAGACATGCTTTTTTAAAATAAAAATAATTTAGTATTGGATATCTTTCAATCTGTTATCTTGAATATTCAGCTGCGCATCATATATTAAAAACAAATGTACATTAAGTGGTTTATCACTCTCTTTTTCTTTATCAATTTGAATGTTTATTACGTCTTTAACTGTTCTCCCACTCCCATGCAACTGATTATCCTCTGTTGACCTTAGGTCAATCCATAAACCGTATTTCGTTGTTAAATATTCATCAAGTCTAACACTGTGAAGGTGTAGATCTTTAGACACAAGGTCTACTGTTGGACTTCTAGACCTCCCGCCTCCAAACAATTTTCTTATTTCATCAAAATGATGATAAGGTTTAAGCCCACTACCGTAGACTTGGTTAGGACTACCCTCAATTGAACATTGTACTTTCGTTATTTTAGGATTAATAAATTTTTCACTTTGTCTTTTGAATGGTTCTTCATCTTCACACAGCAATAAAATACCTTTAAGGGATCTTGCTGCGGCGCTAAAACTAAAGTTCCATATTGTGTCTGCCCTGCTTTTAGGATATTTTGAATGATGAATCACTCTTTCGTAATATATTGCTAATTTTGACTGATATTGTTGCTCAATCAGCCTTGCTAAGTTAGGGTTGCTAACAATGTCAAACTCTAACGAGATGTCGAAAATGCTGTACTTGGAATCAGTGTCTGTCGATCTAATGACACGTTTGTATTCATTAAAAGTTAGTTCATATGACAATCTGTCTTTTAATGCTCCTTGAAAGTATGGCGCATGCGCTTTTAACAACTCAAAATCCAAGGGTATAGAAAAGCGATTTCCAAACGCATAACTTACAGCTTCATACTTGTTACCGTCTTTAGCATCTTCGGCGTCTATTCTGTGTTTTAGTGCTTCGTTATTTTCGATTCCTTGAAACGCAAGATCGGCCCTTTCATTCTCGGTTAGCCATAGATCACAATAGATTAAAAATATGTCTGCATTGTGTAAAGAAAATATTTCTTGCCCCTCAAGTTTTATAGAAATTTTCTTAACGATTGCCCGTCCCAGATTCTGTACAACTGTCCTGTTTACGTCTGTTGCTGAATCAAGTTCTATTTTAAAAGTAAGCCGTGCAGATCCCGGCACAATCACTTCATCTGCTCCTAGGTCTGGAAATTTAACAGTAAGAATTTGATCTGAATCAATAGTAGATGGATTATTTGGAATGGAACAATAATATTCTGTTTATTTCCCTTCACGCCAAAGGGCTCTTTCAGTCTTCTATGCGGGTCAAGAATCGAACCATATGCTTGTGACATTTTTTTTATAAAACAAAATAAAAAGTTAATTATTTAAAAACATGGCAGAAGAAGATTATGATGTTTTTGATCCTGGAGACGACATGAGTGAAATGACGCCTTTGACACATCCATTACAATCATTGCGGCGTGAATTAACAGAAAGTAAGGTCAAATCATTTTATCAAAGTTTAGGCCAAGAACCTCCCGAATTTATAGACCCTAATGATTTTGAAACAAAAGATGACCATTTGTTTGTGAAAAACGAGCAAGGACAACTTGTTCAGCTTACAACTAAACCAGACCCATCAAAGTTTTTAGCAAAGACTACAATTAGACAAAGGCTCAGTGTGAGCGATCAAAATCGCCTTGGCATTGCTAAACCGCGAAGATTAGACAGTGAGGCAGTTGCTAAACTTCAAAACACACTACAAGAACTCCCAACAGAAATACAAAACATACCCCTTAAAGATTTAAGCCCAACAGCAGACGAAATAATAGAAACCAGTTTTTCAGAAGCATTAAAAACTATGCACGATCCGCCGCTACCTATGAGAGAAATAACGGCCCTTGATCATGCTTTGAAAAGCATCAGAGGCGAATTAACAAACAATTTAGCAAAACTGGGTGAACTAGATGAGCATATAAAAAGAGAAAAAGAAAAACTAGTTGAGGCTGATGACCACAACTTAGGACCTGGTGTTAAAGAAAGAATAACACAAAGACTAAAAGATCTTGAACAAGAGAGATCAGCAAGACTAGAAGTGCTGTCTACTAACCGAGAACAATTACGAACTCAAGTGAGCAGAATAAGAGAAACTATCCAAAGAATTTTATATGAAGACACGACGCTAGCAGAACGAATAAGAACACTGTTTAGAGAGCAAGGCGTCACATTAGCAAGTGTTATAACAGCCTTAGGATTTGCAATAAGTACACTGGTGTTGGCTATTACAGGCGGCGGTGGTGGGGGAGCAGTGCCACCAGGCCCGCCATCAGATAAATCATGGGTAAAAAAACAACTCGATCACCTTGCAAGTTTATTAAAAAAATTAGCCAGTAAGGCAATAGATTCTTTGCCTGGTATAATAGGAGGGATCGTTAGCTGGCTTTTGTCTGCCGCAAGTAAAGTAGTTGGCTTTATGGCTGAGCACTTATGGACATTAGTTGTCTTAATAGTTGGGTTACTTTATAGTAAGATAAAGACCAAGTAATCCTAGGGCAGTTAATCCAATAACAAGTGCCGTCTTTTCATATTCATGGTCATCACGAACAAAGTCCGCGTCTTCAATGGCCTTTGGGCTTTGGGCCTTGGGGATTGGATGGGGTTTTGAGGGGGCCACGGGGATTGGGACTTCTTTTTTTATTGCTATTGCTGGCTTAGAATTTATGTCGTTTTTTCCGACCTTCTCTTCATTGCCAGCCACAAGGATTTCATTATTATAGTTTATTATTGTTCCTATCTGGAGTCTGAGGTCAGAAGGCAGCATGTATAAACCAGTGCCAACAGCAAAGTCTACTTTCGATCTTGCGTATTGCAAAACATTTTGGTACCTTTTAATACTTGAAGGCAAATCAATTGCAGAATTAATAGAATCCTCTAAATTTGCTAAATACTGTTTTTGGGCGTCAAAGCCAGTAGAAGGATCAATTATGTTTGATCTCGTTTGTGCTTGCGAACCTAGCAAACACCAAACATAAGTACGAATGGAGTCGTTTATTCGTTCTATTCCCGCTCTAGTTAGGCCCTTAGAAGTATCCAAAATAAATGTTGTCCATGCTGTTTTATGCTCTTGCTCTATGGACCCGAGGTGAACAGTTGTGCCTGAAGAGAAAGATGTGTAAGGAGGATTCCAATCATAGTTATACTTTCTGTGCACGCCCCAATAATAAAGAGTGCCTAAACCATGATTAAGATCCAACTTTTGTCTAAAGTCTGTCTTTGGGTCAATATCAAATTCGTTACAGATCCTTTCAAAAGCCTTGTAATCTATTCTGTTGCTGAATGGATTAAACGTTTTGTCATTTGGTAATGGCGCTTGCAGTTCAGACAAAATACGTCTGAAGGTGTAATAAAAATGAAATCTATACACTGACCTCACCAAAGGATCAGGATGATTTAAATGATCAGCATACGACACTCCACACCCAGTTGATGCACAAAACACAGCAAAGTTTAACTGGTTCTGATAAAACTGCATCGGATGACTGAACCACACTTTCGGGATGTAGTCGTTTTTAATAGAAGGGTTAAGATATCTGTTCAATGGAGTACTAACCTTTACTTGAAAGGCGTCAGTTTGAGTCACAGAAATGTCAAGGGTGTCAGTTGTTATATCTTTAGGACTGTAGTGCGGTCCAACAGAATATTTTGCATTAGTATATTTGAATGCACTCATTTTTAAATTTGTTTTAAAAATGTTTGTAACAATAACAACTCAAGACAGTCCTTCGTTTTTAGAATATGCTATTGATAATAACTGCGGAACCCAAAGGGTTGCACTCCATGAAATTTTTTACAAAGTCGTATGGTTTAATATAAGCAAATCCAAGAAAAATAATGAGATTTCAAAACTTGACAGAAGAGGAGACGTAATTAGCCAGTTAACCATACCTGATGGTTATTACGGGTTTTGCTCGCTAAAAGAAGCAATGAGTAACTTCGACATTACTCTCAAACTTAACAATGCAAATCTAAAAACAATGTTGACATTCAAACATGAAGGAGAAGAAACCAATTACTTTTTTGATGTAGAGCTAGCTAAAATGTTAGGCTTTAAACCCAATCAAGCCTATTATAGATTTAGAGTTACACCAGACAAAACTACTTATGAGGGAGAAAACCCGCTCGATCTTGCATTACATTCATTACTCTATGTTCATTTGGACGAGCTGAGCACTGATGAAAACTTATATGATGGAAGGCCCTCAACTGTTTTAAGAGCTCTTCCATCAGGGAAAGCTGCATATTGCGATTATGAAATTATACGATTCCCTAATTTACAGTTTAAAAGATTAGCTTGTGGGAGGGTCGGATCGTTTAATATAAAGATCACAGATAAAACAGGGAAAGTCGTGAAATGTGATAACCTGCACATTGTTTTAGAAATAAAATAATACGTTGTTTTAAAAAATGTCACGTGGACCAGAAGAATCAGGAGTTACATTAGCGCCTGAGAGGTGTGTAACTTTAGAATTAAAAGACCTTGCAGACGTTGAGGACTTTGAACAAAACGGTGAGATAGGCACTTTGTATGGTTTTGAGTACACTAAAGATGGTTATTATAAACGCAAAGAGGTTGACGACAACAAAAGGTTTCCTAAACTAGAACAACTACGCAATCTAGAAGCAAATAATACAGGTCAGTATGAATATAAAATAGTTCGAAAAACTGACAACAAATGGCACTTAGAACCATATTTAGAATGGGACATAAAATTTGAATTCTTAAGCCCATTTACATTTTTCGACCGTCAAAAAAGTTTCAGAAAAGCATTGAACTCTGGCCCTTTACATGTAAGTCTTATGCCAGAGGACAACAGTCGGAAAGAGATCGAAATAAAGCCGTTTGGGGACAAACAGTACATCCTCCACAGAAGAGAATCGGTTTTAAAGAAAGCTTCTACAAAATTACAGTTCATTCCACGCACAAAATTAGGAGACACGTTCACAATGATATTTAAAATTTCTGTCTTAAAAGATGAGGCGAGAAATGGAGCTGTGGGTGTCAGTGACAACCTTATGGAAGGAATTCTTATTAGCTGGCAAAACTTAGACGTTGACAAACTTAAAGTTACTGTCGTCGTTCTTTACAATGGCGAGGATATTAAGGTCATAACAACAAGCAACAAAATTGATATTAGTTTAAATAGAAACGATCTTACAGAACTGAACTGGATTAATCTTACACATTTGGGCCTTATAGGGTTTTATTATACTGAACAAGTTTTGACAGAGAGTATGATAAAAACAATAACTGGATTAGATTAAATTCTGTTTTAAAACTATGGAGCAGACAACTTTGGTGTCAATGTTAAACTTTATGATAAAAACCCCTCATTGTTCATTGATTTGTGGACAGACTGGTTGTGGAAAAACAATATTTGTCCTCGACCTATTACAAACAGTTTATCGTTATAATTTTGATCATATAGTAATTTTCTGCCCAACACTTAAATGGAACAAAGCATATCACGACAGAAGGTTTATATGGACGGATGATGAAATCTATTTAGTTGATCCTAGCAATAAACTGAGTGAGTGTTTAGAACATTTCTTTAGACAGTTTGAAGGAACTCAGACACTATTTATTATAGATGATTGTTCAGCAGAAAAGGATATAGTCAAAAAAAGAAACGCTTTGTCAAAACTGGCTTTCAGTGGAAGACATGCTGGGATAAGTGTGTGGATTCTATGTCAAAAATATAACTCAGTTTTAAAAGACTTTAGAGAGCAATTAAAGACAGTGGTTTTATTTCACATGAAAGATAGAGACGCATTTGATGAATGTATGCGTGAAAATGATGTTATTGAAAACGATCAAGAAAAACGAAGGATTAAGCAAAAACTAAAGTCTCAAAAGTTTTCTAAATTAGTGTTAAAAACAGATAATCCTACACATTATGTATGTTTGTAAAGTGTTTACTATTAGAGAACTATAAAATAGGCATTCTGGGTAAGCCGGCGGAGCAACAGCGAAACCGGCTTTAGCCGGTTGGAGCTGGCGGAGGTGGGTGAGCCAGAATGCCTATTTTATAGTTCTCTCCAGTGCGTTTGCAAGTACCACTGTTTCAAAATAATTTTGCTGCTACTATTAATGATGGGACACGCTATGTCAGTACATGTAAATGTCAATATGTGAAAGCTTTATAATGTAATCATGCAGTGTATGCGTGTGGTCATTTACTTTGTTTTGAAGAGGGTGCGTGGATGGCATGGAAATTCAAGTCAAGAACACTTTATTATCTCCAAAAAGAAATTAAGAGTGGTCATAAAAAATGTCTCTAGGTTTATATTTAACAGATCACAAATCATGAATCACACCCACATGTGTGTGTGCTTGTGCTTGTGTGCGCGCGCGCGCGCGCGCGCGCGCGCGGTGTGTTGTGTGTGTGTGTGGTTGTGTGTGTGTGTGTTGTAGGAGAGAGAGAATGGAGGGTGGAAGGGAGTGGAGTTAAGGGAGGGAGGGAGGGAGAGACAGAGAGAGCGTGTGTGTGTGTGTGTGTTGTGTGTGTGTGTGTGTGTGTGTGTGTGTGTGTGTGTGTGTGTGTGTTTGACTACGAGTGCTAGTGTGTGTGTGCGTGTGTGTGTGTGTGTGTGTGTGTGTGTGTGTGTGTGTGTGTGTGTGTGTGTGTGTGTGTGTGTGTGTGTGTGTGTGTGTGTGTGTGTGTTGTTGTTGTTGTTGTTGTTGTTGTTTCGATATGAATCATTACTGTTTTGTTATAATCGGTTCTATGTTGTGTAATAGTGTTTGTGTGTTAGAATCTTTAGTTACTGAAGGGACAAGGACCAGATGAAAAAATGCGTCTTTTTGCTTATCTATTATCCTTGGGAATAAAGATTCTCTCTCTCTCTCCTCTCTCTCTCCTCTCTCTCCTCTCTCTCTCTCTCTCTCTCTCTCTCTCTCTTCTCTCTCTCTGTGCGAAGATGAAGTTTAATTTGTTTTGCATTGTCCAGTGCTTCAAGACCTGAGAGTGAAATGTATCTGTGCCAAATATTAGAACAGACCATTCGAATTAAGACTGGTGCTACTCAGGTCAGCAAAGAATGAAAATGATGTCATACATTTTGCTTGCTTTTTTTTTCTAATACAAATCATTTAAACAGCTAATTGCATGAATGTAAAGCAACAAGAAGATTTAAATATTATCTCATATACTTTGCATATTTTAAGTTATTTATGAACTCACCCCTTCTAATGGGGCTGAGGACTTACAGAATAAACTATGAAATCGTATCATGTCGTATCGTATCGTGTCTCTTCCTGCGCATCTAACTCAGTGTGTGTGTGTGTGTGTGTGTGTGTGTGTGTGGTGCGTGCGTGTGCGTGCGTGTGTGCGTGCGTGCGTGCGTGCGTGGTGCGTGCGTGCGTGTGTGTCGTGTGTGTGTGTGTGTGTGTGTGTGTGTGTGAGAGAGAGAGAGAGAGAGAGAAGAGAGATCTGCATAATACTATCTTACAATGAGGCTGAAACTATGCCTGTGCCAAGAAATACGGAGATTGATCAGAATCATGATAACAGTACAAACGATATTAAACTGTCGATTTATGAAAACACCATTGATTATTCATTTCATCTGTTTTAAGTTGTATTGTCCCCGAAGCCGGGATATAGCTTTCTTAGTGGTGGAATTGAAAACGATTACTTACACACAATTCTCACCAATGATGCATCTCGGATTATTAACAGAAGATCGTTGAAACGAAACAATTGTATCATGATCAAAGGGAAGAACAGTTTTTCTTTCTGTCCATGAATCTCTTTAACTTTTCAGACGCAGGGCAAATTAGAACCTTCTTAGCATCCCCCCCCCCCCCCCCCCCCCCCCGGCCTCCCCGATTACCTTCATATCAATTTAAACAGGTGTGACTCCAGCCTTTTTCGTTCAAACTCTAAGAAGCATAAACAAACCGAGGTTACCTGTATTTGTTATTGTTCGTCCGTGTGCAAGTTTGACCATATTCAAGATAAAAAAAAGGCCGTGCCAGTCTTGAATAAATGGTAATTTGTGTGTGTTCATTTCTCCAGTTGTTGTTGTTGCTGTGTAGATGTGTCAGGTACCGGGTATGTGGGCAAGCTTGGAACATACCGTCTCCTTGTTTGTTTTGTGTACTCTGTATTTGTCATTTCTGCTGGGCGATTTGGTGTCGTAAGCGGCATCTGCAGTTGTGGGCATGTATTTGTTCATAACGGGAGCAAGAGTTACTCTACTTGTTTGTTTTTTTACCTTTGCGCATTGGGCTACTGCGTAGGTCAAACATCTGCTAAGTCGCCGTCACGAGACCCTCTTCTTCAATTCTGTCTTCTTAGTTGTTAATTCATTTATCCATCAGCTTAAAATCATGCGTAGTGTGGTCTCAACACTTAGTGGATGTGGTGTAGCGTATATGGACTAGTCCGCAAGCAGTGACGCCTCCTTGCTGAAACTATTTACCTAACAAGGGTAACATTTCAATGGTAGGCCTATCGCACTTCCTTCCGTGGTCCTGGTGTACTCCTCGCTGACTTCAGTGTGTATTTACTGATCAGTTCCGGTAAAACAGGACAGAAACTCGAGTCAGAACTCTCCGAGAATCTCCTAGGATTGATCTTTTGCAGCAAGCTAAATAGTCAACGACGTTTTTGCTCTTGTTGCAAGTCAGAAGTCAATGATGTTGTTGCTGTTGCCTCTGGTCAGTAGTCAATGATACCGTTGCTGTTGTTGCAAGTAGATCGATATTCAATGATCTTACCGTCATTGCGCATATCATTAGTCAAAGATGACAGATGCTGATGCTGTTATTTCGCAAGTCAGTGGTTTAAGATGTTGTTGCCGTCATGTTATAGGTCAATAGTCAAAGGTGCAACTGTCACTATTCAATGATGTTGCAGCAGTCAGGTTGCAAGTCAATTGTCCATGTTGTTGTTGCTGTCATGTCACAAGTCAGTTGTCTGATATGTTGATGCTGTCGTTTTTGTAGATCAATAGTCAACGATTTCGTTGCTATCAGGTCGCAAATTGATAGTCAAAGATGTTGTTGCTGTCATGCCATAAGTCAATAGTCAAAGATGTTGCTGTGACCTGATGTTCCTATATGTAACAGGTCAGCGATATTTTTGCCTTTATTTCGCACGTCAGTAGTCAATGATGTTACTGCTGTCATTTCGCAAGTCATTACTCAACAATGTTGAGGCTATTCGCAAATCAATATTCAGTGATGTTATTGCTGTTACTTTGCAAGTGAATAGCATTTGTGACGTCAAACTGTGGCTGTTAAGCACCGGACTTGCATCCCATAGTTGGGTATTGAAGTCAATCTTCCTAAAACGCTGCATCACTGCTTATGAATGCATGCACTCAAAGGCATATACTCATACTCAAACACATGCATGCATGCCACCTGTGTGTGCGAGTGCGCACGCACACGCACCACACACACACACACACAACACACACACACACACACACACACACACACACACAACTACAACACATGGACTGCCTAATTTGGAAGAATAGATTATGAAAGGTTTATGTGGAAATCCTTTCCTCAATTTTGAAAACTAGAGTCTGAAAGGTTATATGGAAATCCTTTCCTGTGCAATGTTATGATCCCGGGAAAAAAGAATATTGTAATGAATATGAACGAATATGCTGATGTATGGCTCAAGTTCTAGTGAAATATATGTGAGCTAATGAATATGAACGAATATGCTGATATGTGGCTCAAGTTCTTGTGAGATATGATGTAGCTAATGAATATGAAGATAGTTGTGATTCTAATGAATGGTGGCCATGATAATCAAGGTAGTTAATCAGTTTCCCCAGGTTGATAGTGTTCCCTGGATTGACGGGGACTGACTGCTACTGAGGCTAGGGCCAGGGCCGTAGCTGGTTGACGCCCCGTTCTCCACCTGTTGCTGCGGGTGTGGAGAGGCCGGCCTGAGCGCCGACAATCGCCCTACCTGCCACTACGCCCGTGACCGGTCAGTGTTGGGCCAGTGAAGAGGAGACATCGCTCCTGCTTCTGTGCCAGCGACCTGCGTTCGAGGACGTCGCTGTGTGTGTGGCGTGTGTGCCACAGCTTTGTGTTAGTGTTTTGAGCCACAGCTCAAAAGTGTTTGAGCTACATCTAGTGAGAGAGACTGTCGCCGAGTGCTGGCAGAGACGCCACGAATGAGTTATTTTGTGTGTGTGTGTGTGAGCCACAGCTTTGAAGAGACTCTGTGTCAGACATGCCTCGTCGCTGCCGTCGTCATCATCGCTGGACCCGGCAGTTGACAGTTAAAATTGTATTAATTGGTTATTTGTGTACACCTGATGGTGGGTGTACCATCCTATGCTTGAGGTGCTTATTTGTATATGTTTGTTGATGGCTCGGGCAGCATAAAAAGAAAAGTGTTATTTTGTTGCCTGGCTGTCCATGTTCGGATGAGTGGGTGTGTGTATGTGAATTAAGAAAAAAGTCGTGCATGCATCCATAATTTCTGAGTGAGAGTCAGACAGATATCCACACACGCGCTTCCATCCGTAACACTCGTTCAGCGAATGAAATAAGCAGACTTGCCAAAAGGTTAGTGTGCAAGGAGTTATCATTCCGAGCTTTTCACCTATCAGTCAGCGAAAGTTATTATTTCTGGTGTGTGAGTGTGTGTGTGTGTGTGTGTGTGGTGGGAGGGGGAGGGGGTATGGTAAATCATGATTAGAAAGGATTTCCTCTTTGAACTCTTATCTTCAAGGCGACATTTCTTTCGTTTGTAGGGAAGATGAAGGGGATTTTAAATGGTAAGAAGCCGAATAAGAAACTAGATTGTTCAAACACCGTATTTCTTTTTTAATCTCCGTCTCTTTTCATACCAGTGTCAAGCTGCGTGATTCGTCAAATTCTCTCTCATCTTTCTTGCCATTGGTAGGAGAAGCGCTCGGAATCATCTGTGAAAAAATGGGCGAGACCTCTGACGTTCCTGTTCACGCTGCGTCCTGATCAGCGTCTCATACGCTCGCGCTTTCCCCATCTCTCCAACATACATACACTACCCTCGAGACTCGCTCGCATGGATGCTATGGTTCTGGTGGTATCAGTGTAGAGTGGAACAAGGCAGTTCTGTTCCACCCCTCTTTCCTGGTCTTCTAGTTTCAGACGCGAGACCAGACCAGTTGATGGCAGTCATCAAGCGAAGATTTTCGAAAGTCGAACTTGCAGTGGAATGGTAGGCTTCAACCCAGACCTCCGTTGGCTAAATCCTTTGAGATCATAACCAGGCAAGCTACCCCCCCGTTATTTTTGATAATAAGCTTTCTTTTTTGCCTCACATTAAGTACATTAAACAATCTTGCCAGTCAGGTTTGAATGTTTTGAAGGTTATTAGTCACACTGATTGGGGTGCAGACAAGCGAACTTTGTTGCGATTGTATCGGGCTTTGGTGAGACCAAAGCTAGATTATGGGTGTGTGGTATATGGTTCTGCACGAAAATCTTACCTCAAAGCTCTTGATCCAATTCATCATCAAGGACTGCGGATTGCTCTGGGAGCATTTCGCACATCTCCAAAAGAGAGTTTGTATGTTGAATCTGGTGAACCCCCTCTGGAGCTAAGGAGGTTGTGTCTTTCCATGAATTACTATTTGAAACTGAGGGCTAATCCAGAAAACCCTGCCTATGATATTGTCATGAACCCGCCTTTTAGAGCCAAATATGATCTAAAGCCAAATGAGATTCCTCCACTGGGTATTCGTATTTTGCCCCACTTCGGGGCAGCTGGCATTGACCTTGATGCTGTTGATGACGGTCCATTACAGACTGATGTACCTCCCTGGAAAGTCGCCAATCCAGAGATTAATTTATATTTAACTCAATTTCGAAAGGAGGTCACCTCGAGTGCTGCATATAAACAACTTTATCTTGGGCAATGTGAACTTTATAAAGATTTTATCAAGATTTTTACAGATGGTTCTAAAAAAGGTGAGAGGGCTGCAGCTGCCATTGTGTGTGATAACAATTTTCAGGAGCCTACTTTGTTAAGATTGCGGGATTGGTCGTCTGTTTATACTGCTGAACTGAAGGCTTTAAATCTGGCCCTCAGTGCGGTGTCCAGGTCAGATCAGAATGATTTCCTTATTTTATCGGATTCATTGTCGGCATTGTCGGCTTTATCGACAAGAGAAGTTTCACATCCAGTTTTGGCTGATATTCATGATCTTCATACTCAGCTTGTCTCTTCGGGAAAGCATATAGTTTTCTTGTGGGTCCCCAGCCACATGGGAATCTATGGTAACTCAGTGGTGGACAAAGCAGCCAAACAAGCTCTCGGTGCAAGTCTTTCCAGGAGGCCTATGCAGTTTGTTCCTCACTCTGATCTACGTCATAAATCTAGTTTGTATTGTCGTGAACTGTGGCAGAGTGAATGGTGTAATCAAATTCATAATAAATTGTTTAAAATTTGCCCAGATTTAACCAATCCTTTCCCATCGGTGGTACGTAACCGTAAAGAGGAATCGGTTTTGTCACGGTTACATATTGGGCACAGCTATATAACGCACAGTTGGATACTCAGAGGGGAAGACCCCCCATGGTGTGTTGCGTGTGACAGCTTGTTCAGTGTTAATCATTTTTTGACAGAATGTACTGATCTGATGTGTATCAGAGAAGTTCTTTTCCACCAGTGATTTATCAGTTCTTTTTCGTGAGATTTCAGTAGATCTTATTTTTTCTTTTTTGAAAGAGGTGGACTTATTTTATAAAATATAGTGTTTTGATTGTGTATGCGGGTGTCGTCGGGTTGAGCAGATGGTTGTGCTTTTGTCCTCATGAATTTGAGCGATGTGTTAATACTAGTGTGGGTGTTTGTATCTAGAGACTTAGATATGATAGCTGAGGTCCTGATTTGGCTCCTAGTAGTCCGCTGGACCCTATAAACACTAACTAACTAACTAACTAAGCTACCCCCCCCTCCCCCTCCCCCCCCCCCCCCCTCCATCCCCACGTGTCCTCACTGATGGACACGACACTCAAAGACAGCAATCTACCACCACCTTGTTTGACAAAGCCTGTCACAGCACCATTAGTACTGGCGGATATCATGACATTAAAATGACAAGAGGATGAGAAAGTGTAGAGTGGTGAGTGAGGGCGGGGCGGCCCGGGAGGGCGAGGGGGTAGAAGACGAGAAGAGGGAGGAATATCAATGCGTGTGTGTGCGTGCGTGCGTGCGTGCGTGCGTGCGTGTGTGTGTGTGTGTGTGTGTGTGTGTGTGTGTGTGTGTGTGTGTGGTGTGTGTGTGTGTGTGTGTGGAGAGAGTAGGGGGCGAGAAAGGGGGAGGGCAAATGAAATATTCTCGCCAAAATGTTGTTGAGCATGAGATGGAGGTGTGACCGGAACGAAGCTGGAGATGCAGCGTACAGGCCACACGCCACAATTAGGATTTTGCGCTACACACTATATAATCCATGTAAGCGTTTTGAGGCCTACCATGAATTTGAGCCAGCATTTAATGCTAAACTGATAACTGATCAAAAGAATGACTCTCTTCCAATTATTTCCCTTGTTTTGGGGAATTTTCACCGATGAAATCACATACAATCTTCAAATACCGTCCCCTTAGTAGACATATTTCACGCCTTTGCACTCAACAGTGACCCTATCTTTGCGCCAGCTCAAAGAGCCCAAATAGTCCCATTCCTTTGATGTTAATCTGTCTGGTTGGAACCATCTGGCTTGTACCTTGATGGCCATAACAGAGAAAATGAGGAGAATCAACTTTCAGACACAATCAAAATTCTCAAAACAATCTACCTGCGCCAGTCTATAAATACTCGACTCCTTCAGCTAGGCCTTGATGCATTAATTTTCAATGTGCAGCTAGATGGGATGTAATGGGGAGCGGAGGTGGAAGACAGAGGAAACTATTATGATCGATACAGTGCAAACAAATTTACTGATGATATGTATCTAAGACATAGTTTCCCCCTTCTTTGTTTCTTTTCTTCTTATTCTCATCGACAATGCGCTCTCTTCAGAATGGGTCAAATAGAGGCAAGTCCTCCAGACCCCCATGCAACAAGTATCCTGCATTTGATTTACGGAAGGACAAAAAAAAAGAAGAAGAAAACCCGGCAAAAAAACCCATCCTTTCACAGTGAAATACATTTGAAACAGCCCTGAGCCGAGACCTCGACATTTGATGATAAATGAGACCAGGCCTTAGCACCAGCTACCACGGCACAGCGTTGTGTGTTGCAGATTCACAGATCAGAAGAGGTCATGAGGTTCAATTCTCATCGGAGCCGTTTATTTGTGGGATTTTTCTACCCCAACCAGCTCCTACCCAGAATTGAGCTTGCTGTGGGATCAAATGGGAAGTCTGAAACCACACAGCGATGCATTAGAGCCACAATTGTTTATCTCGAAAAAAAAGTGTTTTGACTTTTTCATATTTTTAGGTGTATTAATACAGTCTGTTTAACATGCTGAAACGTTTATTAGTTTTTGGTTGATAGCAAAGAAACACTTGTTGCCCTGTCCACATCCAACCAGATTCTGCATGCCACAAATGAACAGCAGTCACAGACTGTGGTCTGAAATGTTCCACTACAGTGGGACAGTTTGTCCGTGCCACAGGTGGCTAGAGCCATAGAAGACAGTTGTATTCCAAACTATTACCACAAACTGATAGGAATGTTCCAGGCCACGAGTCACTATCCCATAGCTGATCAGTTGTGGCCTGAGAATTTCAGCAGTGAAGGTCTTACTGTTGTGTGCCACAACTATCTACGTCTTGTTAATTAGTTGTGCTTCAAAATTCTGGGAAGATGAAAGCCTTTCTTTTCAGACCAAGAGTGTTCACTTCTTAAGATTGCGTAATTCTGTGGTTTCCATTCGAGTTTTTTTAACCCCCGTTTGTACAGCTTCAGAACACTATCTAGTGTTTGTTTTTCCCAAGTTTGGAAGTTCTGCGTGCAGAGGTATAATTTTTGGAGACCTGTGAAATCTTCAAGTGGCCATTTCTCAAAATGGCGTTTTTCAAGATAGACAGTTGTGGCTCTAACGTATCGACAGTTGAGTTTCATCCCCTCAACTGATGCGTCTTTGACAGTTTTACTCAGATTTTCCGATCAATACTAAAGGTGTCTGTATCTCTCAGGTCTGGCTGACGTTGGGATATAATAATTTAGGTGAGCATAGAGTAAAACCCTCTAATCATCTCAGACTGAAACGGAAAAAATCCACAGCATCATCTTCATCGTCCTCATCGATAAGCAAAAAGCCTCAAATTCTGCGGCCCTTTATGCCCTGCTCTTATTGTGACCTCAGTTTTGATTTACTCTCCATGTCTTTGCCCTTTGCCCTGTTCATGTTGGGGTGACCGGTATCAGCCAGTTCATTGGTTGGTTATGGTGGTGCCCTCCGGAAGGGGATGCTTGCTTACTCACACTGGCTCTGCAACTACACAAATATTGTTGTAATTACGGGACTCGTAAGTGGTGTCCTGCTTATGTAGGATCAGAACAGTACCACTGAACACACTGAAATGACTCAACAGCAGTGCAATGTCTCAACGGATCAGAACAGGCACCACTGAACACACTGAAATGACTCAACAGCAGTGCAATGTCTCAAGCGGATCAGAACAGGCACCACTGAACACACTGAAATGACTCAACAGCAGTGCAATGTCTCAAGCGGATCAGAACAGGCACCACTGAACACACTGAAATGACTCAACAGCAGTGCAATGTCTCAAGCGGATCAGAACAGGCACCACTGAACACACTGAAATGACTCAACAGCAGTGCAATGTTCAAGCGGATCAGAACAGGTACACTGAACACACTGAAATGACTCAACAGCAGGCACCACTGAACACACTGAAATGACTAAACAGCAGCATCACTGAACACACTGAAATGACTCAACAGCAGTGCAATGTCTCTGGTGGATCAGAACAGGTACCACTGAACACACTGAAATGACTCAACAGCAGTGCAATGTCTCTGGTGGGCTGCCTTATGATGACCTCACATTGACTGCTCCTTGTAAACTGCTGGTGCCAGGGCTTCGGCACAAGCCAGGATGTGGCCATGGATTCAGAGCTGGACTGAGCAGAACAAGGGCAATGTCGCTCATATGTTATGGTGGATGGATCAACTACAACAACAACAAAGATCGAGCCCCTAGCTAACTACTGCATCCAGTGTGACCAAAAAAAATGATGCAAGATCTTGTTTACAACATGCTTCAAACACTTTTTTTCTCTGCTGTGGGTTGTTGAGGCTTTGGTCAATGATCTGAAATTTCAGTAATCTTTGTGGCAGTTGTAATGACATATCAATGTGCTAAATCTGAAGTAGATGGAATCAAGCCCAAACTCTTGCTTACAAGGTCCCGACTTCTGTCTTCCTACCTCTCCGCAGTTACTGTGCCATTGTATAGCTTTGATCTTTCTCTCAATTAAATTTAATTTTGGTTCACATACTAATCATCACCAGTCACTGTATTAAATCTGACCATGACTGGATGTTGAACACCAGCTGTATCATGCTTACATAGCATTATCACACAGTGGCGTTGGCATTTTTAGCTATCACGCTGAATTGTGAAATTTTAATATTTTGATAGAGAGGATAGATAGCAAGGTCTTGACAAGATCTGCCATCCATTCAAATCTGAGTTCTTCTGCCACTTTCAGCAG
This sequence comes from Conus canariensis, assembly GCA_033310375.1. NCBI lineage: Eukaryota > Metazoa > Mollusca > Gastropoda > Neogastropoda > Conidae > Conus > Conus canariensis. The sequence continues at coordinate 66,739,739 of CM065715.1, read as the reverse complement.
CTGAGAGAAGACATTGCTGAAGATCACAACGGATAAAAACCTACAGATACAAAAACACATACCAACAACCAAATCAGAGAGATAACAGACTAATTCTGTTTTTTTTTTGTTTTTTTTTTTTTTTTTTCATTCCCCACTCCTCTTCCTTCATTCAGACATTATCTGCAATGTTCTGATGACTTTTTAATAAACTCACATATCGCAAGTTCTGGAGAAAAAAAAAGAAGTACAAAATGACCTTGAGGGATGTCATAGTCATTAAAAAATGACTGTTTTATTCACTTATTGGGAACATGTCAACAGATCATACTTTTGTATTAGTAATAGAATAAGACCTCAATCCGATTGCTCACACATTTGAATGAATCCAGGTGAATTATCACTGATATTCTGTTTATCGTACGCATGTTTTTTGTTCATTACACAAAATGAGAAAACAGCTTAGCATCTGACAATCTTCATTATGTTCTATGAAAAAATCTATATTTACTGGAAGCCTGAATGCAGCACATTTTCCCCCCAGTAATGGACACATTCAACTTGACAGTGGCAAATGCATATTCATCAACATTGTGAGTCTTGCATGAATCTGAAACCAACTAATAATCAACTTTTCCCAAAACAGCAAGAACAAAAATGTTCTCCTACATTGCACCAACCAGTGTCAGCTTACATCCTATTACCTTAGTTTGTTTTAAGTATTCATGATGTTCACAGGCAAACGACATTCAAGTATGGTACGGCTCTATGTTTAAACTGATGCTTTGTGAATGAACATTCAGGTGGAACGTCCACACCCAAAAAGGTGATATGTCAGATGGAGGTAATCACAACCATCTCATCAAAGTTAGGGATGGGGACCAGTCTAACGCTACCATGACACCACTAGATGGCAAGCACATTAAGACAACTAACCAAAATGGCAACTTTTACATTAGGTGCCGGTGAAATTCAAACTCACATTATTTGATGGTGAGTTTTGTTTTGACTTTTGGAACAGGTCAAACATTTAGTCTTTGTTCCAATGCTAACTGCGTACAAGTCTCTGGTTCTGTAATTCACTAGGCTCTAAACAATACACACTGAAATTGCCAACATTGTCAAGTGCTGTAACTGACAATGTTAAGGGGAGATATGAAGAAATGACGGTAATATATCGTCTCATCCTTGCACTGACATTTGAAATTTTACGTTTGGAAAATGAAAAAGTATTCTATTGTTTGTGGGCTATGATAGGCAAGAAAAACCACGAGTCAAAAATATTTTAAAATGTTGAGATATCATCTCTGTTGTGCAAATTGAAGCAAAAAACAAACAAACAAACAAAAAGTGTCTGCAAAATCCCAGTTTAACCATATCAAATCTGGAGCTGCCAAATGTTTTCGTGCTTTTATAACTACATGTATTTACTTTTCATCTGAAAAACTGTCAGCTGTTAACCGGAGCTTCCAAGCAGTTAAAAACTGAAGATTGCAGCAAATAGCTAGTCACTGCAAATAATTCTGATCAACTTCCTGTTTTCTTTTTCTTTTCCTTTTTTTTTTGTTTGGAAGGGGGGGGGGGGGGGGGGGGGGAAGAGGGGAGGAGCAGGATCTCTTTACAAAATGCAATTAAAAGACTGAGAAACATAAAACAAAGTATTAATACTTGTGACTTTCAGCATACATAGTGATGCATGGTCTTCATGGAAATTCTGAGCAAGAAATTTCCTCTTCTGTCCCACTGCCTTTCAGCTTTTTTTAAATTGTGTATCTTTCTTTATTGTCATGCTCTCTTTTCCTGCCTTTGTGGGTCCTTTGTCTGTCTTTGTTCTTGAAGGCCATGTCACTTTTTCTCAATACAGGTCACAAAAGGCCAGCTTCCTTGTTGAAATCTGGCAACAAGGTAGTGAATGTGAACACTGCCCGGGAGTGAATGCTGGTTGTTCCGTCAGCAAAGTCTATTTGCCCATATGGCTTTTTAACTGGTGTGTGTGTGTGTGTGTGTGTGTGTGTGTGCGAGTGTGTGTGTGCGAGTGTGTGTATGTGTGTGTGTGTGTGTGTGTGTTTGTGCACATGTGACAGAGAGAGAGAGAGAGAGAGAGAGAGAGAGTGTGTGTGTGTGTGTGTGTGTGTGTGTGTGTGTGTGTGTGTGTGTGTGTGTACTTGCACCCATGCGTGAATCTTATGTGGGAGCGACGTCCTTATATTAACCATCGCTTTGTTTACAATGTCAAAATCTGGTAATGAGAAATTAGACAGAACTCCTGGTTTCCTCAGTATGGCTCTGTTTCATCTCCTCCTTATGGACGTCAGTAATAAACTGTTACACTATACATGATTGTAACAGTTCTTTGTGTCTCTAACACTGTGGATGTCAATAATAACATATTACATTACACATGATTGTAACAGTTCTTTGTGTCTCTAACGCTGTGGATGTCAATAATAACATATTACATTACACACGATTGTAACAGTTCTTTGTGTCTCTAACGCTGTGGATGTCAATAATAAACTATTACATTACACATGATTGTAATAGTTCTTTGTGTCTCTAATGCTTCTGTCAGGGCAGGCACTTTGACTCAAGGACTTGGGCACACACACACACAAATTTTTTCTCTGTGTAATGACAGCTTTGACAGAGCCCTGTGTGGTCAGCTGGGCCGTCATGAAAAACAGCAAGGCTGCCAGAAACTGCGTGTAAGCTGGGAAGGTGTGGAGTGCAGAAAGGGGGGGGGGGGGGGTTGTGTGTGTGTGAGGGGGAGGGAAGGAGGGTGGAGGGATGTTTTCATCTAAAAATATTTTTAGGTGAAGGGAAGAAGTGGTGGAGGAGAGGAAGGGGTGGGGTGGGGGGTGGGGGTGGGGGAGCGCTTTGACCAGATAACAAGATGGTGTTGTCACTGTTCCAGCATAATGCCGACAAGGATGTGGCAGCACAATATTCCAAAACAGCTTGCAGAAAGCCAAGTGACAACACCTCAAGTCATCATTTGAATAGACCGATTTAGTTACGTGTGCAGACAAACTCTTCCACTTGTCAAACAACTCAGTCTACATGAAAACTACAGTGAAAAAAATTACCCCTAAGTTAACACAAACGGATTACTTTTTTACACATGCAGCCTTGTTAACTGGACAAAAATCTTTCCTCTGTGCTGAATGTGTTTGATAAAATTAGTTGTCTGCACTATTCTGTTTCCGATTTTTGGCAAATCAGACTGCAGAGTACCTTTCGCTGCATAATATACTAAGTGAAAATGCACATGTATACGATCGAGTTAAACAAGGACAGTTCAAGATGCAGCGTTTTCTCAGACTGGAACAGACCATAACAGTTGGGGTTTTACCCAACCCTGACCACATTATTTCCAGCCACAGCAGAATTGGCAGCCCTAGAACAAAAATGAAACTCATTCATTTTAATATTTCATCTTTTCACTCTGAACTGTTGAAATTAATGTTCGCAGTCAGTGTCAAAGAACATCCCATTTTGGAACACAATGAAACCTCAGCATCCATCTATTTTAGAAAACCACCACAACAGAAATGACAGTCTTTAATTGCTGTTCCATCTTGCCTGATTCATTTAGTTTGCAAATGACAGCAACACCAAGACATTCCCCAGAAAAAACATGAAGATGCGCTGTGTATTACCATGGGAAGAACCATTCTGTGAGCCTCAGCAATGGGTTCTTGAACACTCTGCAGTAGTGTTCGTACAAACAATAACATCACACACCATCAAAGATATGTGTGTTCGGATGAGTCAGGATAATGGCACAATTCAATCAATGCTATTAAAAAAAGCCAAAACAAACAAAAATCAGCAATGTTGCATACTCAAAACAATGGTGTTTATTTAATACTGGGAACACAAGAAGTTCAACAATGCATCATGATTTCAAACCATGCCATGTCTCACTGTTCTCATCTGGTCACTTTTCTTTTTAATTCTGTCTTCATAAAAATCACAAGGCTAAATCACACATATATGCATTCACTCATACACTTGCACACAAAGTGAACAGACAAACAGAAAATTCACAAACGAAACCTCAAGCATACTCAGGCAGTGTACACATCTTTTGTGTCAACACCACTGCAGAAAAGCACATACACACAGAATACGAGGAGCTGAAAGGATATGAATCAAGTTGTCTCACTGTATGCCTGTTTAACATGGGTAAGTGTAATGTTGAATGTATAGTTGACTGACACTTGATTTACACATCAGGACATGAGCACACATCTTATGAACTGTATGCGAGCAAACTCACAAACACACATTTTGACAACATCAACACAAGTGTATGTATCTCCATGCAAAGTGAAGATTTTTCCTCTTTTTTTCAAAGGTTTTGTGGGATTAGTCTCTCCTGACAGTAACCAATTTTTTCAATTATCTCATTTTCCTATCCCACCACCTCTTCCCCTCACCTCTCCCCTTCCTTTTGCTCCTGGTGGCAATACTCTCACACAGCTCATTCCAGTTACCATACAAACAGCCAGATTCAGACTCATCCTGTCAGCGCTAGCACCAGCAGTTCACAATTCACAGAAAGCAATCACTGTCAAGTCATCACGAGGCAACCTGCCTGAGATAGCACTGCACTGCTGCCCTATCTCTGTGTTGAACATCAGTGGTGCCTGTTTTAATGTAGCATACACAAGACACCACCTACTGACAACAATCAACAATAACTGCTTGGTCCTGGAACCAGCATGACTGTGCTATCCCCTTCTGAGAAACATTCTTCCTGTGTCATCACTGTATACCTCTCTCATTCCTGTTTTCTTTTTCCTTCCTGAAGGTCGAACAGAAAGGGCATGGCATTCTTTCTTTCTTTCTCTTACGATGTTTTGTTCCTTTTTCATCTTACATGCACATGCATGCTTACACATGTACGCATGCAAATGCTCTTTCACTCCCCTGTTCATGTGCATTCAAATACAAAAACATACATTAACACACACATCAAAATTTAAGAAATTGGAAAAAAAAAAAAAAAAGCAGCAGCATACAATGAATAAAATAATTTACAAATGTACACAATCATATCGCCAATCACACCAGATACACTGATAAAATCCATTGTTGTGCCATGTCACAGTACTGCACAGTATGACACACACTGTGTTATGAAGCAGAAAGCATGGAACAGGTTCTGAATACAACGCATCTTCAGCACTCTCCTGACCACAGCACATGCTGGCCATCACCACAAGAAAAGCGCATGCATAAACTACTCCACTGGCATGTGCATAAACTGCTCCGCTCAGATGCAAGTCCATTATCACTCACATTGAAATGATCATCAGGATCAACATTATCACTCACATTGAAATGATCAGAAGGATCAACGAAGCACCACAGGAATATCATCTCATCTTTTTTCTTCCCCTCCAAATCAAAACTAGAAACAGAGATATACACTGAAGTCCTTCCTAACAACACACACCACATTTGCACACAGCGACGCCTACAAAGTCTTACGTTCCCACCATACTGCGAAGTTTTATGCCCAGATAAAATCTGCGTCCACAATATTCTCAATCCACTTTCTTGCTAGTCCAAGCAGGCTTCTAACGATCCTGCTGGTCAATGGTCTGTCAGCATAATGGTTCATCAATTTACTTCCAACTTTGGAGAGTGCTGAAGCAGCTGATGCCAACACCCCGCTGCATGACACACACTCACACCTACAGGTGTGCCTGCCCAGGCAATCCAAGTCTTCATGGCTCTACTACCAGGCTTCTCTTCCATCACATTTACAACTGTCATTCAGCATTGCCCAAGGGGTACACTCATGAAATACACACACATACACACATGGACTAGTACCATTAAAACAGAAATCCAAATGAGTATGAAACTGTGCCAGCAGCCCCATGAGCCTTGCTTGCTTGACTTCCCTTAGTTACAGATCCCAGACTAGTCAGAGACCTTGCTGTATCTATATGACAATTGTTATCAATAATGAATTCTGTCGCACTATAAGTTCTAACACTTCCAAACACTAACATTCAGCACAGGGCAAAAATAATGGAAACCTTTTTTTTTCAGCACAAGGGGTAATGATAGGCTCAGCCCTTGTTTATTTCTTGAAGTTGTGAATCTAGCAATTGTAAGTGTTTACAGACTAATAAAAACAACAACCAAAAAAAAAAAAAAAAGCCTGAAACTGATCTTAAGAGAGTGTGTCTGTGTATACCTCTGGGAACATGCATGTGCTTGATCCTCAGTCATGTGCTTATACGTCCACAACACACGATTACCATTTTTCAAATGAAAATGAACATTTTCTTACCACTAAAACTATAACGGCATCTGCACTTTTTCATGTCAAGCATAACCTCTATGCTAGTCTAATTTCTAAAAAGTTTGAACATTGTCTACACCCATTTAAAACGTGCGCATGCATTTTACTATGCTTTCTAGCTCGGTTTGCATAATCTGACTGAAATGTTGATAAATATCAGAAGTTACATGTGTCTGTTTAATAAAAAATCATTCACAATAATGCCCTCCGTGTGCACTGTGATACATTTACTGTAGCCTGGCAGAAGCTTATGCTCTTCTTCAAACACTAAAAGCATCAAATGCATACACATGCTCAAACAGCAACACCAAATTCCTGACAGAAGCCTTTATACAGATATATTTTGCTTCAAACTGCTAAGTATAAAACCACGACCTGATTAAAACAAGAAAATGCTCACAACACAGCGCTTTATAAACAAGAACAGAGAAAGTTCAACAACCACAACATCACTTAGAGAGACAAACAAAGACAACCATGGTGAAAGTGATTATAACAGGACCATGTCACTCTGAGTCAGTGGCTGAGAAACAAAGACAGTAACCGCATGTTGACTCAAACAAAGTAGACAGAAGAAAACCCCATCCTACACGTACAGGCACGTAGTACTGACAAAACCAGAGTGATTCATCAAGTAAGGACCAAAAAAAAAAAAAAAGGCAGCACAGTTTAAAAAGGAAAGTGAGTTTATTTGGAACAAACCCGATTTACAATACAATCCACACTCTATGTCGCTCTTCCTGCTTTGTACAATAGCTAAAGATCTTATCGGGAGTTCTCACAAACGCAAGCTTCATCTTCTGAAGACAAAGGGATTTTTGTTTTTTGGAGAGGAGGGAGGTTTACACTGAGCCAAATCCATCTTTAAAATAAAGGTATACAAAAGGAGATCAAGAAAATGAAGTGCAGCATAGTCTTTGAAGTGGATACCACACACACACATTTTTACTGACATACTTATTTTATTTACAGTTCACAACTCCATTCTTCTAAAAGGACAGTCTTTATCTTGCATCTATATCCTAAAATACAGAAATGACACAGTGACTTGTTTCTGTTAAGAACACAGCAGAAACTAGCCAATACACAATCATATCAAAAGATAGTTCTCCTGGATAATCCAAATCACACTCTCACAGCACTCTGGGTTTTTTTTTTTCACTGGCCAAATAGTAAACATGCTTCAATCCCTCTTCTCTCTTGAGACACAAAGTTAAATTAGCTTCATTCCCAACCCCTCTGAAGGTTCATGGGAAACACAACAAGACAAATACCACAAATTCAGCAACAGAGGTTTGAGTTCATACGCTGAATTTTTGCAGTGATGTCCGTCACATCAGTTCTGCCACCAGAGATGCATTCAGTTTAATTTAAAAAAAAAAAAAAATCATGCTGGTAATTCAAGTTCTTGAGAAAAAAACCCTCATGAAAATTGTCCACACACTCACATCATGTCCTTAACAAGTTGTGCAAATACATACACTTCCAAACATATGCGCTGTATTATGTACAAATTATCACAAGAAGCATCACTAGGCATCATGAGTATCTATGAAGACACTGAACAATAACTTGCACTTAGACACACAGCCGCGCACACACACACATTCCAGTCCACTCTGCCAAAAAAATGTTCTAAGAGAATCAAGAAAAATCCGTTGTACAAAGATATAACTGACTGACACCATTCAACCTTTTTAATTTTCTTGTGGAATCTGACTTCACTGAACTGTCACTTAAAACAAGGAATTGTAAACGAGCTCTCTGAACTGGACACTATTCCAGCATGGTCGCTTTTCTTCTTCATTCTGTTGAGCTTCATTCCTAGGCCCCTCTTTTTTCAACTCAGTCTTGTCACAAAATGTCTTGGCTTATAAACAGCAGCAGCCATCACTACCATGCAGGCAATTTGCCCAGAGGGGATAAAAAGTACAGATGCAAGACTAAGGACAAGCCATCATCAACCTTTGACTTTCTGCTGCACAAACTGCAGGAATTCGTAATAGGACATGCTGCTCTCAGTGTCGGTCTTCCACCATGTATCGGAAAAACAGATGGCGCTGTTTGCTGTCGTCTCTGAAACAATAAGAACACTTAGCATGTATAGAGGCTGAAGAAGAGAAAAGTTCAGCTGGCTTACTTCAGTTTGTTTAAAGAAAAAAAAAATTGTACTTTAGTGAACTTTGCTTGTGTATGCTTGTAGCATTTGAGTTTTGTTTGTTTTTCCTCCATTCCTGTTTTAGTTACATCTAGACAAAAAGTGAAGAAAAAAGCCTCTGAAGTCACCTGGGCAACCTCTGCTCAACATGAACAGAGACTTGGTACTCTGGAAAATGAAAAACAGGTACCTGATTGTTCAAGAAAACGGAAAGTAGCAGATACCTGACAGTAAAGACCATCCTTAATTGATTGAACTGTTGGTTTACATAACCAGACTGCATAAGTAGATGATCCTTACTTTGTTTTAATTGCAGCTAACATTCAAACATTGTCTTAACACATACTGCTCTGTTGTGATGACTGCCTTCAACAATAGAACACATACCGATACCCATCAAACACTGTTAGCTGGTGCTTGACTTTGATTGTTATATATAGGGAGCTTGGAAGTTTTGAATAAGCTGTGAAATCAATTTCTGCCATCTAAAATCTCTCCATTCTACATTTCACTTATCTTTTCTAATATACTGTGAATTCTAAAAATTAAAGTTGTACTAAGTTAAATGTTCAGTTCAGAACTGAGAAGGCAGATTTAGCTCAAATGGTTGGGCTAACCAGTTTCCATCACAGGAGAACTTTTGTATGGTTATTTCCCTTCACTGAACTGTCCTCGAGGTATGCTGAGCTTTTTTTTTTTCCTCCTGTGCACCTTCATAGTATTTTTCGGTTACATGTAATTCAACAATCCTACATCGCCAACAAAAACATTCACCTAGTCAAGTCAAATACAAGGATTGTGTAACAATACGATTTTAGTTTGTGAACTAAGTTTGCCCCACTAAGGTCTGCCTTCAAAAAGCTCACCATGTTCTTGCTCATTTAGGTCCTTTGAACCTTTATCTTTTCTCCCCTGCCCCCTACCTTCAATGCCCCCTAAAGCACTCGTCCTGTCCTTATATGAGGCTTGTAACTCCCTCTCACACACATTACCACTCTTGAACATTACACAAGATACCTGAGGATGAGAAAAGAGATGCCGCCAGGTCTGGAATCCATGAGATAGTTGATGAAACGCCGAACTCTGTCTGACGTGGGATTATCCAGCTCTGGAAGATCCACCTGCCAACAAGATGATATTCCTTGAAAGTGGACTTTCACCTTCTCTTCATCAATGAAATCTCCATCGAAATGGTACGAATCATTCATGTTAAGTATTGGCATGTGAAAAGCCAATCACTGGAATATGGGATGAAACCCTTGATTTTAAAGAACAAATCCATTTTGTACTCAATATGGCACTTCACTAATATAAAGACCCACTGGTTTCTTGTATTCAAAAGAGCAGTTTGTATGCCTGGGTACACTACAAATATAAATGTGATTGTACCTCAGCACACACATGGTGTGGAGTGTAAGCTGGCCTTAAGTGCACACTTGGCGATCCATACTTTGAGGTGAGTAGGCACAGACCCTGACCACGACTATATGTTGCCTGCACATGTTAACCCATCACAGCTGGGTACCAGAACAAATTTAAGCCTGTACTGAGTGCTTCACAGTATCAGAAGCTGTAGCCAAAGTCTGAAGTGATGTCAGACACACCCCTATGGTGTTGACAACACCTACGGAGCTGCCAACACCGTAGGGGTGTGTCTGACATCACTTCAGACTTTATGGGCCGAGAGAGCAGACTCCAAGAAGTTGTGAGTTGGCTTCCCTGCACTGATTCACGATTTTCATAATGAAAGTATGCAATCACAGTGGTCAGTTAAAAACATCAACACACAGATACATGCACAGCAAACTACATTCACTGTAACATTTTCATATAAAGTTTGGTATTAAATAGGACTTACTGGCGCTTTCATTTTATTTTGTTTTATTTTTTGTCAAGTAATTAAACAAAAGTAATCCAATTGGTAGCTACACACAAAACAAATGTAATACTTACTAAGTTAATTTCTCCTGTTCTTTTACCTATCCCTTTCCCTGTCTTCTCTCTATCTTCATCATTTCCCTAAAATGGGGAACAAGATGGAAGCACAGCTGATGATTAAGATGAAGGTTAAAATCAGACTGACATCAAACAACATAAAACGGAAAAAAAAATCCACAAACAAAACAAAAACAACTGAAATCAGCAGAGACAATACATGATATTTTTTCTAAGACTCACCGTCAGTGTCCTGTCTGGTGTGCTGGGTGCAGTTGCACTACCACGGCCACAATACTTATGGAGGCAGTGAATGGTACATTGGTGTGGATGGAAATGGGGCTGATAGGACTGCAATGGGGAGGTAGGAAAGGGGGAGGAGATCCAGTATTGGTGAGGAGGGGAGGGGGAGGGATCAGCAGCTTGTACACAGGTAGGAAGGAAGACAGACCAGCCGCCGTGGTGAAGTGGTTAGCGTCGTGGACTCCCAGTTGGGAGGTCAGGGGTTCAATTCCCATCAGAGTCAATTGAGATTATTTCTGCTCCGACCGGCTCCTACCCAGAGTTGAGTTTGCTACGGGCTCAGTTGGGAAGACTGGGACCACACAGTCGAGTTTCTTCCACTTAATCCACTTAATGGATGCGTCTCTGAGAGTGTTGCTCAAATTTCCTGAACAACATTGCAGGTGTCTGTATCTCTCTGGTTGACGCCGAGATATGTTATGAAAGGAAGCAAAGAGTACAGCCCTGTTATGCAGTCTCAGACCGGAATGGAAATCTGCAGCATCATCTTAATCATCCTCATTCTCATCAATCAGCATATTAAAAAAAAGTCTCAAATTCTATGGGCCTTCAAGCCCTGCTCTCATGGCGACCTCAGTTTCGATATCCTCTACACATATGTGGCCTTGGTTTAGTTCTGTCGGGGTCACCGGTATCGGTGAGTCCATAGGGGCTGTTGTTGGACGGAAGTGATGGCGCCCTCTCGGAGGGAGAGTTCACTCACTGCGGCTCCATGACTAAGCAATTATGGTCGTCAGTAGGGGCTTAGCAGGTGGTGTCCTGCATATGTCAGATCAGAACAGGCGCCACTGAACACCACCGAAGTGACTCGGCAGCAGTGCAGTGTCTCCTCTGGTGAGTTGCCTCCTGACGACTTGACACTGACTGCTCCCTGTGGATTGCCAGTGCCGGGGCTGCGGTGGGACTGACTGGGCTGTGGCTGTGAACAGGGTGTCGGGATGAGCGCATGGGTGCAATGCCAGAGGTGGCACAGAAGATGGGACAGCAAAAAAAAAAAAAAAAAAAAAAAAAAAAGGAAGACAGACAAAGATATCATGACATAAGGAGAGAAGAAAGAAAGCGGGGAAGAAGGTGACCCCAGCTCACTGACCATTCCTTCAGGTATGGACATGAAGTTGGGCACGTCCAGCACCTCCTGACAGAAGGCATCCGACACGGAGCTGCCGACCAGCAGGTAGACGTTCTCCCCCTGGTCCATGACGTACACCCCATGACGATCAAGGTTGGTCGAGGACAGCTGCAGCCTAGGGGCCTTGGGGATCTTCTCCTCATTGTGTTCTATCACATCCTGTAAGTCAGCATAAGGATGTCGTATCTTGAGATTTTGTCTGTCAGTGAACATCCCTTTTTGATAAAAAGGCTTTTCTGTCTGTGTATATCTTCCTATTTGTTAGAGGCTTGTGTGTGTGTGTGTGTGTGTGTGTGTGTGTGTGTGTGTGTGTGTGTGTGTGTGTGTGTGTATGTGTGGTGTGTGTTTCATGTTTACGTGCATCTGTGAGAGAGAGTGATGTAACTGTGTATATATGTGCGTGTGAGTGTGCCATGTTTGTGTATTGTAAGATATGTGTGTGTTGTGTGTGTGTGTGTGTGTGTGTGTGTGTGTGTGTGTTTGTGCTGTGTGTGTGTGGTGTGTGTTGTGTGTGTGTGTAGTGTGTGTGTGTGTGTGTGTGTGTGTGTGTGTGTGTGTGTGTGTGTGTGCGTGTGCTCTTGCATGCCTTCATGTGGGTTTAGTATGAGCATGCAAGCACGCATAGGTGCATACAAACGCGCATGTGTGTGTATGTGCATGGGCAGCATACATAACTCTGTGTGTGTATGTGGGTTGGGGGGAGGAGGGGGGGCACTCATATTGTGCGTAACAGAGTATAACAGTGTGCGTGCATTTGTGTGCACACAAGTGCATGTGTTTGTGGGTGTTAACATAGATGCATGGTCATTTGTATGCCTGTGTGTGTGTGTGTGTGGTGTGTGTGTGTGTGTGTGTGTGTGTGTGTGTGTGTGTGTGTGTGTGTGTGTGTGTGTGTGTGTGCATGCGCACATGTGTTTGCGTTCTTGAGTGCGTGAATGTCTGTGTGTGTATGTCAATGTTGGAGCTTTTGTGTGTGGAAGCATGTGTATTTGTGTGTGCATTTTGCAAACACAATGTGTGGGGTGTTGTGGTGCTGTGTGTGTGGGTTTTTTTTTCACTGAGCATATACACTTAAAAATCACACATACCTGTCAGAGGAATACAGATAAGGAGACAGAAATTGTGTGAGCAAGTGTGCATGCATGTATACGCACCAGCACATGTTTATCATGTATACAGTCTTCCAATGGCTGAGCAAGTTTTTCTAATAGTAAACCATAAACTAAGCAGGCTGACACACACAGACACACATTCACTGCACCCACCTCATCGTTGAGAGCATGCACAGGATACAGGTGTGGTAGTAGGTCATCAGCAGGTAATTGACGGGCATTGTTTTTGCCACAAGGTGAGCATACACTCGGTCATCAAGTTTTATGTTGGGTGATAATCTGAAGGCAATCTGCAAAAATAACACACAGATTTCGAAAAAAAAAAAGAAAACTAAAAGATGCTTACAAAAAGTCAGACAAAAATTATTGTGTTTGTATGTATGTATGTCCATAGCTGTCAACTTTCTCCAGTCAAAATTTAACAGCCAAAAATGTAGAATCAAATCTGATATGTAACTGAAAGTATTATCAGGCCAAACCCTTGAACAGATTGATGTTGGATTGGGCTGGCTCACAAAGGAAACATAGCTTTCACTGCATGTAGTTATTGGCATTCAATATCATTGTGACAAGATACTGACAGCCATCACCATTCACTCTCTCCCTAAAACACACACACACCCATACAGCTTCATTACCATTACCTTTTCTATATCATTTGTTTCCACCCCTCCCCTCTGCCCCTTACCTATCACTCCTTTCCCTGTCTGTACGGCTGAATTTGTTCCATGCCAACACAATGATAAGACATGAATCTGATCGCAACAATCAAGAGGATTTTTACGTAAATATTGTGCAGCTTAAGACAAGTTGACACCACCCTCCTCTCCTTCCCCACTCAGTCTTGTTTCACAGACAAGATTGCCACAATGCTCTCCTCTCTGTCTCAAAAGTTTGTTACACGATTCCTGGGAAATGGTGGTTTGTTTTGTTGCTCGGTGTGTCATAATCGTTCTAGCTCTTATCAACTTCACTGAGTCAGTTCATTTTCAAATAATGATCGCTCAATCCCAATTTGAAAAAAAACATTTGAAATTTAGGATTCTGTTCCCAAATTTGGGATATGAGGAATTAGTTTCAAAATACAAAAAGTTAAAAACATTGACGGGACTGGCAGCAACAGGGTATTTCACAAGGTCACGGAATCAAGATGCCAAATATGTTCCACAAACAAGACTTTTTCTCTTTTGTTATACCTGGGTGCAGAAAAGGAATGAATTATCTAAATCTGCTTCAGTAATTGCATGCTGACAGATAAACAAGCAGACAGACATGTCTTTGCAAGCCATATAACTGCTAAGCCAAGACACCCCAATGTGTGTGGTCCTGGAGGCAAACAGGGAAAGAGAGAAGTGAGATAATACAACAAAATATATGGTGAAAAACTATTCATCAGTATTTTTTGTACAGAATACTACCAACAGATCTTCTGGCACACACCGAACAAACACAAACACGGATGCACACACAAAACCAAGCATGCATGCTGTACAGACTGAACCACATACATGGCATGACAACTCACACTCTTGAGCATGGACAGCGTGAAGAGAGGAAACAGACGAAGAGATGACGGAGCCACCAGAGCTCCGCCACGCTGGGACGACCGGATCTGTGCAGCATACGCGTTCAGCATGTCTTGACAGGCGTTCATCAGGGCCTCCCGGGCATCCTCCAGTGAGGAACTGACTGTGCGATCCGCAGCTGCCACCCAAATTTGATGATGATTATTTCTACAGGCAAAACAGTTTTTCAGTCAGCTGGCTTTTAATTCACCAACATCAAAAGTACAGGATCTAGTCACAAAGTGAGGGGACTGCTGGCGGAAATCTAAACAAATTTGAAAAATTATTGATAAAGCTCTGCCGAAAAACGTTGACAATTAAGATGAATTCGTTTGTCAACGCTTTTCGGCAGAGCTTTATCAATCATTTTTTTTTTAAAGCACAGGAGACAAATGACGATTATTTCAACAGGCAAAATGGTTTTCATCAATTGGCTTTGAATATCTCAACATCAACAATACAGGAGATAAAAAGCAAGCTGAAGACAGCAATGTCACATACACTTGGAAATGAATTACTCCTTCCAACGCCAAATTTTTTCAAAGATTAGGAATAGATTTATTATGGTAAAGTGGAAGAAAGGTATACGGATGGGATGTGGCACACAACAAAGAGAGAGAGAGAGAATGAGAGAGGGAGACAGAGAGTGAGAGAGACAGACACAGACAGAGAACAAGACACAGAGACAGACAGAGAAACTGAGAGAGAAAGAGACACAGTGTATGACACACTCAAACATGTGGACAGAGAGAAAGAGAGAGAGAGAGAGAGAGAGAGAGAGAGAGAGAGAGAGAGAGTAGAGAGAAAGTAAGGAGACAGAAGGGGTGACTCAGTCCTATGAACTGTAACAGACACTGACCCATTTTGGCTAGCAGCGCCGCAATGGCCTGCTGATCTGCCCCAGCAAAGACATCACTCAGCTGGTTGGTGGTAGGGACACACAGAGTGTGAACCCTGATTCGACGTTCCCCTGCCAACCGATAGTTTCATGTCCATTTCAAGGAAACACATACATTCATTTTTTTCCACATATAAAAATATGTAACTATGCTCATGAAATAAAGCATATATGCACATACACAGGTATACTGGATTCTCATCCAACTTCTTTGTGTATTTTCAACAGAAACATGCCTTCTTCTTAATAAAAAAAAAGAAAAGAAAAAAAAAAGAAACAAAAAAACTTTTGCCAAAGGCACTGCAGCTTTCAAGAGTCTTACAGAAACATTTGCTGGATGTCATATTTGCACTACTGCAACACTCCAGATGTGCACCTGGAGAAGCAAAGCCAAGCTACATAAGTCACAATGTCAGCCACCAAACTCTCAAATCAGGACAGCAGTGCTACCACAAACACAAAAATTGCTATTTCGATCACACAAAAATCATAGTTTTGAATGTACAGCTGTAGTCTTGTAGTTTCATACATGTTATCATAGAAGCTTTAGAAAAATTGTGGACTGGGCAAAGGTTGGTCTGTTCATGAGGACAAGCAAACTGAGTAAGCTCTATGCATTTCTTTTGATGAAAATTTAAAGAACTTTTCAAGCTAACCCTCTTCAAATCACAATGAGTTCCAAGGCTCTTCAATGACTGCATGAACCCTTATCTCCAATTCATTTAAGACCTACATCTGGGTCCAACTTCAAAAAGAAGTCGACAAAGTAAAGCTCCTGAAACAAGAACTCAATATGGACTGCTATCAAAACCATCCACTCACAATCCCTATAAACGTACAATGCACTGGGGCTGACAAATCCATGTGCGCACACACGCACGCGCACACAGACACACCTTTACTGGATGTGTAGAGAAGGGCAGCCTGAAAGCACACATTGCTGGACTCTGACAGATTGTCCTCTATGGACATCTGCATGCCAAAACCGGCGTCTGGGTTGATGTTGGGCAGTGACAGTAGGTCTGTCGACCGCACAAAGAAGTTACCGTGGAAGGTGTGAATGCTGACCCCTGGGGAACAAAAATTGAGAATATGTCTTGGTCACTTGATGCTTAATGTTCCTCTTATCTAACAGCAAGTATTCAAATTTCAAGAATTTTTGTTTAGGGAAAAAAAAAAAACCCTCACCCAGACATACCTACCTACACATACACCAAAAAGTGCTCTAATATAGACACTAAAATATTCAGGCAGACAGACTGACACACACATGTACACACACATGCACACCTTCCAAATTTGTGTAAAATGTAAAAGCTAGGATGCAAGTGGGGCTGGCGGTGGTGGATTTTTTTCTCATTTAACATCACAGAGCATATGCCTCTGTTGGTAAGCAAATATCTGATCTTCTGGTAACCACAGTAGAAATAATTTTTCGCAACACAAATTACTTGCAAACCTGATTCATCAGCATATTTTGATCTAAACTCGTGCTGTCTAGCCAGTTTTCTTTTTTAAGAAATCTTAAGGGCTTGTAGTCCCCATTATTGTTCTAAAGTATCCACATGTTGAAGATTCAGACACCACCATATGCAGTTTTGCTAACGAGAGTTACTCTTCGGTCAATGCACACAGCAAGTGCAATTACAGCTCAAGAATTTTGTCTCTAAATTTTTCAAAATTTGAAAAGAGAGGAGGTTAGTTTACCGCCAAGAACACAGACAAACAGAGTACAGGTCTAGTCCTGTACTGTGTTTGTCTGTGTCCTTGGCGGTAACCAACCCCCTCTCTTTTCAAATTTTGCTTCATTTTTCCGCCCTCAGTTACTCCGTTTTGAAACTGACTCTAAAATTTTTGTTTCAAGGTACTTCTTTTCTCTTCATTGTATCAATGTATTCGCCAAATGTGTATGAAACACAGCAAAACGATCTTGGTAAACATGTCTGTACACACACACATTTTAATACTGACATTCCATTTTCTTCCTAATCCAACAATAATGAAAAAATAAAACAAATTTACCTCTGGTGCATCGTATCCTCATGACAGACTCGAACCCAATTTTGCGTGTGAAGTAGCGCCTAAGGTCAGACTCGAACTTGTCGCACATGGCAGGGTTACGGGCGGTATGGAAGGATGGGTAATACTGAACACTGCCGGCAGAATATTTGGAAATGCAGGCTGCAAATAAAAAGCATCAGTGCCATTCCTCTTTCCTCAACGTGTCATCAGGGTAACAATCAAAACTCAAGTTGGAAACCAACCTCTTTATACACAGCATTGCATGGATGATAGGAAAACAGCATTAAGCAAAATGAAGTAGATCTGAACAAAGAAACACAAATGTGATACAGTGACAGTGGCAGCTTTGATATCCCTGGCTTTAAACAGAAAAAGTTAGTAATTTACAAATGACTTCAGAGTTGTGACACTGTCTATATGTTCTTCAGTGTAGATGCAGATGTGGGGAACAACATTAATACTAATGTGGGAGAAAGAGCACAGGGGAAGGTATGCCTTCCTTCTGAGATTATAGTGATGGAGGTCAATGGTTACAATCCCCTTTCCCTATAGGGAAACAGCCCACTTCACAAACATAGACAATACTGCATTCAAATCAGAACACCTAGACATACCACAAACCAATACATATTTCAGGTTTTTATTAGTAAAATACTGAATCGGAATTGCATGTTGAGGTTTGAAATCAGTAGAAAAAATGTAATGGTAGGCCGCTATGCTTAGCCTGTGTAAGCATGATCACAAGTGTTCATATCCAGCTTGAATCTTTGTTTCTTAAGATGTTGATTGCTGCTCTCATTCATACAAAGAACAGTCAAAAATGGCTGAAAACTGAGCAAGTTTGAATATATTATGATAAAGTTAACTTACTAAGAGTGATAACTTGCTGGCTAACTGGGAACAGAGGCAAGGCTAGCTCTCTGTTCTCCCCAATTTGTTTTCCAGGGGATTCTGATGATACAGCAGTGCTCCACATGAGTGTGGATAAAGCATTTATTTGTACAGATAAATGTTTCCTAAATATACTTTTAATGGTAAAACTCCTATTTCTTTCACTTTCTAGCACACGATACCAAATATAAAGAAAGATAATAAACAATTATGCTTTTGCTCAAATGTCTAGGAACCATAAATTACTCCAACGAAATCTTGTCGATTCCTAAGATTGTCAAACGCAATCTTGCTGTCATGAAGACAATCCAAACACGTGTTCTGGATAACTAGTTTGATGGAAGACTTGCAGCCTTGCACATGTGCTTACCTATGAATGTCAGAGTGTGCCTGCTCACAACTGCATGTACATTTACATCAACTTAACGCTTGTAAGCCATTTCAGAGTGAATCCCAACTTCCAGACCAAGCAACAGCAAACATGATGATGTCCGCGAATGTGGTATAAAAACTCACAGGATAGTAGCACTTACAGACAGAAGCGATGTCAGCGTACTGTCCGTTGAGCATGAAGAGATCAACGGCAACTTGCTGGGCAGAACAGTCCAGAGCCAGTTTCTTGTAAAAGTCTGACGCTGGTCCAAGATTTGATGAATTCTGTGAGAAAGAGGGTACACTGTATCTTAGTATTATGATCATACATACTTCAGGTGTTACAAAAGTTAAGCAGACCTGTTTACCCCAAATTCGTGTACCTGTAATATCTCGGACAAAAACATGTAAATTGAAAAAAACCCCGAAATCTTCATAATCGCAATACTAGCGCAACTTTTGAAGATTTGGAAGAGCCGGCCATTGGCGCGTAAGACTGCTTCATCACTATTTTTGACAAGGTAAAAGACGCAAGGCACACTGGGAAATGTCTTTTTCCTACTTTTGACCAAAACGGTAGCAGACGAAACTTCGCGTTTAACCATTTTCTTTCTTTGATTTTTCCCGTAATTCTTTTTTTTTTTTTTTTGGGGGGGGGGGTCTACCCGAACCGTACGTTCATCAGTGCGAACGGATTGCTCCGAGATGGAATCGACCCGCGGGTTCTCCGGGAAATTGAGCGAACTCCGAGCAGTGGAGTGGCTCGACCCGGCGGTGTCCTTCACCATGTTGGGCACAGGTGGATAGAGCAAACCCGGAACACACGACCGCAAAGAGGAGACAAGGTGGCCGATCGAGAAAATCAATTAATCTCGATCGTCCGTGTGGTGTCGTGCAAAGTGCTCGAGAGATCGACTGAAAACTCGAACTACCCGTACACGCCACCGGT
Source organism: Conus canariensis (assembly GCA_033310375.1). Taxonomy (NCBI): domain Eukaryota; kingdom Metazoa; phylum Mollusca; class Gastropoda; order Neogastropoda; family Conidae; genus Conus; species Conus canariensis. The sequence continues at coordinate 66,720,101 of CM065715.1, read as the reverse complement.
CGTGTGACTGGTATGGCTATTAATAGCAATCTCTACACGTGGAGTATCACTGTGTATAGGTGTGATAGTTCTTGGGCACTAAATCTTAATAAGCAGATCAGTGTCACGCACCCTTACTCGAACACGTTCTACCTGTGAAGGGTAAAGAGTACAGGTGTGATAGTTATTGAGCACTAAACCTTAATAAGCGGAACCAGCACAAAATGCGTGCTGAACCCGAGGCTCGGCAATATGGTGGGGGAACACGACCGGCGAGCGGTGCCGACGATCGCGAGTAACAAAGTCGCGAGAGTGCCGGTAAAAGAGACAAATCTTTTAATAAATACGCTCCCGAGAGTGCCGGTAAAAGAGACAAATCTTTTAATAAATACGCTCCCACCAAGAGCTTCACACGGCAAAATTACTCAGGGTCTAGTGCAAGTCGGAACCAGCACAAAATGCGTGCTGAACCCGAGGCTCGGCAATATGGTGGGGGAACACGACCGGCGAGCGGTGCCGACGATCGCGAGTAACAAAGTCGCGAGAGTGCCGGTAAAAGGGACAAATCTTTTAATAAATACGCTCCCACCAAGAGCCTCACACGGCAAAAAAACTCAGGGTCTAGTGCAAGCCACAACTGAATCAAGTATAGAAACAAAACACAGCAATGTTAACACAAAGGCAAGTATAGGCGAGACAGAGCACAAGACTTATCTTGCTTTGACGGCAGGCCGAAGATGAATGACGTATACGAAGTTGACACTGGCTTCTTCCGGGGCCGGAAGTGGGGTGACATCACGTGACTGCACGTGACTGTCTTATGACTGCATTGGCCACGGAAAAATTCGGCCTGACAGAGCTGGCTAACTGCCGTTGAATGCTATGGTCTGACATGGTATAGTATATGACGCCAAACGTAAGACTTAGCAGGTGTGACGTAGCATATGTGGACTAAAGAGCATGCAGTGGTACCTTGTTTACATAACATTAGGCTAATGAGAAAAAACATATGTGAATAGAAAAAAAAATTAGGAAGAAAAGGGGTTAGTTACCACCAAGGACACAGACAAACAGATTACAGGACAAAATACAATGCATTTCCACCTCCTGCGTCTTCTTCAGACAAAAACAAACAACACTTAACGTTTGTAAGCCATTTCAGCAACCATTATGATGTCTGCAAATGATGTGCGGTTTTGCCTGAAGAAGACCCAAGAGGTAGAGATGCATTGTGTTTTGTCCTGTAATCTGTTTGTGTCCTTGGCGGTAACTAACCCCTTTTCTTTCTAAATTTTGCTTCATTTTCTGCCCTCAGTCATTTCGTTTTGAAACTATATATGAATAGTTTCCAAAACATTTCCTCTACCACAGTAATAGAAAATAAAAAGTCTAAATGATGCCCATGAACTGTGGTCACATCTACTGTGTTGCATATGCAAATACTGTATGCCACACAAAACCCTAGCATCTTTTTCTTATCCAGTTGTATACTAGATATGAAGACTGTTTTTGCTTTCTCTTGCTGAAATGTCTTGTCTACAAGATATAATTGGTGCTGTACATTATTCAAAGACTGTTCACAACATGACTGCTGTTTTGTCCTTCTTCTCACTGAAAAAAATATTCAGTATATTTGTTTAAAGGTTTTCTTTCAGTGCAAAAACTTTCTCTCTTGGATAAGAAAATGTACAGGGGTTCTGAGAAAATGGAGAATTCAGGCTGAACTCTGCAATAATAATTCATAACCATGTGAGCTGAAGTTAAATTAAATCACAACATGCATTGGACAGTATTTCCAAATCAAGCCCAATTTGCTACACTCTCAAGACGGCAGTATTCCAAAGCAGCTCAGTGATGTTCTGCCACAGCCAGGTGAAATACTAACTGGCAATGATGTATTAACAGTGCTAAAAGCAGACTGTACTGACCAGACTGGCAGCTTTGGATGTGGCCTCTCTGTTTTCCAGGGCTCCAGGACCCACTGTTGGCAGAGTTGTTTGCATCACTGTTACACGGCCTCCGGTTGCACTCTGGTGACACACATACAGACAAATACACATATATATGTATAAGGATTTGTAAAGAGTACTTACTTGAGCATAAGATGATATATGTTACATACATTGCAGGGTGTGGCTTTGTGGACAGGGAGACAGAAAAAAGGGCAACAGGGGCAACACCACGGAGTGGCACGGAAAATGAGACCAAGAGGAAAAAAGAGAGGAATTTTTGCTTCTAGAAGTAGTTTAATGAAATATTATCTGTCCCAATAAATGCCTCATCCCCACTTGGCATAGAACATCACCATATCATCAGAATCTTTTTAAAAAAAATTAATTAGGATTTTAAAAAAGAAAAAAAAAGGAGAGCTGAGAGCTTATCTCATCGTCATTCATAGTTAGCTAGCAAGAATGATCGCCCTTGGTGAGTTTACTTCATAGCGCTATATTTAAACTAGACAGTTTTTACACCTTACCCGACAATGCTGGGAGGTGGGAGGACGTCGTAGTGTTTAGACAGGTAAGCATTTCATAAATCTGCTTTTAGAACAAAAATTCCTTTTTCTCATACTACCTGTCTAAACAAATGCCAGAATATGATGGTGGGAAGCACTTACACGATGAGGGAGACACTGAACCCACATGAGAATGTCCCCATACTCCTCTTTAAGTCTTGAACTCAGGGTCAGTGGCCATTTAGGACCCTTCACGACATCTCCGTGCTTAGTGTAGAAGTGAAAAGGCTTAATCCCTGCTCTCCCTAAAAGTAGGTACAAAGTGAGCATGCTTCCCACCATCCTTTTTGTTGTTCTGGCATTTGTTTGGACAGGTATATATAAGAAAAAGGAATTTTACTACTAAAAGTAGTTTTACAATATACATACCTGTCCGAACTCTAGGACACCCTTGCATCTCCCTGTTTAATCGGGGAAAGGTGCAAAAGCTGAGCTAGTTTAATTATGGCGCACGGAAAGGAACTCACCAAGGGCATTCTCTCTTGCTGCCTATTGGATATGTAGGTGAGGTTAGCTCCCTGTTCTCCCAATTTTGTTTTCAGGGGGATCCTGATAATACAGCAATAATCCATGCCAACTGGAGATAAGGCATTTGTTTGTACACTTATTATCACTTAGAATACTAAAATTCCTGTTGTCACCATTGTTGAAGTTGGTACTGTTGAAATTCTCACAGCTTTTATGCGAGGAAGTACAACAGCCCAACGACAACCAACCAACCAATCCAGCTAACAGAGTATATCCCGCTGTGGCTCACCATCAGTTTGAAGGCCGCCTGCAGGGCGGTGCCCAAAGCATTGCCCGTTTCGTGGTTGCCCTCAAACAAGGCAGGCAGCTGGGTCAGGAGCTCCACCACCATGTCCCGACATTCATGGAGGTTCACCAGCAGGTTGTCAGGGGTGGGCAGGAACACGTCTGAAACACCAGGTCAGACAGTCAAAGGTCAACAACAACAACAACAACAACAAAACAAAAGAAAGAAAGGTCGTTAAGAAATGTCTTTCACCTTTTTAAAACTGAAAATAAATTCAAAAGAAGAGCAGAACAAACATATTTCTGTTTACACCAAAGACTTATGCTCTCAATACAACATCAACAACCCTAAGCTTCAGTTCCTAAAAAAAAGCATTATGGAGTGCACACTAGTATATACAGATAATCACATGAAGTCTGCTTCATGCTCAGATCACCATTAAATACTGACACAAAAAATGTTTAAAAACAAACACACACCACTGCCCCACGTAACTTTTCTTGAAAAAAAAATAACAGTCAAAGGAATTTCACAACTATAAGTTGTTTTATGATATACTTACCTGTCCAAACAAACGCCTTATACCTACTTAGCATGGACCATCACCGTATCATTGGGACCTCCCATCCAAAACACACACACGTGCACACACACACACACACACATGCACACACACACAGGCAAACACACAGACACACACACACACACACACACACACACACACACACACACACACACACACACACACACGCACATGAACAAACCAGTGAACAAACCCCATCCTACCCACCAAAAAAAGTGAAAAAAAAGAAAAGAAAAGAAAATCACAACTCACCCTCCAGATCAGGCACAACCATCATCTGGGGCTGGGACAGGCCCTCAGACAGGTTGAAGAAGTACAGGGCCTGGTCGAAGCACAGAAAGCCCACCTGCGTGCGGGCATCGCCAGGCAGACGGTCCAACTCCTCCACCAGGGTCTGAGTGAACAGGCGCAGGTAACCTGCACCAAAAACACCGTTGCCAATAAAGATTCCCATAGCAAACCAATGGGAGCATATCACATACCTGTCAATGTACGGAAATCAAACTCAGGCATCTCTCCAGAAATCATGGTGGTGTTTAGCAGGCTAAACCCTATGAAGCTGGAAAACTTCTCAGGAAATGGGAAATAGCTCAACTTATGTATTAAGAATACTATGTTCAGATCAGAATACATGCCAATCAGGAACAAAGTAATGCATGTCTTTTTTCTTTCTTCCTGTGTTCTATGTCCCTTTTTTATTTCCCTATATAACAAAACATTTTGAAAGACAAGTGATTTTTTTACTGATATTTTTAATCTATAAATCAAACGAAGGAAAAAAAAAAGAATTAAGCAGTTCAGCGACAGCAATTACATTGCAAATGCACACACACACACATACACACACACACACCACACATACACACACACACACACACACGCACACACAGCCTACCTGTCTCCACAGCGTTGAAAGACACATCCAGCACAAACAGGTAGACAGCTGGTTGGGGAGGTCGTAGCTGTAACACATCACCAGTGGCTCAGTCCATAATGAGAACAGAAGGTCATGTTGCAGCTTACTTCAAATCACTGTTGAAATATTATGATAGAGACAAGTGTGTCCGATAAGAGAATACCTGGGTAAAACATTTAATCAGCATTTGTAAATCAGAATCAGTCTAAATGGAAGTTGTCCACTCAGTACATCATAAGCTGGAGCAATTCATGACAGAAAATTGAAATAAAAAGTTTAAGCACAACTACAACCTGACATAAAACATCTAATCTATAACATACCATAAGAAAAAAAAAATCACACTTATTCAACTCCCAACCACCCATTCCAACAAACTTATATTTACCTGGAAGGTAAACTGCAACTAAAAACACAACATTGCACATAAAATACATTTGAAAATCAAAACCTACAGAAAAAAAAACAGGTGTCTGCCTGTCTCTGCAGTGTTCTGGTAGAATACCACAAGAGTGTTCCAGCTCACCATGTACTCTGAGGGCGCAATGAATTCAATGGTGGCAGATTTGATCTCTGGTCTTCTTTGCGGGTCACCGTATGTCTTTGTCACAGGATCAAAGGAAAATTCATCAGGCACTGCAACAGCATCCATTTTCAAAAACTGATCTAAAGTAAACAAAAAATGCTGAAAAAAATATGCCTTACTTGCAACATGACAAATTCAAGTAAATTTTGAACAGCATCATGTTGCCACCTTGGCATTCAGTTCTGAAAGCTCTCTCATGTCACGCCTTTTCCACTACTGTCCATCAATGATCTTGACCTTTACATGACGTCAACAGACTTCTAGCCCTCACCATGACCAGTTCCTGTACATGAACACTGGTGAAGACTAGACGAAATGACAAAGCTTATCATGCTTGAAAGCAGTGTCTGTTTTTACCTGTACTATCTTCTAACTTTAATCATTTGACTATCAAGCTTGACTTTTCAAGACTTCATAAAACAAACAGATGCAAAGTACTTATAGGACAGGCAAACCAGTGTGACTTAGAGGACTAACTTCGTTTCCACACCAGAGTAAAAATACTGCACTCAACAAAGAACCCATCAAGCTTTATTTCCTTTACCTTTTATTGTGGTATTTTATATCATGTCATTAATGTATTAATTATTTCTATTCAACAAGACAAAGTCTTTCCATTACATCTGAAATAAAACATATGTATAAATAATTTTTGTTCAACAGGCAATTTTCATAACATTGGGCTGATGTATAATTCTAGCAGGCCTTTATTTCAATAAGTAGTTGACTAGAGAACTCTATCTACATGTGTGAAATCAATGAGAGTTCTTCAAATTAAGTCTAGTCTGCAAAAATCCTCTCTCACTTGTTGTTTGTTTGTTTACTTGTTAAGAAAAGTCAAAAGACTTAAACCTGTACAAGGCAGCTGACTTTTGCCTTCGAAAAATATTTCATGCCAGTTTTATCTTCACCCAGAATAGCTCATACTGAAATGTCATCTGAACGCCATCAAATGCTCCTATTTTCACACATTGTGGCCGACACTGAATTGTCATCCTTCCATCATCAAGCATCTGTTTTGGTTTTGTTTTCTTTGTTGTTTTGTTTTGTTTCTTAGAAACAGTTCCTGATCGTTAGGAAGTACAAATGAGTCCAGAAATATTAATATATTGGAACAATAAATTCTGATCCAATGATAAGAAAAAGACTCATAAATAAACTAATACTGCAAGCAGGCTTAATCTGCAGTAAGGAGACTTATCTCATTATGTGAGCTAGAGTTACTGCGTGTGCTCATCCTTCATGTTCTTGATCACCTTTCAAACATAATACAACAATAACTCACACTCATTGACTCGGAAGCAAAGGTTGCACTTCCAGCGCCGCTGGTCAACAAAGGTGACAAAAGGGTTGATGTAGGTACGACAGGAGCGACACCGCACAATCACACTGGACTGGATCACTGGCAGTTGCTGCCACAAACACAATGCCCATCAACTGACAGGTTGCAATTACCTTTCAACAAGTTTGATTTCTAAAACTTTATAGAATGATTGTTTTATCTGTAGCCATTACCATTTTCTTTTGTTTTTTTCTATACTGTTCAAAAAAAGTTAAGGATCAACATTGAGAATGCACAAAAACTTTTAAAAATTCACAAAAATTCAATTGTACCGCCTTTGTGGTCCAAACAAATTGAACCACACGCACAAATTGATAGTGAATGCGGCAACTGCAATTTTGTGGCACACATTTCTCATGCGCCTTGAAAAACACGTGTCGCAACTTGTCATTTTTGGAACAAATTGGGGTGAATTTCTGATGTGTTTGGGATCCGAGGAGCATGTGCTGAATCAAAATCATGTGAAGCACAAGCTAAATCAGGCTGTAGGTCATAAAGTATGCTCAACCAAATGTCTTTAAAAGCCACTGTACTGGCAAAAAAAATGCAATGCAACAGCATGCCTCCACGTCGAAGACTGAACAAGCTGGATTGAGGAAGAGCAACAGGATGGCTCCAAGGAGGAGTTGCAGTCCAGGAAGTGGCACGGAGACTTGGGGTATCACACTCTGTTGTTATCAGACTCAGACAACGCTTTCAAGACACAGGAAGAGTGCAAGAACGACCACGCTCTGGTCGACCCAGAATAACAACACCACGAGAGGACCGATACATCGAAAGGCAGGCCACACAAGAAAGAACAGCAAGTGCAAACAACATCAGACGTCCCCTTAGAGATGCCACCAACACTGTTGTCAGTGATCAGACCATACGAAACCGCCTACACGCCGCTAACCTCCGTGCTCGACGACCAGCCATAAGACCTCATTTGAGTAATGCCCACAGAACAGCACGCCGAGTATGGTGCACGCAGCACGTGAGATGGACACATAAACAGTGGGCTAACATGATGTTTACAGACGAGTCGCGGTTCCGCCTGGATCCCACAGATAGACGAAACAGGGTCTGGAGACGCTGTGGGGAGTGTTTTGCAGAAGCTGTCCTGGAAAGGAACCGCTATGGTGGGGGATCCGTTATGATTTGGGGTGGCATAAGCACACACTACAGAACGGTTCTCTACAATGTGGCAGGGAACTTCAATGGTGTTCGCTACCAAACAGAGATTTTGCAACCCCTGGTGCTGCCAGCCCTTCAACAGCTTGGACCTCATGCAGTCTTTCAAGACGGCAATGCACGGCCCCATCGCACCAGAGCAGTAAACACGTTTCTCCAAGCTGCTGGTGTCAACAGAATGCAGTGGCCCGCAAACAGCCCAGACATGAACCCCATCAAACATCTTTAGGATGAGCTGGGCCGGAGACTGCAGCAGCGTTGTCCTCCTGCTAACCTGGGTCAGCTGTTTGAGTCACTCCAGCAGGAGTGGGCTGCTGTCCTCCAGGCCTTTCTGTGCAGTGAACTCCATGCGACAACGCTGCCTTGAATGCCTTGCCAATAACGGGGGACACACACGTTATTAACCATGACATTGAACAAACACTCCTCCTGTGACTTTCAAATTTGGGGGTGGGGGTGTTTGTACTGCGCTCGATTCCAGTTTGTTGGTTCCTCGGACTTGTCATTGTCTTTACACACTTTTCACATATTCAATAAATTCATGTTACACTTGGAGATTGATCACTTCCCAATTTTCTTTTTTATAGTCAGTGAAATGTTGGTCCTTAACTTTTTTTGAACAGTATACTGTGTGCCTGAACTGTGTAAACACCAGTCAACATTTCCAGCTGCCTGTCATATCTTTATACCAAACAGTTTACTCCCACTACTGAATTCTTTGTTCGACAGACGATCTCACAAAGGCTAAACATGAATCTAAGTAAAAATATACTGCAAAATACACAACCTGCCTTTAAAAATAATAGCTACAGTCATTCAACAGATTACTATCCCTCCAACTGCACCTGATCTTGCGAAGGCCAAACACGTCACTAAGTAGAACATACTGAATTAAAAATCAGCTGCTTTTAACACATCAGCCACTGTCATGATGCTCCTGGTATAGTTATGGAATTAAATCTTCTAACAACAGCAAACACAGAATTTCTGCACCACCAAATGAAGTAATGAGCTTATTACAAAACATACACATGTTTTGACCTATTTGATCTTCTTCAAGCAAGACAAATAACCCTCAAGACAATTAAAAAGGATGAACAGACAGTCACATATCTCTTAGAACTGCGTGCAAAAAGGCTATGAATCCTCCACATACAGAGTGTGGCCGTGTGTGACAAAAACAGAAAAACAAACCACAGTCTTCCAGTCCTCTCACGTAATGAAATACTCATTATGACCTGGCATTAATCAGAAGCAGTGCATGTACCAAGAAGGTCAAGCTATAGAACACAAGCAAACAAACACTAACACCACTGTATGATCTTACCGATAAGTCCTTAAATGGATGTATCAAGATTCCCAAGGGCAGGCGAGATTTGTTCAGGAGAGAGGAACTCTGAGGTATGGCATTCAGGGTGCATCGGAACACACTGCAACAAGCAATCATACAATTCACCAGACTGACAGCATCAATGACATGCACAAGCACATCCACACACATCGAATACAGATAACTGAACACTCATACACTTAGCATTTTATGAATGCAGTACCCTCTTGGATAATCTTTCTCTGCTTTCTCACTCATTCTCAGGGAACATTTTCTTTTTAAAACCCTTTTGAATTTACTGTCTTGTTAACACTCACCTTCTTTTTTATTTACTTATTTTTTTAAAAACTCTTTTGCTTTTACTGTCTTGTTGAAACTCGCCTCACAGTATTCACCCCTGTCCCTGGTGGCTGCTGCTGCCCTGCATGTGGTGAATTTTTTTCCAGTGAGCCATTGCAAACACATCAGCAATGAAACTTTTCTGTGAAATCCTGAATTAACTTAACCCGTAGAGTGCCTTTAAGCCGTCAGCTGACGCTGCAGTAAAAATGCTTTCCCAGTGCCTATGGGCCGTCCACTGACGTCATGCATTTTTCTTGAATTTTCATTCGTTACTATTTCTATCAACGGACTTAAATAGAGTGTGCGTAGTAAGCCTTATATGTCTGTAGTATTAAAATGATATGTAAATGACCACACGTGAGGGGAAAGCCCATTTATTCTCATCACTGACTGAATGACCAGCCAGCACTTCGTCTCGCTTGCAAAGATGGCGGCACAACCTTCGACAAGCGCAGCGACCAAATCAACGTATTTACACAGCTGAGCAGGCTCTGCTAATGATTTTTGACAAAGACAATAATCTTTTATTCAACGACTCACTCGAGCATGAAGGTGAGATGATGATAGTGATGGAATTGCCGACCGTATTCGTCAGTTATTGTGTCGGGCTGTGTGACCTCAGTGTGTGTTCAGCTGACTGGTTTGCCAGCGTCGAACGAGCTCGCCTAGTGTGTACTCTGCACTGCGTGCCAGTGGTCAGTGACACGATAGTCAGCGCAAGAGGGGAGCGCGGCCTGCTCGCGGCGTGTCACGGGGCAGAGGGAAAGGTAGGGGAAGAGGAGCAGTGAAAGAGAGGGTTGAAGTCCAGCAAGGGGGCGTGGTGGGGAGAGGGGGGCGTGGTCGTGGACTGACCTGTCTGCATAGAGTGTGAGCGTCTTGATAGACTTCTAAACTGTTTTACTTTCATTTACAGGTGTAGTGTGACAATACAAACTTTATTTTCAACTTTTTTGCTTTGTGTTCTTGTTTGGATGTGAAGATGTAGTGGTAAATACATATGCTTTTGATCGTGCAAAAAATCTATCCAAATCTAATTGCCTAAATACTTTTTTATTATCAAAATTAAAACAAAAGAAGCCCAGATTCAAAATCTTCATTCAATTTCCTTCAAAAATCATATATATTTCATTGTTATATCTTTTGTAGTTTCTGAGCTAGAATTTTTTGTTAATTATTACCCCCAAATCATTAGATTTCCCTGGCACTGGGAAAGCCTTTGTTTGTAACATTTTCAAGCAGCGAACGGGTTAATGAAGTGTTGACAACACTTCAGATTGTATACACTGGCTTCATTCCAGAGAGTCAGAAGCCTGACACACCATTCCTGCTGATTGATTAAGCTCTCCTTGTATTGCAGAGGCAAACATGCAGCCTGCACCATTCAATGTAAACAGCAGACTGTTCCTGTTCACACTCACAAACACCACAGCACTTCAGGATTTTGCAGACAATAAAATCATTCAATATTCTTTCTGATTCACAAATGCACACACAGATATTAGAGTGTGGATTGTTTTTTAACACATGATGTCACTACACTTTTACCTCCATCATAAAACAAGAAAAAGCAAAGCTGCATGATGCATGTATCTTATGCAACCAAAATGAAGAAACCAGTTAGTAATTTTGTCAACATCACAGTAATGAGTAGCAGCTGAATATAACTAGGTACTACTTAGGGAACCCCGTTTTCCTTGAAGAAAGAAAAAAAAATTCTTAGTTACTATGCAGGACATATGAATGAAAGAGGGTTCAAGGAATTTATTCATATCATCAATATACACCAGGAATGTTTAACATTACCACTGTGTTTGGTGATGGATGGGCTTTAGTTTTTGTATTACTATGGGAATAAAGATCAGCCTATGGCACTACAATGCAAAATCATATTTTGATCTGTGTACTAGGCAAGACGAGATAAACAGACAGCTAGAGAGAGTGAGAAAGAGAGAGAGAGAGTGAGACAGAGAGAGAGAGAGATTAACAAGCATCTTTAAATTATTACTATCGGAATCTGAGCACTGCAAGAACAAAGACTGGCATTGACATTCCTTTTTCCATTTCATGAAATGATACTTTGACAGAAAACTGTTGCACTCACTCTGGGTTGCAGTTAGCACGCTTTGTGTGCTGAGACAGAACAGGCCTGGCGGTTTCCACTCCATCATCGGCAATCAACTTTTTCTCCTGCAGCAGGTTGATAGTGTGGTGCATGTCCTGCTGAAATGTACCATAGTAAACATATGTGAAAGATCTGCATGAAAATGATTTACACGCTGGTCTGCAGATGGAACAATCATTGATGAATGAACAAGACAAATTGTGGGTGAAAGGTATTAAATGTAATTTGGATGGGTGTTGCGAGAGAGAAGGGAAGAAATACTTCAGTGCAAAATCTGATAAGCTCATGCATTTCCTAACAACTTGTGGACAGACTAAAAATTTTGCATTCATACATTTTCTTTTTTTTCTAGATTTTAGTTAATGTGTGTCTTTAGTGACTGTTATAGCTTAATTTATCAAATAAATTGACAGACACCATAGTTCCAACACATCTTTCTGCCAGTTGAGGAGAGTGAGTGATGTGCACATGTACAAATGGAAGTGTGCACTCTGTGAGCACTGTTTGTTTTGTCCTTCATCTTTTCAAAATATCATCTTTTCAAAATACATTGTGAAGTGCTAAAAGCTTTTATTCAGAGCTGCTAACCCTTTTTAAATGATTTCAATAGCAGCTATGGCCAACTTCAGTAGCTTTTGAACAATTTCAGTAGTGCTGCAGTATTGGAACTTTCACACACACACACACACACACACACACACACACACACACACACACACACACACACACACAAACACACACACACACACACACACACATGCACAGTCAGCTGCTCTTGACAATGAAATGCGCTCCTTCAGAAAGCGGGTAAAAAGTAAAACTGATGAAAAATGCTTCAACTTGAATTGCATTTAGGTCTATGCTGGCAAAAAGTGATGAAATCTTCGGCATAGGAACAATCTTAATTTCTACATGTTTTTAGAGCAAGATTCTTCAGTGTCTAGTCACATCACTCAGCCTTTTGTGAAAAACTGTCTTCACATCATCTACACAAGTTGCTAATTGCTGAAGCCGTAATGCATGAATACTTTGTTGAGAGTTCACTTTGAAACTGCTCATCTGACATCTTCTTACAAAAGAATTTCCCTCCCTTACTGCTGCTTTTCTATTTCAACATTTTTTTGTGAATGCTTATAATGACCAGAAGATCCTACTTCTTCTCAATGATTGGTATAAAAAAAATGTGAAACACTGATTTGACCCAGCTGTACTTACTTCCAGGTCAGTGACATAGGTATTTGAAACGTAAAGTGACAGGCTGGTTCATGATATTCGGAGGTTCTACGCTGAAAACTATACACATCCATGGTCTTTTTAGACAAAGGCATAGCTAAACAGCATGCAGTAACTTCAGAGGTAAACCACAAACAATTGATATTAGTTGGCAGCTCTGTTCATTAGAGTATGCATTCCATAATGAGTCTTAAAGACACTCTTATTAAGACACCATTTCACTCACATTGATGCCCATTCTGTTGAAGTCACCCGCCATATTGCTGACAGCATTGTGATTGAGGGCAGGCTGGGGGTAGCCCTGGCCCTGGGAAAACTGGGGCTGGCTGTAAGGCGCGGATGGAGGACCCAGCGGCCCTGAAGGGGGACCCACTGGGCCTGATGGGGGCCCAGCTGGAGGCCTGACCATGCCCTGTGGCGCTGTGGGAGGATGGGGGTAGCCACTGCTGGAGGCTGGACCCTGTCCTGACGTAGGTGGACCAAGATTGAAGGGTCCTGTTGGAGGCCCGGGGAAAGGCCTACCAGGCCCGGCTGTAGGCCCAGAGGGAGGTCCCATCTGAGCCCCACCAAAACCTGATGGAGGTCCTGCCATGTTTGATGGGGGCCCTGTAGGGGGAGGCCCAGGCACACTAGATGGGGGCCTCATAAAAGGCCCAGGAAAACCTGTGGGGGGTCCTGGCAAATTTGGAGGAGGTCCTGATAAAGTTGATGGAGGTGCTGGCAACCTAGACGACGGTGGCCCTGGCAAACTTGATGGGGGGCCTGAGGGAGGCCCGGGCATTCTTCCTGGAGGTCTTGCCTGATGGAATGAAGGCCGTGGAGGTCCAGGTGACATGCCAGGTGGTCGTTGTGTGGGAACTCCTGTTGGACTGAAAGAGCCGGCTGGTGAAGGCATGGAGCCTGGATACTGTGACTGGAAAACAGACAATTTCGTCCACTGAGATCAGGGTAAATGAAGGGTGGCAGAAAAATGTTAAAGCAAGGAAACTTAAAATCTGAATTTCATTTACTGGTTTCTGTATTTCATGGGCATGTAGACTAAGACAGGAATGTTATCCATGCCATGTGATAACATACAGAGGAAAAAGCTTCTGACAACTTGCTAATACCAACAATTTTGCCAGGAATTCATCATATGCAGAACATGCAGAGTCACAGAATTTGAGGCTGACATTCCTTAAGGATGACCAATGAGAATGAGAATGATGACAATACGGAAGCAATCTTGCTACTGTAGTAGATATCTAAACAAAAAATTGAGGCAATCCGGCAACAACCAAAACACAGTTATTGTACTCTGGATTTACAGTTTATTCGGAAGACTTGCAGCGCTGAGAAGGTGAAATACACAGTTCCATTCTGACCTGAGATCTGAAAGATTTCCCATTCATGCTCAAGATGCTGTCTATAGCCCAGCCAACTACGAGGGGTATCAGGCTGTCTTCTTGGCAAAGCCAAGTCCTAACTGTGGGTTTCTTAATATTAAATATATATATATATATATATATATATATATATACAAACACAAACAAGACAAACGAAACTTAAACATATTTTTTTAAATACGCAAAACCATGTATGCCAACTTCCTGAAGTTTATAAAAAATAAAAATAAAAAAAAATAAAAGAGGAAAAAGTTATGCCTGCAGTGGGAAGTAGTGGAAGGTGTCATGAACGGTGGGGAAAAGCAACAGGAAAAGCTCTTCAGCACCTGTTTGACATCACAAAATATCAGCTTTACTGCTTTCAAATGTGTGTTCAGCAAGTTTTCATTCAGACTGTATTGATCGCTGCAGAAAGTCAGGGGATCGTAATAGTATTCCAAAGATTTCCCGCAACAACAAAAAAGACGTAATCAGCTGAAAAGTGTAACCGATATGCCTGAAAACTTGCTAAAAAAATCTTCCATAAAATATCAGATCAAATGAAAAATATTTATCATACAGGCGGTCAAACATCACATGTGGTGGAACATTTCCAAACAAGATTTTCACAGAGACTGCTGTTTAGTGTTCATTTCTCCATCTGCATCTTGTAAGTCCCAACACGTTGTAAGAACAAGTGTCATACCAAGTGTTTCATCACATGGAACATACTGCAGAGCATCTTCACCTTTTAAAAGATACAACTGGGTGTAAAAAGAGTGGTCTGTGTGTAATC
Source organism: Conus canariensis (assembly GCA_033310375.1). Classification (NCBI taxonomy): domain Eukaryota; kingdom Metazoa; phylum Mollusca; class Gastropoda; order Neogastropoda; family Conidae; genus Conus; species Conus canariensis. The sequence continues at coordinate 66,705,066 of CM065715.1, read as the reverse complement.
GGCGCTTCTTCTTTAGGGCCACCACTGGCATATGATCAAGAACTCTCTATGGTTTGGATGAATTTAGAAGAGTTTGTTATGTGTCTGCATCTTCTAGTCCTCTTGTCTCAGGCCTCTGGCGTTAGCCTGACTGTGGGTTTCAGATTGGAGTGGGGAACAGAGAGTCTGTACAATTCTGTATCTGTGGCATTCGTGGTAAGTCGATCAGCCACCTCACTGCTCTAATGCTGACATGACTGGGAACCCCAAAGGACTGTATTCTATGCTGCCTTTTGTAAATATCAACTACGCATGAGATCTATCTATACTCATATAGCGTTGCTCATGAAATCTGAGCGATACCTATAGGTGCATCTACTAACAGAGGCCCCAGTGAGGAAAAGAAAACTCACAAAAATTTGAAGTGATCTGGCAGGCTTATTCCCCACTCACCAGGAAAAAGTTTGAAACCTGCTTTCAAACTGGTGCAGTCTGATGCTAAAAGCATTGCACAGTGTACTGTCCGCTTTCCAGTTCAACCATAACCAGGACCATTCGTTTGCACAGCTTTTGTTGATCTCTTTCACTTATTGCAGTGTCTTGCTGACACGCAGCTTCAGAACATGACATTATTTTGCTTTCAAACAGGTAAGACTAAATGGTATCTGCTCACTCTTCAAACAAGTTTGTAAGTTAACACAAGATTTTGCGATGTTTGTAGCACGTCAAAAACACGACCAGCACTCAGTGGATTCCATTATCATGTTTCTTGTCTTCTCTCCCTCTTTTTCCTTTTGTATCTTAGTTTCTTAATCTTTTTTTTTCTTTGTGGATTCACGATTTTGTATTTCAATGAAAACTACAAGTTTGCGGAGAAGTCAGGGTCCTAAGTCTTCCCATTTGAGTCCACTCAGCTCTAGACAGAAGGAAGCTTTACACACCATGGAGCTGCATATTTAACATCTCACATCAGTGTCACTGGTATCTGTTACCATGAATAAAATAAGGTAACCTGTGCTCAGATACTGTTTAACTTCAAACTGGAAAAGTTGAAAACAATGCTCATGTGTGTATATGTGCGTGCAAGTGTGTGTGTGCGTGCACCCACAAATATGCGTATGCATGTGTGCATGAACATCATACATGTATATGTGCATATATGTAGGTGGAGGGCTTTTCATTTGTGTGTGGTGTGTGTGTGTGTGTGTGTGTGTGTGTGTGTGTGTGTGTGTGTGTGTGTGTGTGCATGTTGATGTATGCGCATACACAGATGTCTGCATGCCTGTGTTCATGAACAGATTTTCACAAGTCAACACTAGTTTTGAAGCATGCAGCTTCAAAATAAGGTCCTGAATATCTGACAGAAAGTCAGACATGAAACTCAGACTCTTTCAAAGAATAAACAATACTTTGTTCTTCTTACTATCCTTTTCTTCAAATAAACCCCTTACCACTGGAGGATTTACATGCTGTTGTCCAAAAGGAGGGGCAGCAGCTGTAGGATTATTGCCCATCAGGGGAGGAGCTGTGTTTGGCCCCTGAGCACCTGGTATGCTTGGCCTAGGAGGAGGAGGCATCTGCATCCGCTGAGTGGGCATAGGAGGAAAAGGGGTCTGGGATACTTGGGGGGCTGGATGGCTCCCTGTCGTCAACCCCGGCACCTGTTGATGTGCTGACGACAGATAAGCAAGCGTGCATGTTAATTTCAAAATCATGGTAAAGATACGTTTGAAAGCAAATGAGATTAAATAAAGGCAGTCCAGACATGTCTACCCTAAAACCTTTGCACCAGGAACACATCATGTAAAAATCAGGAAGAAATGGACATTTTCAAGAATTTTCCCAAAAACAATTCATTTCATGAATGTGATGCTATGCAGATGCACATGTGTGCTTGTTTGCAGTCTCACATTATCACGGCCATCGTGACTGACGGAACTTGCAGACTGGGCACAGAGCAAAGTCCTCCCCCAGTCTGTCCTCATTGCAAACATCGCCATTGTTCCTCATATCACTTCCTGAATGTCTGGTGGCATTGTTTCTTTTATAATCTCTTCTTCTTCTTCCTTTCTTTCCTTTTTTTTTTCTTTCTTCTTCTCAGCGGTGGGATTCATATCAAAACTCTTCATCGGTCTCACACATTCTGATGTGCTACAGTTAGGCAGCTGTGCAGTGCTTTCTTATCACTTCCAGCTCAGTTTTGGTCTCTTTCACAGTCAGTTATACACAATGTTTGAGTTTCAACTTTCCACCTGCTCTTAGGTTTGTCCATACGTGAAATAAGGTGTTCCTATTTGTTCTGGGAGATAAGATAAGATAAGATAATGTTCCTTATAGCCCAGCCGACCGCAAAGGGCCACATCAGGGCTGTCACCACATTAAAATCAACCCACAAGTCATTTGTTCTGGGGTTGATGGGTTTGTTCTTTTTCTTCAGTTACAAGTGATCGTCAACTGTAGTACAAGGAACAAGGATACAGGTTTAATGTTTTTATCATAACAAAATTGCATTTTTTTTCTCCAGGACAGAAGGCATCATTGTCAGTTCCAGTTATAATCCAGTCAGCCAATACAGCCTTTTCAGGACTTTTACCCTCAAAAAGAAAACAAAAACACCAACAAAAAAATGTGTCCTGATAAAACAGCCCAGACATGAACTGAGAAAATCTGAAACATGCACAACAATATGCAACCAATGTAAAACATGAAAGCTAATCTATTGACGTCCCTGAGGAACACAGGATTTGGCTGTGTTAAGGTGCCACCTGTTACACAGTTCAGTAAACTAAAATAAAAAAAAAATTAAAAAATTAAAAAAAAATCAATTATGAAGAACTCAAGAAGAAATAACTTGACAAAAAAGCAAAAGCTCTCTCCTTACCATGATATATTCAGCATCAGCATCAAATCAAATGATCTGGCAAAACAAAATTCAAATTACCCCATCTCAAAGTTTGCAAACTGTCAGAAATAATAAAAAAAACTGCTGGTTGTACACACCAGGTTAATGGATTCTCCCCTTCTGTCCCCTAACATCCAGCCACTTCTCTCCCTCTTATTTCTGCCTGTTGTATAAAAGTCAAACCGTACCTTGCACAGGTGAGAATTGTCCCTCAAGGGCATCATAGGATTGCCCACTGACAGGGGAAGGACCTCTTGATGATTTTTGAGAGGGAGGCTCTGATCGAAAGAGAATGAAAAATGAAATGTGTAATTGAAAACAATGAGTTCATGTCCAATTTGTCATCCAGTTTGAAAGATATAATTGAATAGTTTCTCTATTGCTCCTCATATCAAATGCTCATAATCAGAAACCAGCTGAAACACTAGCACTAATGATAATACTATTATAAAAACAGCAAGCATGGACACACTAACACTAGTAACAGACAGACACACACACATAGAGAGAGAGGGAGAGAGACACAGAGAGAGAGAGGGAGAGAGAGAGAGTGGTGTAAGACAAGAAGAGAGACAATGAGAAATTTGATGAGGTGGTGGGAGGGCAGTGTTTCCATGGGGAACAGAAGGCCAGCGGGAAAGAGTGAGGAGAAAGCAAGGCAAGCAATTATGTCTGCTTAAGCCATACCTTAATAATGAAACGCCCAAATTGAATGCAAATCTAACAATATAGTACGAATTTGGCTCAGGTAAAGCACATTCAAAAACACCCATAAGCAGATAATATGCATTCTATTTCAAATTATAACAGTACATACATGTGTGCGTGCAAAAATGTCAATATCTATTGTTTAAAATGTATACTAAAACATCATAGCAAATGAACAACTGAATTACTCAATTACTGCACTTATATATAGTCGAATTTACAGACACAGGTGCATTTATTTATACCAATACAGTTTTTTTTTTTAAAAGCTGAAGTGTAAAATAAATCTGCTAGAAGTAAAAAGAATTTGAGTGCTGTATTTAATCGTGTGCCCTAAAAATGTCCCCAAATGCTATGAAACTGTCCCTAAAGACATTGTTGTGTTTGCTGCCATTGTGATTTGTAAAAAAAAAATTATTTGTATGTGTGTGTGTGTGTGAGGGGGGGGGGGGGGGGTGTGCATGTGGGTGGGAATGTGTTTAGGAAATGCACACTGTCGTAATGGAATACTGCTTTTGGTGGCAGGGCAAAGTGTTGTACCTCTACTTGCCACCGTTTGTTTTAGCAATGTAAATTACCAAACCTTGAGCCAGACTGCCGTCTCTTTTACACCTCATACAAAATAGTACTTTACTGAATACATTAAGAAAGCAACCATGACTGGCCGTGTGTCCCATACAGCACAGAATGTACATTATGAAGTTGCACCAGGTGTTCTCAGCAGCATCCAAGCAAGACTGTAAATTACATTCAACAGCAAAGCCTTTACCATTTACCAGCATGCCGATACCAGATGTAATAATAATGTTACACAGCTGCTTCGCTCTGCATAAAATTTGCTCTGATCTAGTTTGTTCTTTCTTTGACAAATGCACAAAACCACCATTGTGTTCCATCCTGTCTCTCTCTCTTTCACTGTATCAGCCTGTGTCACATTCACCAAATTAACACTTAACATTTCATGACGGCTATTGATCAATTTTTGTCTCCTCTTGTTGCTGCAGTTGGATGTGATACACTTGTTAAGATATCAAGAAAGCTGTAATTACTTTTCTTTACATAAATTTGCACATAGTGTTTTGCTAAGTGAAACACATTGCAGAGGATATGTTTGGCTCTGATTTTCAATCATATTTATCTGATATGTATGTTCAAGTGAAACTACAATCCCTTAAAATATACTGTTCAAAAAAAGTTAAGGACCAACACTGAGAATGCACAAAAACTGTTAAAAATTCACAAAAATTCAATTGTACCGCCTTTGTGGTCCAAACAAATTGAACCACACGCACAAATTGATAGTGAATGCGGCAACTGCAATTTTGTGGCACACATTTCTCATGCGCCTTGAAAAACACATGTCGCGACTTGTCATTTTTGGAACAAATTGGGGTGAATTTCTGATGTGTTTGGGATCCGAGGGGCATGTGCTGAATCAAAATTATGTGAAGCACGAGCTAAATCAGGCTACAGGTCATAAAGTATGCTCAACCAAATGTCTTTAAAAGCCACTGTACTGGCAAAAAATGCAATGCAACAGCATGCCTCCACGTCGAAGACTGAACGAGCTGGATCGAGGAAGAGCAATAGGATGGCTCCAAGAAGTAGTTGCAGTCCGGGAAGTGGCACGGAGACTTGGGGTATCACACTCTGTTGTTATCAGACTCGGACAACGCTTTCAAGACACAGGAAGAGTGCAAGAACGACCACGCTCTGGTCGACCCAGAATAACAACACCACGAGAGGACCGATACATTGAAAAGCAGGCCACACAAGAAAGAACAGCAAGTGCAAACAACATCAGACGTCGCCTTAGAGATGCCACCAACACTGTTGTCAGTGATCAGACCATACGAAACTGCCTACACGCCACTAACCTCTGTGCTCGACGACCAGCCGTAAGACCTCGTTTGACTGATGCCCACAGAGCAGCACGCCGAGTATGGTGCACGCAGCACGTGAGATGGACACATGAACAGTGGGCTAACGTGACGTTTACAGACGAGTCGCGGTTCTGCCTGGATCCCACCGACAGACGGAACCGGGACTGGAGACGCCGTGGGGAGTGTTTTGCAGAAGAAGCTGTCCTGGAAAGGAACCGCTATGGTGGGGGATCCGTTATGATTTGGGGCGGCATAAGCACACGCTGCAGAATGGTTCTCTACAATGTGGCAGGGAACTTGAATGGTGTTCGCTACCAAACAGAGATTTTGCAACCCCTGGTGCTGCCAGCCCTTCAACAGCTTGGACCTCAGGCAGTCTTTCAAGACGACAATGCACGGCCCCATCGCACCAGAGCAGTAAACACGTTTCTCCAAGCTGCTGGTGTCAACAGAATGCAGTGGCCCGCAAACAGCCCAGACATGAACCCCATCGAACATCTTTGGGATGAGCTGGGCCGGAGACTGCAGCAGCGTCGTCCTCCTCCTGCTAACCTGGGTCAGCTGTTTGAGTCACTCCAGTAGGAGTGGGCTGCTGTCCCCCAGGCCTTTCTGCGCACACTGGTGAACTCCATGCGACAACGCTGCCTTGAATGCCTTGCTGCTAACGGGGGACACACACGTTATTGACCATGACATTGAACAAACACTCCTCCTGTGACTTTCAAATTTGGGGGTGGGGGTCGTTTCGGTACAGGGGGATTATTCCCTCGGTGTTAACATTGGTTCTGACTCCATCTCCCATACAGTCCTTCGAATGAGACTATAAACCGAGGTTCCGTGTGTGAACGCACACATACCATCTTGCACACACGTTAAATCCCATCACCAACTTTTGGAAGAGTAGGCTAGTTTGGCCATTGGTATGGATGACACGTTACACATAGCATGCACCCTGCGTGAGAAATGGAAAGAATGAAGAAAGTAAGGAAACTGAGTGAACGATATTGAACAATATTGACTGGATGACATGGGAAACGACTGAATGAAGCGCCAAGTGGCAGCTCTTCAGTCGGCACTACCCAGGTAGGCAGCCCGTTGTTGTAAATGAGTGTGGATTGTAAAACGCTTAGAGCTTGGTCTCTAGCCGAGAACAGGCGCTATGTAAGTATTCATTAATTATTACTGCGCTCGATTCCAGTTTGTTGATTCCTCGGACTTGTCATTGTCTCTGTAAACACACTTTTCACATATTCAATAAATTCATGTTACACTTGGAGATTGATCACTCCCAATTTTCTTTTTTTTAAGTCAGTGAAATGTTGGTCCTTAACTTTTTTGAACAGTATACAACTCATATCTATCTTCTTGTCAACGGTTTTATCAGCAGACATCAGATTAATATATCGCCACAGGTTCTGGTCGCTTAACATTGGTTAATTAATTCTTTTATTAGTTTGTTTATTGGAAATTAATGTAACACATCAGTTAATCAAGCCATTTGACAGCAAATCAAAATTTCTTTTAAAGGACAAAAAAAATGCCTACATCTATTCACTCATTAAATATTAACAATCACACATCAAACATGCCCACATCCATTCACTCATTAAACATTAAGAATCATATCCCAGTCATGCACCAACATGCTCCACTGACCCTGCAAAAATGCACACACAAAAAACCCAAAGTGTAGGTTGCTCAAACTACAAAATACAATGAACAAAAACACCCATTCCTATCTTACTCTTCCCTTCCTATCCCTCTTCTAAATACACACACACACACACACACACACATGCGTGCGCGCGAGCGCGTGCACACACGCACACATGCATATGCATGCAAGTACATAATTCCAGATCAAAATTTTTTTTTTTTTTTTATCTATATTTGGTAACTGAAAAACTTAGTCAATCCATCTTTCAAACAAATTCATGTCAACAAACCTTGACATTTAATGGAATAATGAGTCAACACAAATAAATAATGTCTGTTACTAGAGTTAGTCTAAATTAACAAGTCTGGTTTTCTTGAACACTTTTCAGGAGGATAAAGGACCAAAAAGACACAAATAAGGAATCACTAATATACAACAATTAATAGCAAGCAAAGCAAATGAATTACTTACAAAATCAGCATAAAACAAAACAACAAAAAAAATCTTAGATCTGGGTTAAAAAAAAAAATTACACATTGACATTTGCCTTATTTTCAAATCTGCTGTATTTTTCAAAACATTAATATAAATGTGTCATTAACAGATTCAATTGTTCTTAACATTTAAAAAAAAAACCAAGGTATAAAACAATAAAATTAATAAATTTTCAACTGACATGTACCTACCGCTGACGAGCTGAATAGTAAAATAAAGTTACTGGTATCATGACAAATAATAAAGCTCCAGCATACCGTTTTACGTTACCATCATGAAACATTTTTATGCACAGACATTTCTGCGGCACACAATTCAAATGAAGCCATCAAGCTCTTGAATATCATTTCACAAACTCTGGACCCTCTGACAGTCTTCTTTGTCATTGTTAATTTGTTCTTGTTTTGTAAGGATATATTTTTATGTTATATGATATGAAAGTGGAAATCAAAACTTTCATCATGTGACCATAAAGGGATCTCACCTTGTTCTTTAAAATATATGTCCCTTATATTAAAGCTTCTTCATTCTGTCTTTGTGAATTAAGTTACCATCAAGCCTCCATGAAAACTTTGTTCAGAGATGTCCCACCTAATGTGATCTTTGAGCTTCTAAAAGAGATTAACATTTTTCATCTGATCTAAGATTTTACGGACGAAAGATTTTCAACGAAATTTCTGGTGCATTTTTAGGAGGTGTATGTCAAAGAAATTCGTGAATAGTGTTTTCTTTTTTCGATGACTTGTGAGTTGATATTAAAGTGGTGACAGCCCTGATATGACCCTTTGCGGTCCGCTGGGCTATAAGCAACATTACCTAACTGATTTGTTTAAATATGTACAAGTGTAATGTGGTTGTGTATGTGCGTGTCAGTGTGTGTGTGTGTGTGTGTGTGTGTGTGTGTGTGTGTGTGTGTTGAGAGTGTGTATGTGTGTGTGTGTGTGTGTGTGTGTGTGTGAGAGAGAGAGAGAGAGAGAGAGAGAGAGAGAGAGAGAGAGAGAGAGAGAGTGTGTGTGTGTGTGTGTGTGTGTGTGAAACTTGAATACACAAATTATCCAGAGATAGGAAGTGCCAAGGACTGGGATTAACAAGCTGTTGAATGTCCTAGTCCTACTCCCTCTGTAGTCTCTGTGCAAGTGTACCTCATGAAATTTTTAGTTTTTCCTTCTGTGTCTGTCTGTGACATGATTTAAAAATGAAAATGGAAAAAAAAGGCAAAAATTCACAGAAAATGATCTGTAACCTTCACTATCCAATCCAGAAAAGTAAATCATTTCGCAAAACACACTGACTGACTCAGGGTAGGACGATTTTGGGGAAAAACAAACAAAAGGAGGTAACACTGGTAAGGTACCTGAGCTGTGTGGGGTAGGGTTAGGAGTAAGCTTCATGGCTGCCCCAATCTGATGGGAATATTGTGCTTGCCCATGATAGGGCGCTGGCAACTCATTGGATACACCTGACAGTGGAACACAGCATCATTAGATGGCGCCATAACACTCAGCGTGTACACAATAATGGCAATAAAATGTAATTTAAAGCACACTTCACAAAAAGCATACGTGACTAGTTATGCTAAAATTACAACCATGATGTCTTTCTTCTCAACCTATCACAGTCACAAGAGGCAAAAGCATATTCAAAAAAAAATATTTATCTTATTCTGTTACTTGTCAAGTGTCCCCATTCTGTTGAAACATTCAAACTGTACGGGCATGCACCATGAACAAGAACACATGTAGTCTTTCCTATCTATTCTATAGAAAGTTTATAATGAAAATTCCTGTGTGTTTTCAGAAAGTGTGCTTTAACGAGTTGTATTGATTTTAAAAAAAAAGATTAACAATGACTTGAGAGTGGACGTCAAGGTGGTGACAGTCCTGATATGGCCCTTTGCGGTCGGCTGGGCAATAAGCAATGTCGTTTTATCTTACCTTATCTTGCATTATGCTGCATCAGAAAATGCACTTGTACTGAATACCAGAGAAGTGATTCTGCATCAGTGCAGAGTCTCTTCGGGTGGGTTGTTTCATGAAGGCTTGACACTGACTGCTCCCTGCGGATTGCCAGTGCCGCAACAAGACAAACCAGAGTGTGGCTCAACGGAGAATTGGAACGAACACCCAGGAGGTAACACTACTGAAGTAGCGTGGAAGATGAGACAACAAAAATATACATTAAAAAAAAAAGCCAAAAACATAACACAATTTCCTCACCACCTTATCAGATTTCCACCATTCAGCAAAAGCAAGCTTTTGATTACCTTTATACCCTCTGAATATTTGTAACTGAGGTATATACACCCCTTCATTTTTTTTTTTTTTTTCAGAGGGTATGCTACTTTCTGAAATCAGAAGTGCTGGGAGCACTAACTATAATGGGAAGAAGAATGGAGTTCGTATGGATCATTCAGTCACAATACAGATAATACTGCCATTGTGTTCTTCCCATGAGTTGATAAAACAACTGGAACCAGCATAATCTCTCATGGAGGGCTTGATAACACTGGTGATGTTAGCCGTTTAACAATGCATTGCAGGGGAATGGCTCATCACATCCAATCTAATCAAAATACAACCACGGACCGATGCTGGCAGCTCAATTTCTTTAGTCTGAAAAATCTTTAAACTGTATTAATTAGTTGTGATAAGAAATTGCCCTTATACTGGATTCACGAACACTTTTACCTTACAACTAGGCAAGCACATTCCACACTTATGGATGGGTGCATGTTGTTTCAATAGTACAGGTCTGTACTACAATACAAAAGCTTGGATGATATTTCCATACTTGCAATTTCACAGAGTACAGCTCCAACGATCATGCAACCACATGCCAAAATGAACAAGCAACAACTGCATACTGGAGTTGGAAGCAGAAAATGTTACAAGAACTTTAGCTCTTTCATTTTAAGCATGCATGCTGAATTGAACCTGAAGACCAACATCACATGACTAAACAATCATTAAATCAACATGCAAACTATACTGCTCACAAATAAAAAATAAAAAGATCATGCAGTTTAATCGTAACACTACAAATATTCTGAAACTTACTTGGAGGTCCGGAACTTGGTGTGCTGGCACAGGATGCATTACTGATGGACGCAGACTGGCTACTGCTGCTTCCACTTGCTGGAGAAAGCGCCGTCATGGCCGCAGATCCTGTCACAGTACCAGCACTGCAACTGGATGTCTGTGATGGCAGCACAGATGGCTGTGAAGGTCCTGCATTAGGACCACTTTGTGACAAAGGCAAAGGTTGAAACTGGCTTGACAGATGATTCAATGTTTGCACAGAGTTTCCTGCAGAAGGCGCATTCAATGTCCCATTTACCAGAAGTCCACTACCAGAAGGAGGGGCTGAATTGTGAGAACTGCTACTAGGAACAAACTGTCCAGGCATTGGAGGGCGGAAGTTTCCCATTGGTTGAAGAGGAGCGGCGCTAGTTGACCCGGGAGGGCCTGGAGGCCGACTGACAGCTACTGGTCTTTGCTGAATCAATCCTTGTGAGGTTGGAGGCACAAACCCATTTACGTTATCACCCATTGGTGGTGGTAGACCTACTGGTCTGCTACCGAACCTTTGTGGTGGGCCTTGCCCAACAGAGGGACTTGTGTTCATTAAACCGTGTGGGGGCCCACCCTGAAAGTCTTGTCCATGTGTGGATGGTGGAAGGATACCAGCCATCTTGGGAACCCCTAAACAAAGAATAACAGAATGCTGGAAATAGAGCTGGTAAGCCCGTTTCAATTTCTTCTTTTGACAATACTGTTTAAAATCAAATGTAATAAAGTCATGTCATCCTCTCAATACATAATTTTCTTATCAACAAGTTTCTATTTCAACAATTCCTCAAAAATTCTCACCACTTTTTCCCATTTACTTTCAACTCAGGAGTTCCAGATTTGGTACCGATATATATAAGTTATCAGCTCACCCAGTTTCTGAGACATTAAAAATTGGAAATTTTCACAAGAGAATCAATTAAAAAAAAAAAAAAATTGCCATCAAGGGAAATAACTGCAGCATATTCACCAACAGTTTCCCTTACAATTGGTCATATTCAGATGTGGCCGGGAGATCAGGAATGGCTGCAAGACACCTCTACCAATAAAATAATTTGAGCAACTTTTGACTTGACTGTATGGCACACAACTTTTTTTTTTTTCCTGATTTCTGGACATTGTAATGTCCCAGATGCTGCTGACTGAACGTCCAAATATTTGCGCACAGATGCAGAGTAAAGTGAGGATCATGTAAAAAAAGGGGAAAAAAAGCATGAAGAAAGAAAAGTCAATAATTTCAGCAACTAGTGCAGAGTGACTGAGGGTAGCTACTGATCATGTAATTTCAGTGGCACAAAACAGATAATATGACTTCTAGGTGACATGGTAAGCTTGGCACTGTCAGTCTTTCTGACATACCTTCATGAAATACTACTTTAAAAAGCCATCTCACCGGTCAAGCTTTGAAACTGGTCCAGTAGTCCAATCAAGTAATTGTGTATGAAAGTCTGTAGGCATCGGGAACAGGCTTTAGATCTATTCAACTACTGTGCATCATCTGCTATTGTGGCACTATCACACTCACAGGCAGTCTGGGGGCAAATGAAAGAAGCCCCAGCCATTTGTAAATTTCTATTGTCTCGTAACATTAAGTCCTTCACACAAGTTTTAATAATGATAAAGAGTGAACACACATATACTACTAAAAACAATTGAAGTACCACCCCTAATTTTTGTATGCAATTTTTAAAAAGCTCTGATAAACCAATTAATATTGATAATTGAATAAACTCTGCTGGATAAGCTTACCCGGTTCTCAAATACTACTCCTCGTGCATTTTTGTTATGTTAAAGTCGGTCAGCAGTTATCTACCGCGTCGCATCTGAGGCAAAAAAATCCCGAGAAATTATCGAACTTGTGTCGCTCCCAGATTTTGACACAGACACAGCAAGAAAAAAAAAATGTGATGCACGTGAAAGCAAGGTCTTTTCTGAGCAGAATTGCAATCAGTTAGCACATTTGACGGGTATAAAAAGTCGCGAAATTTAGGAAGATTTAACCATGCCTGCGAGACAACGACTAAGCAACACCGACAGAGGAAGAGCGATAGCATGGTACCAAGAAGGTATTGGCTTGAGGGAGATTGGTCGACGGCTTGGAGTGAGTCACCCAGTCATTCTGAGGCTCAGAGACCGTTGGCTTAACACTGGAAGTGTTGAAGAACAGCAGGGACGTGGACGGACGAGAAGCACCTCCAGACAGCAGGATCGGTTCATTGTTATCGCTTGTCTGAGAGACCGTTCAGCCAGTGCCACAGTACTCCGAGACCAGCTACGACAAGCCAGCAACGTCAACGTCAGTACCCAGACAGTTCGGAACCGGCTCCACGACGCCAACTTGAGGTCAAGGTCCCCAGCAGTGAGATCAATACTGACCCCAGCGCATCGAGCTCATCGTCGGGCCTGGGCAGCATGTCATAGAAGGTGGACAAGAGCTGAATGGGCAACAGTACTCTTCACAGACGAGTCAAGGTTCACCCTCAGGTTCAACGACGGGCGGGTTCGCGTCTGGCGACGTCCTGGAGAACGCTACGTTGACGCTGCCGTCAGGGAGCATGACCGCTATGGGGGTGGGTCCGTGATGGTGTGGGGTGGGTTCAGCCTACGTCACAGGACCCCCCTACACCGTGTTGAAGGCCGCCTGACCGGTGCCACCTACCGCGACACCATCATCCGCCCCCTTGTGATGCCCGCCCTGAGGGCAGTTGGCCAGGGCGCCCAGTTCCAGGACGACAACGCGCCGTGCCACCGCGCCGCCATCGTGAATCAGTTCCTACAAGGGCAGCAGGTGACAAGAATGGACTGGCCTGCCAGGTCACCAGATTTGAACCCCATAGAGCATCTGTGGGACGTGCTGGGGAGGCGAGTGCGGGCCCACAACCCTCCAGCAGACACCGTGGACCAGCTGTTTCAGTTGCTGGAGCAGGAGTGGCAGGCGATCCCCCAGGACACTCTCCGCCGCCTGGTGCACTCCATGAGACGTCGATGTGACGCTTGTTTGAACGCGAACGGTGGTCATACCCGTTATTAACATCATGACATCTACCATAGACTCTTGTTACTTTTCATTTTGGGGGTATGCCTCTTTAATCAAGTGTAAAACAAAGATAATTTTTTGTCACGGTGTTTGAATAAATTTGAATGGATTGAGGAATAATAAAAATAAAATATTCAATCATTAAATTATGTTCAGCTTTGTTTTCTTTCGAATGACAGCAGTTTTCCTAAGTGGTACTTCAATTGTTTTGAGTAGTGTATATGCAAATGATGTGATAAAGAATGAATCATCTCTTGCAAAAATTTCAAGAGGGTATTTTCAAAAGTGTGATTGTGAAATATGCATACCTGTACGTGAATCAAAAGCCTTGTAACTATAAAGACTGCACTATAAAGACTGCATATTGGTAGCTTGGATGATGGAGGCACAGGGAGAAGAAATGGAAAGGTTGACTGGTATGATGAGTATTATTAAAATGTTGTGACCTTTCTAAAGTATTGCAACTGATCATTAATATAGTTTTATGCCAGTCATTTTAATCAAATGATCTGTGAATTATGGCTATTTAGGTCTTGATCATACTGCGGTTAAAAAAAAAAAGGGCACAAGGAAAGATAGCCCAACATTAAATTATAAATATAATGCTGTTATACACTGCTACATTATATAAAAAAAAAAATAACACACAAACCTCATTAAATAAGCATATGTAACTGTATTGGTTTCTCTGAGGTAATGCTAATTAAACATTCAGTAAGCGCCATCATGATCAATAGACCATGTTTTCCAGTAGCTTGAAATGAAAGCCACCCTGACCAACTAAGAAATCCTCATCCTCATATCCGATCATAGATGTGGTACCTTGCAACAATAAACATCCAAGACGACAAATCAGTTTGAACACTGTTCACATTGTATGCCATAACTCTTGCAAGTTTACAGATGTGTGTGCGAGTGTATGTGCGTATGTGCAAACACGTATGTGTGTATGTACATGTGTGTGCATGCATGCATGCACATGTGTGTGTGTATGTGTGTGTGTGTGTGTGTGTGTGTGTGTGTGTGTGTGTGTGTGTGTGTGTGTGTATGTGTTCTGGCATGCTTGCATGTGTATGTTTATGCATACGCGCATGCATGTGTGCGCACATGCATGCATGTGGTATGTGTGTGTTTGTACATGTCTGCATATTTTTGTGTGTGTTTGTGTTTGTACATGTCTGCATGTTTTCACTGAATGTTTCCATATAAACATGCATGCCAATGCTCCGGTGTTTTGTGCAGGAGTATGTATGTGTGTGCAGTATAGGATGTTTTATCGTTTATGATTCTCATGGCTGTTTGTAACTGTGTCAGTCTTGTAAAATATTTGTGCATGCATACATGTGTGCATACGAAGTGTATGTATGGTATGTTTGCAAGTGTGCATTTGCCACTGTATGTTATGTGTGTGTGTGTGTGTGTGTGTGTGTGTGTGTGTGTGTGTGTGTTTGTGTGTGTGTGTGTGTGTGGTGTTTGTAAACTGGTGTGTGCATTTGAGTACATGTGGACCTCTGTGTGTGTGTGTGTGTGTGTGTGTGTGTGTGTGTGTGTGTGTGTGTGTGTGCATTCGCGAGTGCGCGTGTGTCCATGTGTAAAGTCAGTGTGCGTGCAGCTGAGATAATTTTTTTTAAAAAGTAAATAAATATATTTTTTTCAATGGCTTTATTTCTGAACATTTACAGTGATTGTGCAATAGATTTTGCCATCTACTGATCCAATTTTTTCAACAACTGATGACGAGATAATCTCTATCAGAAAAAGAAAATTCTGGTACTATCTAAACACACACCTCACCATCTCCACAACAGACTGAAACAGGAACCACTTATCACATGTGATAGTTTATTCAGCTTGTGACAAAATGAAACATCAAAACATCCCCTTTCAAAATTCCGTAGCTCAGTTAATTATGTTAAAAACATAGTCTGAATCCTCAAACCTCAGACAATATGACACTAATGATTGTGTAGACAAAACCTGGTAATTTGACAAAAGTGACCTTGTAATGAAAAGATTAAAAAAAAAACTTACAAAGATACAAAGTACTTATCTTATTATATCATATCATATCTGTAGCATATTAGGCATTTTCAGCCTTTAGCCTGCTCAATGTGGATAATCTATGATTTTAGCAAGAAATATTTTGGTCTTATTCTCCCACTTTTATAAAGCACTTGGGTATTATTTTGTCTGTGTCAGACTTCCAAGTACCAGGTCACATGGAAATTTTCACATTATGATTAACTATCACTAAATATCAGCCTCTGGAAATAACTTGTTTTTAACAAAGTTCTGAAAGAAGATGTAAGAATGACTTCATTCCATTATTTTTATTTCAGCACGGCAGTCGATATGCACAACAAAAATTTTTATAGTATTATCAATTTTTTGTAACACTTAATGTTGTGAAATGGGTTAAATTATAACAACTTCAATATGTTCTTAGTTCAGAGAATTTTAACTTTTCTGAATTATGTCTGAAAGCACCATTTCCTAATTTTCTTCTGTACTTTGTTTACTTTTAGTTTAACATTACACTGCAATCTGAGACCGGTCAATTTCAACTTGTTCGTTACAGCAGACGTCAGCAGTGAGCAGACTGAAACTTCTTCTTTAACACTACAATGCACAAGTCCTTTCATAATAATCATCATGTGACAACTCAACGACCTGCTGAGCTAGGGTTCCTGTCCTACTTTGTTCAGACGAGTCTACTTACTGTGATAGTGTGGCTACTTAAACGCCAACATCCAAACATATTTTTAAAAATCTAACTGTACCTTGAAAACCTGTTCCATGTCCAGCTGGTTGATTTGTGATGCCCTGGGTGGGAATGGGCGGTCTAACTGGCTGTCCGAAACGATGGGACTGATTATGATCCGCCATTTCGAGTCGCAAACTAATGAAACATCGCAAAAACTCAAAATCAGTGAAAATTCGCGTCAAGCAGAACACGGCATGTCAAGTATCTGGTGTCTACTAATGGCCATGATTCCTTTCAGTGCTGATCATTGCCACACCATCAATGAAAACGTTGGCCGATAAAAAGCCAGAGGCCACGAAATGTTTCCGGAAGTGATTGATGTCACGCAGGCGCAGACTGAAAATACGTGGCATCCTAAACGGAAATAAAGACTCGTGTCAGCGTGCATAGCAATGTTATTGATGTGGATGGTACCAACGTCCACATCGGACTTTGGTCAAAACACTACAATTGCTCTACATTTAGCCTAAAAATTGTATCGTTGCAGTAACATTCTGAGACAACCTGGTGAAAAACAACCGAAGAACGAAATAAAGAGACGCGCTACAATTGCCCCGCCCATCTGCTCCAAAACGAAATAGTCTTACGCTCGCCTGGCCTTGGCCTCGTTTTGTTAAAAAGATTGAAGAGGCTTATGTTGGCAATGACACGATGGTTGGGGAAGTGCAGACCACAAAAGAGGTTCTACACGGCATGTACAGCAACGGGTAACATCACAGGAATGTGCGAAAATCTAACTTACAGAGAGAGTTTTCCAGCATCAAAGGCACAGAAACAATAGAAGACCACTGGAACAAGTTTAAACAAGCAATCCATGCCACCATGAAGGCCAATATACCAACAAAGAATCCAAGAAGAAAAGAGTCTTATCCCTGGATCACCTGTAACATCAGAAAACTAATGGCAAGACGGGACAGACTGTACAAGCGGATGAAAAAGGAAGTAAGGCAAGACTTGAACACCGAAATCAAGAATCTAGGCAGGACTATCCTGCGCGAATCACGACGCTCCTACTGGCAGTATGTAGAGAACTTGTTCTCGCCCACTGCCCTTGAAGAGGACGCCAAGCCTAGCCAAAAAAGATTTTGGACCTACATTAAGCACATACGCTCCTCCAAACCCTGCATCATCCCCCTCCCCCCCCCCCCCCCCACCCCTTAAAGCAGGATGCCCGCCTTGTCACTGATGCCAAACAGAAAGCTGAACTACTAAATGGTCAATTTTACAAAGCCTTCAGCCTGGCCCAGGGAAGATGTACACAGCAGACGAATTTAGAGCTAAGTGCAAGATGACGGAAGATCGAAGTCACTATCCAGACATCCAAGCACCAACAATTCACACACAGGGAATTGAAAAGGTGCTGGTGAATTTGAATCCAACAAAAGCCGTGTGTCTTGAAGGAATTAGCCAAAGAAGTTGCCCCCATCTTGACCACTATCTGCCAATCATCACTCTGCTCCGGACAGGTCCCTGCAGACTGGAGAGAAGCCTTGGTCACACCAGTGTATAAGAAAGGAGAACACTGTTACCCTTCCAATTACAGACCAATCTCCGCAACCAGCGTGCCCTGCAAAATACTTGAACATGTCCTCGTCCACCACATAGTGGAACACCTTGAGTCAAAGAACATTCTGACTCCACGTCAACATGGCTTTCGCAAGAAATGCTCATGTGAGACACAGCTTCTGGAGTTCATTGAAGAAGTCTCAGTAGCCATGACAAAAGGTATACCAACAGATGTGGTCATCATGGACTTCGCAAAGGCATTTGACCGGGTCATACATGGCTTATTAACCCACAAGCTTGACCACTACGGCATACGCGGTAACATCAATGCGTGGATCAAGTTATTCTTGACAAGCAGTGGTGGTAGAAGCAGCTACTTCAAGATACATGAACGTTAAAAGAGGAGTACCACAGGGATCAGTGTTGGGACCATGTCTCTTCCTGGCGTACATTAATGATTTGCCAGACAGAATTACTTCCCACTCCAGACTCTTCACCGATGACACAGCAGTCTATTGTCTCATCGCTGTCCACAAGATCGTTGTCCACAAAATCGAGATGCACTCCAGGCGGACCTAAACAAGCTGGAAGAATGGGAAGACGAATGGGATATGGCCTTCCACCCAGACAAGTGCAGCTGTCTACCCATTACACGAAAGAAGAACCCTACAAATGACATCTACACTTTGCATGGCCAAGTCCTGCAAACGGTCAACCCTGTGAAATACCTGGGCATGACTATCCAGAACGACCTTAGCTGGGGGGAGCACATCAACAATATCTGTGGCAAAGCCAGTAAGATCAATGGCTTCCACAGGTGGAACTTCAAAATTAGTTCAACAAAAACAAAGGAGCCTTAGTCCACCCTCTTGTTGAATATGCCTCGTTGGTCTGGGACTCGTACCAACACTGCCACATTGACAACATTGAGATAGTCCAGCGCAGGGCAACATGCTTCGTCCTACACCGCTACCACAACACCTCCAGTGTTGGGAGCATGCTGCAGCAGCTCGGCTGGCTCTCCTTGGCTACTCGTCGCCGCAATGCTTGACTCTCCATGTTCTACAAGGTAGTAGTGCATGGCCAAGCCAACGTCAGCTGTCCCAGTCTCAAGAAGAAAAAGCCAACAAAAATGAAACTACGGAACCAAAATCATTTGCAGTACCAAAGAATTCAGGACAAGCTGGACTACAGATATTCCAGCTACTTCCCAAGGACCATCAGGGACTGGAATAAACTCCCTTTGGAAGTTGCCTTGTCCCCCGCGCTTGACACCTTCACTAGGAGGGTTTCAAGCCTTGCCTAACTCACCCACACCACCACCCTTTCCCACTCCCCGTCCCCTGTCCCCCTCCCCCCACCTCTAACCCTCCCCACCCCAGCCCAACCTTGTTGCCGAGTTGGGCCAGCGAAGCCTGATGTTGTGTTGGAGACCATTGGGATGTCCGCACTTCATTAGGTGAAGGTCTGAACATGCCCTCAAGACCTCTCACCCCCCCCCCCCCATGCCCCCTCCCCCCCTCCAAAGGCCACACCCCAGCCCATATGTCCTTTTTCCTTCTGATAGCTGGTACAGTCCACTCTTGCAGCCTCCCCCCCCCCCCCCCCCCGCCATACCCCAACCCCGACCACAACCTCCTTGCTGTCCAACTTCAAACTCTGTTCTCTCTTTCTCTTAATGCTGCGCACCCTGAGTATGACAGTAATGATCGGTGTTACGATCGATGGTCATCATCCGAAGAAGAGAAGTAGCCATGTACATCGCCTGCTTCTCTCGCCCCACACCTCTCGCTTCACGACACAACGGCAAGAATGGAATAAACGCATGGTACACACAACGTTTAAGCATGAAGAATGAAACAAAAAATCAACGGTTTAGCTCTCTTTGTCATCGCTCTTGTGCATAACAAATAATGGATTTGTATGAAAGACAGTTTTAAGTCACTCTGAAACTGTATGTGTTTTGCTAGGAACTGAATTGTGTGCTTGACTGCATTCACGAAGAAGACTGTATGGCGCATATTTTCAGTATCTGTCGACACCAAGTGAACACAACCACTGAAATGGCCCTGGTCAGTTTCAAAACGAGGTGACTGAGGGCGGAAAATGAAGCAAAAGTTAAAAAGAAAAGGGATTAGCACCGCCACAGATACAGACAAACAGATTACAGGACAAAACACAGTGCATTTCGACCTCTTGGGGTTTTCTTCAGGCAAAAACAAACAACATTTAGGACAATGAAAACAAACATCTCAAGCATGAAAATAGCGACGGTTGGGAGATATCCTTTCGAACTATGCTTGTTTGGGCGTTCTTTTAGGTTTGACGTTTCACATGAAAAATCTATTCAAAACAGCCTTTGTGTTGTCTGGACTACATAGTTGTTTGGAAAATGAACTTATGTCGGTGAGGACATATGTTTAAAACATGTCGGCGTGGGAAGTGTCTGGTCACATTGACCCCGTGCATTTGAGTAGCTGCTTTAAGTCGGTGACGCCGTTGACTTGCTCAAGCTGCATGGAATTCACGCTACATTGTGTTCCTTATGGGCGTCAACTTTATTTACGTTGATGACTTCACCAATTTTGCTCAACGGGGACGTTCAGGAAAATCCTGGCCCCAATATTGACCGTTCTATTCTCTCTCCATACTGTTCCAGAAATCTTTTGTGAGGTCTCAGCCAGTTTAAGTAGACTTAACATAAATATATTACCTTGAAAGCTATTGTCTCCATTTCAGGTTCTTTATTCAAGTGCTGAGTGGATCTTAACCAGTGGTATTAACCACTCAAAACTACTAATCTGTGGAAGGGAAATGCATCTTCGAAGAAGTCAAATACTCAGGTGGTGTAAATAACTAGGTGAAAACAATTAAAATAAACGTAAGTCTTAACAAAAGTCATATAGCACACATGGTTTATACAATCATCAGTGTTTACTAATCTTTTCAACAGATTTTACCCAGCGATGGCATTAGGTTCCTGTTCAAGCATAAGGTGTGAATACAAAAATTGCAAAGTATTTACACTTAGAAACTATAGATGTCACTTTCCTTTCTTCTGGATTAATCAGTGAAACTTAAAACAGGATCTCAGTAGTAGGACAAAATAACATTCCCCTCTCTGGCACACACCATGGTCCACATTTTACACACTGTAATGGACTGTTTGCAGTCTTATGGTCCTCTGGCAGTTCGGGGAAATCTTTTCTTTACAGCTACACGTACTGTTTCTTTACATACTGTTATGGACTGTTTGCAGTCTTATGGCCCTCTGGCAGTTCGGGAAAATCTTTTCTTTACATCTACACGTACTGTTTCTTTACACACTGTAATGGACTGTTTGCAGTCTTATGGCCCTCTGGCAGTTCGGGGAAATCTTTTCTTTTCATGCTACACGTACTGTTGCTGGTGTCTGTCTGAGTGACAGGTTATTAAGGAAACATGACAGCTGATTAAAGTTTAGAATGGACGGGAGGACTGAATCATTTGTTTGAATGGAGAAGCGTGAGCTTTCCCACTTTTGCAGAGTGACGTAACGCAGCCCCTTGGATCTAACATGACAGTCTTTGGACAGTGGAGGTTTTCAGTCTTTGACACGGGGGTGAGAGCAAGTGGCGCATGATGGAGACTCCTGAATGTTGGCATTCTTCAAATGTGGTGTAGGGGAGGAAAAGATATCCCCCCACTTCATGGGATTCCCACAACTAGCAGAGAGATCGTGTTGCGTGGTGTAGCGATGGGTTACTCGGTGACGCACGATTAAGTTAAGAAGGAAGGTGGAGGGGCTGGGGTTGAGGGAGTGTTGACTTGCGTCAAGCTGCATTTCAGAGGTGTCAGGGTTTGAGACTGCCGTGTAAGTATCGTCTTGATCTGTTCGTACAGGTGGCCCAGGGGGTAACATTTTTGTTAAGTGTTATGTTGTGTCGGATTGGAACAAAGACAGACAGACAGAAAGGAGTGAGTGAGATGATAGAAAGGGAGAGGGAGTGGAGATCGATGTTGTAAAAAGATGTAAACACTGATAAGGCAAAGGAGAGAGACAGACAGACAGAAGACAGAGAGACAAAGACAGAATACAAGGAGGAAATGTTTGAGGGCTACACTGATAAGGCAAAGGAGAGAGACAGACAGACAGAAGACAGAGAGACAAAGACAGAATACAAGGAGGAAATGTTTGAGGGCTAAATGGTGATGGATATCAACTCGTCACACAGACGCCCCCCCCCCCCCCCTCCCCCCCCTTCATCTTCACGTTTTTGCTTTTTCCGAGGTCTTTTCTGATTCGAAGAGAGAGTGAGATGGGCTTCCAAGAGTGATATATCAGCACCTAAGTATAGTGTCATTTGTAGGGTTGTCCATAATTGCCACTTTAACCTGTCCTTTTTACATACTTGCTGTCAACTGTGTTTGTCGCTATGGTAAGTTTGTCGGATACAGAGTCAGCTCAGCTTGTAATGTCACCGTTTCCTTTTTGAGAACAATTGGATTAACAATTACTATGGTGTTGTATGACAGTTCATTGATATGCAGGCGTGTGATTGATATGTTTTTAACTAAAACTCGCTCACTGACAGACAGCGCAGTGCTGCTGTGTACCACTGGGGTGCATCGCAGCCTTTAGATGCAGACATGGCCAGGCACTTTGGAATTATCTGGTGTTTGGGTCTGGACAAGCTTCTGCGGTACGCTGTGTTGTAATCTTCTTTTCATTGTGCATGCAGCATCTCTGCTGTGCACTGGTTTGGCCGACAGGAGACGAATTCCCACCTTGTGTTTTCCCATTTGGTGTTTGGTTCTGGGTTTGAGACCGCTGTGACTGCAACGGACTGGAATCCCTAGTGGGCTTGTCTCGTATTCTTTTGTGGTGTTTGCCTCATGGAACGCGGTGTAACTGTACACTAGTAGCTGATCACATCAGCTAACGTGGAAGCTCCTTGTTCAGCCATGAAAGCTCGCAACTCGGTGGACAGAGTGTCATGCAGCTGTGCAGAGTTCAGCCGATCCAGCAAGTGTCTGATCATTGTCAGGTAAACGTAGTCGTTTATGTCGGCAGATGAATGACAAATTCATGAAGTAGTTGTCTGTGTGTCCCTGCTGTGTTACGCACTTCGAAATTTCTTTCAGTGTGTTTCTGGTGTCAGTCCATACAGGGTAAGGAGTGCATCTTTCAGCGCATCATCATCCGCACTTCATGTGGCGGTAATTTGTCATACATGTCGTACACAGCGCCTTTGAGACCTTGTGCAAATTTGATGTTGCACTTTTCCGGATCCAGGCCAAATTCTGTTTCTACTATTTCAAAGTGAATAAGTTTGCATCAATGCTTACTGTGGCTTCATTGAAAGGATCCAAGGACAAAGACATGGCTGAAATATGAACGGGAGCCTGAGAAGTTTCACCGGCCATGCCAGACGAGTTATCAGATTTGGCGGATTTCTTTAGCTTTCTATGAGCAAGTTCATGTTCTCATACTTTGTCATGCTCGGACGTTTATTTCATTTTCTCACGCTGTGCAGTTTCTTTCCCTTTGACATGCTCTTCTGCTGTCAGTACTCTGTTATGCTCTACAGCTTTCAATTCAAGATCTTTTAGGTTACGTTCTCTCTACTCTGTGACGAGTGATTAAGTAGGGAAGGAAAGGGAGGGGTGGGGGCAGTGTTGTCGACTTGTGTGGGACCATGTTTCAGAAGCGTCAGATTTCAACACTGTTACAGTCAGGATCGTTTTGCTCTGTCCTTGCAAATGGCCTAGCATGTAAAATCTCTGTAAGTGCTTGTGTCATGTCGGCTTGAAACAGAGACAGACGGATAGACAGGGGGGAGGGAGTCAGGTCAAGTGAAAGAGGGGAAGGGGGATGACCATTGACGTCGTAAAATGATGTAAAAGCTGTTTTAAGACGAGAGAGAGAGAGAGAGAGAGACTGACACTGACACTGACACTGACACTGAAAAACGTTTAATGCCATTGACTATACAATCCTATTGGCATGGGGGGAATAATAAACATTTCGCCATTATTTCAGCGACAACAGGGAAGAAATACAACAAAGTGTGTAGGAAACAGTACTGGTTCATTTAGGCTTTT
>CM065715.1:66668483-66675983 GCA_033310375.1 Conus canariensis | reverse complement strand
AAGTAGAAATCTCTCTCCTGGAACTACTATAAGGCTTTTTGCAGATGACAGCTTAGTATATAGAACAATCAGAAGCAAGAATGATACACGCATTCTACAAGAAGATCTAAACGGTTTACAAGAGTGGAAAAGAACTTGGAAAATGGAATTTCATCCCCAGAAGTGCCAAGTGTTGCGTATATGTAATAAACGCTCACCAACTAGATCAGAATATTCTATTCATAATACTATTCTTAAAGAAACCAATGCTGCAAAATATTTAGGCGTGATTATAGATAGTCGTCCCAAATGGAAAGAACATTACAATTTAGTATGTAAGAAAGCAAATAACATCTTAGCTTTTTTATACAGAATATCAACGACTGCTCCTAAAAGGTTAAAGACGACTGCTACAAAACACTGGTTAGACCAGTACTGGAATATAGTTGTTCAGTCTGGGATCCTTACCATCTAAAGGACATTGATAACCTCGAAAAGATTCAGAAGAGAGCAGCACGGTTCGTAACAGGGAACCATATCAGAGAGAAGGGGAATACTAGGAAGAACATGAGGAAATTAGAATGGAAACCCTTAGAAGAGAGAAGAGCCTTTATCAAACTTAATATCTTCTTCAAAGGCAGAGCTAAACTAATTGATATTCCAATGGAACAACTAGTATTGAATAAAAGTAGCACCAGGAGTGGCGGTCAATGTTATACCATGCCTGCATCAAATATTGACAGCTACTTACATTCATTTTATCCTAGTTCTGTACGGCTGTGGAACTCACTGCCGGATGCCATCAAAATTGCCACGAATGCAGTCTCATTTAAAAAGCAAATTGATACGACAGTTTTGAGATCTGCATATTGACGATTTTCTATTTTAACTTCCCCAGATATTTTATGGTTACCTGGGCCTGAATCTGGCCATTGCTTTTAACTTTTTGAATATCGTGTGCGACCCCTTGTTGCCAAATTTTGCTCCAGGGGCCAACAGACTGAGTCGCACTTTATTTTATTTTATGTTAATTTATTTTACTTTTTAACATGCGCGCTGGTGACCTACTCGTTTTTGAGTGAACCAGTATTTTAGGAAGAAGAAGTACGTTGATGACGATGATGATGATGGTTGACTGATATTGACAAAAGAAAAAAATCATCACCATCATCATCCAGTGATAATGTGCATTATTTTTATTTATTTATTTATTTATTTTTGTATGGGCTAGTGCCCTTCAAAGATTTTTTTTTTTTTTTTCAATTGACACCGACACAAAGTCATCTATTAAATTTCTCCTTTTCACGCGCCTATGCCAGGTCATGCGACCAAATCATAACCATGTGACAGTCTATTTTTAGCATGCAAGTCAAATCCGCGTTGGGAACGCAAGACACAGGAGAAGTGAGACACATGACAGAGCGCCAAACAAGCCGGATCATACGACCACGCAGGGTCGCCATCTTTACAGGTGAGTGGTGAAGTTGTGTTGGTTTTCCTTGATGTCACACACCGTTCATGGTGATTAGAACTGATGTGTTAATGAACACGTGTAGTCGGAAATGTAACGATCGGATTCCGGGCTACACACAGCGCAGTCCACTAACTGTGATCAATAGTTCGCCGTTGTTTTTCATGTTCTGACCGAAGTCAGTCCTAGAGCTGTTTGGTTCGGAACAAGACAGTGGCCTTCGTCACTGTTAAGTAGTATGTTTCCCCGTTTGAACACACACACACACACACACACACACACACACACACACACACACACACACACACACAGAGCTGCCAACACACACACACACACACACACACACACACACACACACACACACACACAGAGCTGCCAACACACACACACACATACACATACACACACACACACACACACACACACACACACACACACACATACACACATCACACACACACACACACACACACACACACCACACACACACACACAAAACTCTCTCTCTCTCTCTCTCTGTCTCTGTCTCTCCCTCCCTGCCTCCTTCCCTCCCTCCCTTTAACTCCCCTCCCTCCCACCCTCCATTCTCTCTCTTATACAACACACACACACACACACACACACACACACACACACACACACACACACAACACACACACCATCCTCTCTCTCTCTCTCTCTCTCTCTCGCACACACACATTACCAGCACACACACCGACAGTGACACATACACATGCACTGACAAACACACTACTAACACACACACACACACACACACACACACCACACACATACACACACACACGCGCGCGCGCGCGTGCGCGCACAGAGAGTGTGAGGGAGAGAGGAGAGAGAGAGAGAAGAACGTATTAAAGAGGGAAATATAAGGTACGCTTCTAATGCATTTATTACTTCCGGTTCTGAGTAAAGGGACATTTTTAAAAAAGTATGATAACAAGGAAGTTTTATACATGTCATTGTAATCATCAAAGAGCCCTGAAAACAATTCATATTGACAAGAACACAATTACTCACTTAGAACAAGACACAGTAATGTGGGGATAACAATCATCAGTACAGAGAGAGAGAGAGAGGCTTTGACAATTTATTCCCTTCAGCTTAAGCCATTAAGGCAAGGGGAGGAGGGGGGGGGGGATACACATACGACTTTACACATTGCATCATTGAAGTATAAGGAAAATAAATAATGATTAAATTAACAGAAATTCTAGGACATAATGGATTAAGATGTTGCTCACATTGGAAGGCACAGGTATGCATAACATAAACTAACTCACACGTGAACGATCTAACCCGGTTAGAAGACTTCCGTATAGAACATCCTTTCCTACGCTACCATTCCCACCCTCTTAGTTCCAAAGTATAGTCCCATTCCCTTAGAGAGAGAGAGAGAGAGAGAGAGAGAGAGATGTGGATGGGGGAGTTCTGAAGTGCTCTCGCGGGCCTAGTTGTATGCCAATGACAGATGACAAACACACACACATGAATTGTGCGTCAGAACATACAGCCGACTACAAGTACTAGAAAGCGTCCTAGCAGAGACACTAAGGGACGTAAATCCTGCGCAATGGGATGCCTGAAGCTTTTTGCCTTTTGTCGTCTTACTGGACACTCGGTTTATACTGAGCCTCCCTCCCTCACTTTCTGTGATCTTTGTCTGTCTGTCTGTCTGCCTGCCAGGTCTGACTGTTTCTCTGTCAGTCAGTCTCTCTCTCTCTCTCTCTCTCTCTCTCCCCCCCCCCCCCCACCCACCTCCTATCCACCTTTCTTTCAGTGCTGTCACACCCCTTTCCCGCCCCTCTTCCTGCACCCTGCACCCCCCCCCCCCCCCCCTCTCAGTAAACACACTCACCAAACCAGTGGTTGTTGCAACATAACTCTCCGTGATTCAGTGCTGGGGGGAGCTTAGCCTTTCGTAAACATTATATTTATCCGGGATAGTTTCTGTATCGGTTCAGCTTTTAAAGGATACCCGGCAATATCCGGAGTTTATTTTCTTCACTTGTTGGTCTCCCTCTCTGTCTGTCTCTTTGTGTCTCTGTTTGTCTGTCTGTCTGCTTGCGTGCCTGCCTGTCTGTTTCTCTTTCTGTCTGTCTCTCTCTGTGTCTGTCTGTCTGTCTGTCTGTCTCTCTCTCTCTCAAACACACACGCGTGTGCTCACACACACACACACACACACACGCGCGCGCGCGCGCGCGCGCGCGCGCGCGCACAGAAAAAGAGGAAGAGAGAGAGAAAGAAAGAAAGAGAGAATTCAAGACACTTGTTATACAGAGAGAGAGAGAGAGAGAGAGTTTAAGACATTACCAACAGGTCTGTTTTACTGAACACAACTTCCGGGTTGACTCGAAAGCTTAAAAACTTTTTTTTTTTTTTTTTTTTTTTTTAAAATGAATGGAGCCTCCGTCCTATTTTTTCCCACTGCCTTTATTTTTCCGGGAACCGGCTCGCACGCACCGTGCATTGTCACTAGTCTGTGCGTTTTTAACAGTTGAACGCGCACTAGCTGGTTTTGATGTTTTTGCGTTCGATAGAAAAGTGTCGGGTTTTTTTTTTTCATGTACTTAAATATGGTATTGTGACACTTACATTCTTTTATTGTGTACTCTAAACTAAAGTGAATGCATGCACGTACCCCCTACCCTCCTTTCCACTTTTCTCAACCCCTACGTGTGCTTTGTGAGTGTGCGTGTGTGTGTGTGTGTGTGTGTGTGTGTGTGTGTGTGTGTGTGTGTGTGTGAGAGAGAGAGAGTGTGTGTATGTGTGTGCATGCGTGCGTGCGCTCGCTTGTGTGTGTTGTGTGTGTGTGTGTGTGTGCGCGCGCGGACGCGCTTGTGTGTCTGTATATGTGCGTGCGCTTACGCACTCAGATGTGATATGTATGTGAAAGAGAGAGAAAGAGCGAGAGAGAGGAACAGAGAGAGGGGGGGGGGTGAAGGGAGGAATTGTGTGTGTGTGTGTGTGTCCGCGCGCGCGCGGGCCTGCACAAAATTACAATATTTTGTCAAGACCAAGTCAACACTTCCGTGATACTAGTAATGTGTGTAACTTTAGTACAGAAAACGGTGACTATTTTAGTTATAATTGCATTGCGCTTTACTGAATGGATTCAGCAGCGGAAGTCACTCCTCAATGGTAAGTTAAGGGTAATCAGTGGTAGTTTTGGGATTCTTTCTATGTGACTCCTGGACACTATCTTCAAATTGGCGTCAGTGCGCAAGCAGTATAAACACACACACACACACACACACACACACACACACACACACACACACACACACACGATTTGTATAGGCCTATATATATATATATACACACACACACACACACACACACACACACACACACACACACACACACATATATCTATATATATATATACATATATATATATAAATATACATATGGTATATATATATATAATATGTGTGTGTGTGTGTGTGTGTGTGTATCACTATGTATGTATAGCCAGGCTCTTTAGTCGAAGTATAGCCTATCTGACAGTATTGTTTCCAGCCATGTACTCCATGCACTCCAACCATGCACTGACTCAGACTTGCTTTTTTAATTTCTCTTTTTCAGTTTTCTTTTCAGTTTCCCCGTAGAAGAGAGTCTGGTAGCCTACCTTTACTTCATTCACCTTTCAGTGGTAGCGGTCAGGCAGAGCCGAAGGAACGTGTTGCATTTTTTGATCAAACTTGAAACGTTGTAAAGAAGAAGCCGTCTCACTGGACGCGAGCTTTGAGAATGGCGCGGTGGTCCAATCAAATTCTTCAGTACAAACGTTGTTTGGCTTAAAGAAAACACCGGTTGTGGATAAGCTATCCGCGTTTGCTTGCGGTGCACCGTGACATGCTTAGTCTTTGGGCTAAAGCAATGAACTCAAGCGACTTTCAGGTTGAACTTCTGATGTCTTCTTACAGTCGTTCATGGAAGTTTACGGATGATAAAGGGTGAACATAAGCACAAAGGATTGGAGATTAAGGCTTAATCTCATGCCGTCCGAACTTTTTTTTTTTTTTTTTGGGGGGGGGGGGGGGGGGGGGGGGGGGGGGGGGGGGGGTTCGAGTCATACAGTGTGAAATACGCACATGTGTGCGTGAATCGGGAGCCCGTTATGAACAACAACTGGCCTAGATACAACAAAGCATTTGTCTCTTTACTTCTTCACATCACCTAACCTCTCCTCCCCCCGCCCCCCCCTCTCTCTCTCTCTCTCTCTCTCTCTCGCTCTCTCTCTTTCCCTCACTCTCTGCCTGCCTGTCGGTCTGTCTCTCTCTCTCTCACTCTCTCTCTCCTCTCTCAGTCTCTCTCTCCCTCTCCCCCACTCTCTGTCTCCAACCCCTCCCCTTCTTACTCTCTCTCTCTCTCTCTCTCTCTCTCTTTCTCTCTCTTCCTCCAGCCCCCCCCCCCCCCCCCTCTGTCTCGGTAGAAACAGAAAGATACCCGCACTCCACCAGAACAGCACTAAATAGATTAAAATGTTAGATTCGATTGGTTAGATTAACGATGACTAGAGTATGCAGCCGAGCTTTAAGAAGTGATGTTTGTTATTTACAGTTAACTGTGAACCGAGTGATAAGAAAAATTCCAACAGAAAATGGTTTGGGAATAGGGTGTCTGTGTCAAGATGCTGGACACGAGAAGGGGTGTAAAGGACGGGCTTATCTTGTGCTTCAAACAAAACAAAAAGAGCAAATATGCCGTAGGGGTAACGAACTGTCAGACGTTCACTGTGCCTTGGGCATGGCATGATTGAAGGCGGAACACGCCCCTCTTCGTCCACTGCCTTTAATCTCGTTGAACTGACCCAGCTACCTATTTACTGCTGGGTGGACAGAGTGGGTTTTCAAGCTGAAAAAAAAATCCGACCCCACATGTGGTTCGAACTTACGACCGTCAGTTCCGCAGACAAACGCTCTAACCATTTGACTATGGGCCCTGTTGACCACAGAGCCCTCAACAAAGAGCTACCTCGCGAATTGTTAACTTGCTAACCGTAGTTACCTTGCAAACTGCAAGGGCCTTCCACCGACATTGAGGCTTGTTTGATGTAGTGTTGATGTGGCATCACCTGAAGCAGCAATTAAGCATGGGATTTTTTGTGTTTATAGGGACCTATAGCATCAGCTGAAGCAGCGATTAAGCATGTAATTTTGTGTTTATGTAGCATCAACTGAAGCAGCGATTAAGTATGAATTTTTGTGTTTATGTAGCATCAACTGAAGCAGCGATTAAGCATGAATTTTTGTGTTTATATAGCATCAACGAAGCAGCAATTAACCATGGTTTTTTGTGTTTATGTGGCATCGACTGAGGCAAGGATTAAGCATGGAATGTTGTGTTTATATGGCATCAGCTGAAACAGTGATGAAGTATGGAATTTGTGAGAGGCAGCTGCCATCGAGAAGGGGCTCCCCAGGAGGGGAGAAGGACAAAGTCCAAAGTGTACGCCTCATCTAGAGCCCCCTGCCCTTCCCTTTCAGTCTTTCTTTAGTACACTTTGGGAGCGCGGAATTCAGTGTAGAACTAAACCGGGGAGAGACAGGCTGTCTCGGCGCTCAATACGGACGTGGGTATTATCGTGGGGCGGATAGGGCTTGCGAAACTCAGGATAGCGTCTATGCAGTACACTAAAATTACGTACGTTTGGTTTCCGCCCACTCACCAACACAAACGATCACCGTAACTTACGGAACCGGAGGACTCGTCAAGCGTTTGTTGTTGTTTCCGTTGAGTGCAGAGAGACTTGGCGAAGTTGGGGAGAGAGAAATTACAAAGAAACACAAACTAAGGCTGATGATTCAAATTCCTCACATGAAAGATATGAGGCGGAAATGAGAGAAAACTGAGAGGATGATCGCTTCACCGCAACAACAAGGAAACAAAACTCGGGGGCAAGCTACACCACAGTTGAACTGTCAGAAGCGATTACAGTGTGTGTGTGTGTGTGTGTGTGTGTGTGTGTGTGTGTGTGTTCTTTTTCAAACGCCTGTTAGGGTCTGCTTATCGCAGCTCGTCCTCAGTTT
>CM065715.1:66660983-66663483 GCA_033310375.1 Conus canariensis | reverse complement strand
CGGATTCCCGGCTAGGAAGTTGTGGGTTCGATTCCAGAGCCAATTTATATGTGGAATGTTTCTGCCGCGACCGGCTTCTCCCAAGAGTTGAATTTCCTATGGACTTAACATGGAAGACTGGGACCATTCACTCAAGTTTCGTCCACTAAATGGATGCGTTTCAGAGAGTGTTGGTCAGATATTTCCTGACCAACATTGCAGGTGTCAGTTACTCTCGGGCATGGTTGACGCCGCGATATATGGTGAAAGTAAGCATAGGGTGTGCCCTGTCCTGCAGTCTCAGACCGGAAAGGAACTCCATAACATCCTATTCATTACCTCCATCCTAATCAGTCAGCATAAAGACAAGTCTCAGATTTTGCGACCCTTCAGGCTATGTTTTCATGGTGACGTCAGTTTCGATTTCCTCTCCGAGTTTTTGCCCTTGCTGAGTTCGTGTCGGGGTCGCCTGTATGGGCAAGTTCATTGGGACTTGTCGTTGGACGGACGTGGTGGCGCCCTCTACAGAGGGACGCTTGTTCGCGTTGGCTCCGCGATTGAGTTATCATTGTCGTCAGTAGGGAGCTTAGTAGGTGGTGTTCTGCGGATGTTGGATCAGAACAGGCGCCATTGAACACCTCCGAAGTGACTCGGGAGCAGGGCCATGTCTCCTCCGGTGGGTTGCCTTATGACGGCGACTCGACTGTTCTACGCGGATTGCCGGTGGCGGGGCTGAGGCTTCAGCGGGACAAGCCGGGGGGTGGTTGTGGACGGGGAGTGGCGGATAAGTGGCGTGGATGGAATGCCACTGAGGTGGCACAGATGATAACACAGAAAAAGAAAAGAAAGTTACGCAACCTGGGTGGCCAACCCATTTCCGTGGGCTTTCCAGGTGCCTGCATACGAACAGAGTTAACCGGACTATGGACCTTGTTCCGTGTAACCGTATCGATAAGCAAGCAAGCGCCTCTCTCTCTTCTCTCTCTCTCTTCTCTTGCCGTGGCTTCCTTTGTCTGGCTCCCGGCAAGATGTGTTTTGAGCGGCTCTGATAAATGTGAACCAGTATCACCTGTAATCCTTTCAGCATGCCTGTCGAAGGTCTTCCCCATGTTTTAGAAACTACGCTTAATGCTGCTCTGCAGGATATTGACGCTGTCCTCATTTCAAATTGAGGGCAGAGGCAAACAAACAGTTGCCATTCTGCAGTTAACGACTACCGACCAGCCCCCTGCCACTCGAAACGAAAACCACCGTGCTGTTTACCGACGGAAATGTTCGTCACAGGTGAACAGAGACAGAAACAGAGCGGATAGCCATAGAAAGACAGAGCAGATACAGGCAAGTGAACTTTCATCTTCTCCGTCGAATTTATTCTAGCCGACGCCACCAAGCCTGTTCTATAATGACAGTACTGACAACTGCCAAGCAGCTTGTGGTGACGTGTTGCTGTATGATAACCATTCCTCTCCCTCCATGATAACCATTCCTCTCCTTCCCCTATACAAGACTGCACGAGATACACAGCACAATCACATTCAGCAGGAAATTGACATAAGGAAGTGTGATAAACAGTCTGCGACAGTCGCTTTCGATGAAGCCTCTATGCTGGATTCGGTGTCAGTCAAACCAAGTGTTATTCAAGGCTGTGTCGACTAGTCGAGTGGCAGTTATCTCTGAAGAGGACAGACCACCACTGACTGAAAAGGCCAGGACACGGTGCAGGACCGAAGATGAAGCAAGTGGAACTAATCATGAATTTCAAGTGTGTGTTTGTACCAAAACTTATGAACAGCAATTTCTGAAACGCCAAGTCTACAATTTTTTTGGTAATGATTGTCAGATGTCTGTCGTAGTACCAAGAGAGAGAGAGAGAGAGAGAGAGAGAGAGAAGGGTGAGAGAGTTGGAGGAGGAGGGGGGTGGAGGGGGGGTGGGGGGGGGGGGGGGCTATCTAACACGTACCACACTGGTACCATCACTCTTCAGTGTTGACATAAAAAAATGGCAATGATTATGCGGGGCGCTAACCGAATCTTGGATTCGGACTCGCAACGTCGTAACAGAGCAGCGTCTGACTGAGAACTCGTTCTGCAAAAAAAAAACAACAAAACAAACATACAAAAAACAAAAAAAAAGAAAGAAAAATGCCTACACGAACCGCTCAGAGGCATGGTGATGTGTATATTATACGCTAGTATGTGTGTGCATATATATATGCGAACATGCTGATGGATTGAAATCTGTCGTAGTCTTATTGTGTCAGACCCACCTCAGCACACCGTGTCTGCCTTGGCGCCTGTGCCAATGTCAACAACATACTCCAGCGATGGAAAGTCAGCAGCTGTTCCCGCGCCAGCTGTGTGCTCTTCATAATATTGCCTGGTAGCCCAGGGAAAAACTGAACAGCAGTCCCCCCCCCCCCCCCCCCCCCCCAAGATGTCACACCGGTCACGTATGACAGCCGCTATCTGTATATCTATATATACAACATTTCATTAATATGTCGACATGTTTGTAGTCAGC
>CM065715.1:66646837-66654337 GCA_033310375.1 Conus canariensis | reverse complement strand
GTGACTTGGATTGTTCTCGAAATATTTTGCAGTCAACACGATGTATGGGCGAGAAAAGGGCAACCGATCCAAGAACTTCTACCTCATGCAAATTTAGTTGTTTTACAATAGCAGCAATTGAACACATTGTACATATGATCACTAGAACGTGATGCGCGCGCGCGCGCGCATGCACGCACGCACGCGCGCACGCATGCACGCACGCACGCGCGCACGCACGCACAGCACGCACGCACGCACACACCACACACACACACACACACACACACACACACACACACACACAGTGAGGGCAGGATGTAAAAAAAAAAAAAAGAAGCTTGACAGCTTTTTCTTCAACCCTCAGTAAAGATCATTTTGACTTGACTTCACAATTTGACTTGACTTCGTTCACACACACACACACACACACACACACACACACACACACACACACACACACACACACACACACTCAAATGCATCCCGCTAAAATCATTTCATAATCATTCTCAAAATAATGCCCTTCCCCCTTCCCCATCCCCCTTTCAAATTATTGTAATATCACGGAAAGGAAAAGTCCCGAAACATTCTTACGTTCAAACACGGTGGTCAAAATCTTGACTAACATACGACTTCCAGTCTCTTGGCGAAGAGAGATGGGGAGGTGGAGGGTGTGGTGGGGTGGTGGTGTGTGTAGTGTGTGTGTGTGTGTGTGTGTGTAAGGAGCATGGTGATAAGACTGAGAATGGGTGGGGATGAGGGTGTGAAAAGGTGGGGGGGGGGGGGGGGGGGGGGAGACCTGCCCTATAGCATTCGCGTTGAAGTGACTTCCATTGTGAGTGAGTTCAGCACTGAGGATAAGAAGTTGAATAAGATCGTAGTTAAAGTTCCCGACGAAGGCAGGCACTGCCTATCAAGCTTTGGAACTACTGGAAGATACTGCATTAGCTACAGAGTCACGAAGGATAAGTGGGTCAAGTGTGTGTTTGTTTGTTTTTTTAATCTGACGTCAATGTGGCTGTGTATTTACCCACGTCCGTTTGTTTGTTTGTCGATCGGCAATCTATATTTGTTTGTCGATCGGCAATCTATACGTACACACACACACACACGCACGCACACACATACACACACACACACACACACACACGCGCGCGCGCGCATGCATACACGCACGTATGCACACGGAGGCACGCAAGTACGCTCTCACATACACAGGTGCACGCGCGCTCACACACACACACACACACACACACACACACACACACACACACACACACACACACACACACACGCACGCGCGCGCGCTTGTAATGTACGCACGCACGCGCGCACTCACTCGCGGCCGGCGCGCGCCACACACACACACACACACACACACACACACACACACACACACACACACACGCTCTAAGACCGATTTTGAGGAAACTTGGAGGGAAGGAGGAATGTGGTGCCAGATGGAAGCCAATAAGCTTGCTTGCGGATGCGGAAGAAACGATAGATGCTGGATGGAGGCATTGCTGTGGGATCCGCATCGGCAGCAGAACTTAACGGCAAGATTACCACAACTCTTCCACTGATTATGAACACTGTGAAGCTATTGTTACGAATTGATCACTGTGTTTTCTTGCGATATAAACATCGACATTTCGTGGTCTTCTTGATCCGATTTAAAAAAAAAAAAAAAAAAGTGCATGGGAAATAACTCTTTCGCTTCGTAACTACTATCACTTCCCTTGGCATAAAGAGAAGTTTCTGTTCATGAACTGTTCAGCTGATCGAAGTTTGATAAAATGAAATACAATGAAATAATTACAATGAAATACAGTAAACATCTACCTGCTGATCTGTACCCCACTACCCCCCCCCCCCCATCCCCGCCCCCACCCCCTATGTGATAACAAACAAGGCGTTTTCCCCCCTTGCAATTCGGTGCCGTTCAGTATCAAAGGCGTGTGAAAGATCCAACATTGCGGAGTCATTGTCTTCATTTTTTTTTTTTTTTTTTTTTAATTATTCGTCTCTACGGTCGATTATTTTGATCATTTATAGTTTGTAATCACTCTTGTTAGCGCTGCCAGCTGTTGACGCATGCACGGACATATTTCCATTATAGCTATTGTTGTAGTTGTTTCATGCAGGACATTCCCCCCCCACCACCACCACCACACGTTCAACCTCGGTAGTTTTCGCTCGGCCGATTGACCATAACATTCGGGTGTTTTTTGTGTCTTTTTTTTTCCAGAGTGATGAGTTACCAGCAGATGCCCAGCGCCCACCACCCCCTTACGAGGCTGAAGGTTACCAGGGTGCTCCCCCTCCTCCACCCCCCGGCGGCTTCGCTGTCCCCCCTGGCTACGCTCCTCCCCCAGCCCCGGGCTACGGCGGTGTTCCTCCGGCGGGTTACCCTCCGCCGGCGGGTTACCCTCCGCCGGCGGGCTACGCGGGTCCCCCTCCAGCGGCTGGGTATGGTCCACCTGCCCCCGGGACGCCAGGCTACTATCCGCCCCCGGCTGGAAGATACCAGACCCAGCAGCCACAGACTGTGTGGGTGACAAGCAGGCGAAAATATAAATATGAGAGAGAGACAGGGAGTGAGAGAGAGAGAGACAGAGCGATAGACAGAGACAGAGAGAGAGAGAGAGAGAGGACAAACGATCAGCATCACTACCACCATCCTCTTTATCATCTCAGCATCGTCTTTGTGTAATTTCTATCATCGATATTGTGGACGCTGCATTCGCTATTTGTTTTTGTTAGTCTCGGACTCAATAGATGAAGATCGTTAGAGAGAGAGAGAATGAGAGAGAGAGAGGGGAGGGGAGGGGGGGGGGGGGGGAGGGGGACGTGGAGTGGAAAGATCTTTCAGAATAATGCTCCCGTGTGCAGCATGTAACTCGCACAGGTAAAAGAACCCACTGCAAGTGACGATTTGGTCCCGGCCAAATTCTGGTAGAAAGTAACTTTTGATGGGTCAACAAAAACAAGGCCACACACACACACACACACACACACACACACACACAAAGATTTCAAAGATTTTAATCCTGCGACCCCTTTTGGGGCATGGAGGACTTGAAACAAATCAAACAAATAGAAATGAAACAAATCAAACATCAAAATTTTCCCTATAATTAACGTACTGAATGTAATGTTACACAACTTTACTAAGTTTTAAAAACTTCGCTAAGTTTAGCAACACTTTCTTACTACCACAAAGCAAACGACAATAGTTAAATACGGACTTTGTATATGTAAATTTTCTAGGTATAAACTGATTTCTAATGTCGTTATATTTGTTACATTTCATTACAAAATGAAATTCATCACCAAGGTCATTCTGGTCACAGTCCCGACAGAATCGTTCATCGTGAGGTATTCCAAATCGTCTGCCAATTTCTATCATGAGTTTATGATTGCCACAGCGAAACCGAATCAGTGGGTATATATAAACATCAGGTAACATCTCACACACACACACACACACACACACACACACACACACACACACAAATGCACACACACACACACACACACACACACACACACACACACACCACACACACACACACACGTCTCTCTCTCTCTCTCTCTCTCTCTCTCTCTCTCTCTCTCTCTCTTTTCATACATACATACAAAATTCAAGTTTTGGATTGTAGTTTGAAACCGTCTGAAGAAAGTGGAATTGTTCTTGATAACCATTCTCATCATCACAGCCATTTCCGCTACCACCCACACAACCACCACACTAATGATGATACACACTGCTACTAAAAGGTTTAGCCAGCGTTCGCATTCTTCGCTTCCTCTTCAATGTTGTTTATCTTTAAACCTATTTTTGTCCCCCCAGAGTGTACGTGCGAGAAGACAGACGACGTCGAGATGACGACCTTGCAGAAGACTGCTGTCTTCTTGCCTGTTGTTGGGCTATCCTCTGCTGCTGCCTGGTCAACAACTAGGTCAAGGCCATTTCTCGGGGGTCAGCAGAGGTCGTCTATCTCTCTGGGTGAAGGACAATGATCAACGGTTGACACCATTCCTGTTCGAAATCAACTCGGCTTTGTCGATTGACATTTCAAATCAAAAGGGAAGGGGGGGGGGGGGGGGGGGGGGGGGGTAATTGGCTGAGGCTGTTACCTGACAGTGACTGATCTTTCCAGACTGACTTTTCATTGTCGGTTTGTGTTTCAAAGATGAGGCTTGTGGAGGATTAAGGTAGGAGATGAAGGATATGGGTGAGACAGGGAGGGGAAGGGGGGAATTTCTGAACATTGGGCGGTTAGGAATGGGATTGGATGGGAGTTGGTGAAGGGCGAGAGAGGGTGGGGGTGGGGTTGACCAAAATTGGAAGGTAATCCACATGTTTTGATTTGTGGTCATGGATCTTTAAAAAAACAAAACAACAACAACAAAAAATCCTCGAAGACACAGACTGCAGCAAGTTTCGACGAGAGAGTGTGGAGACTACTGGTTTGAAAAGCATTTTTTTTTTTTTTTTTTAACCCCCCACATTGAATTACTTCCCCTCACGTACAGCGTACACAGCATTATTGGAGTCTGATTTGAAGGTGTGAAAATTCAAGTATTCAGTATCTGTAGTAGTAGAAGTAGTAGTAGAAGTGGTGTGTTGCAAGTATGCGTATAAAATCATGCATGGAAGGTTTTTCTCAATGAATTTTTATTCATAGTTGCTCATTTTGAGTTTAGACGCGAAAATGTATCCCAAATAAAAGTCCTCAGAATGACGAACTCTCGGTCATAGCATTGTTGCAAGTTCAGTGGTAACCTACGCGGTTAGTCTTGGTAAGAGAACATGTTCTCGTTCTTCGGTTTTTTTTTTTTAAATTGATTTTTGTATACTTTATTTAATTCTTTTTTGAGAGATGTTCATCTGGACCGACCAAAGATTCTACGGCGGCTGCAGTCTTTGTGTCTTTTGACCTTAAATTCTGGCCTAGCAACAGCGAGAGAGAGAGAGAGAGAGAGAGAGAGAGAGAGAGAGAGAGAGAGATTTGTATTGTTTTTATACCGTTGACCACGGGGGAACATATCGAGGTTCTCTGTGTGTGTGTGTGTGTGTGTGTGTGTGTGTGTGTGTGTGAGAGAGAGAGAGAGAGAGAGATGAGAGAGAGAGAGAGAAGCATTCCTTTCGTTTTTTGGTTATTTGGCATGTCCATAGTTCACTTTTTTTCCCCTGTGTACTCTCTTGAGAATGCCATGCTGGCTTTTGATAATCTTGATGTAGCTCGCGATGTGTAAATCTGCTGTTCACCCGAACGTAACATTTTGATCTGTTGCTGAGTAGGATCTACAATCTTGTGTGCAGGTCTGTTGATATGCTGCTAGTAACACAAGAAGAACATCGCATCTTTCTTGTTTTCATTTACGCAGTGTTGTAAGCATATCCTCTGGTACTGTATCAGCCCCTTTACGATACTATACTGCATTGAGCTGTTGTGCATTGTGTTGTACTGTACAGTGTTGTTTGTTCTCTTCAGCATTCTGGTTGTACGGCACTGTACTGTGATGGAGAGAGAGAGAGAGAGAAAGAGAGAGAGAGAGAGAGAGAGAGAGAGAGAGAGAGATTAAAACAAACAAAAATAGCTCAAGAATCAACATAGAAAATGGATTTTTTTTTAATTGACGAAGCTCATGCCTTGTGATATTATGATGTTTTTGTATTGTTCATTAAAATGATGTAATCAAGGTAAGCAATAAAGTTCACGAATAGATCGTACAGAATGAGCCCGTGAAACTTCTGTGTTTAGAGCATGTGTGTGTCGGGAGGAGGGGGGGGGGGAGAGGAGGAGGGGGCTGTAGGTGTGTGTGTGCGTGTGCGCACACACACCACACACACACACACACACACACACACACACACACACACACTTGCACACGCATATAGCCTACACACGCACGCGTGCACATTCTCTTTCCCCTTCCTCTTCTTAGGCCTACATATAATATAAAACTGAAGAAGAGGGGAGGGGGGGGGGGGAGTAGTGGTAGTAGTAAAATGATAAGAATGCAGATTATCCTTTCCATGTATGTTCTTAGTAGTTGAGTCGATGATCTCTCTCACTCTCGTTGTGTGAATCAGAATCAAATTGGGGAAGAACTACAGAGAGAGAGAGAGAGAGAGAGAGAGAGAAGAGAATCGACTGTGCGCACTACAGTTAGAAATTCTGTAGGCCTATGTGCATGTGCGTGCATGGGCACATGCAATTCGCGCGAAATCGAATCGCGTGTTTGTATCATTTTGTTTTTTTAAGGAGGCGATATGAACACAAATGACGTCACAGATAATTCTAGTTTTGCGTCACCAGCCGTGAAAAGAAAGACAGTCTGGAACTCCGTGTGGGAACATTTCTGTAGGCCTACAGCATCTCCCCAAAACCGTAACGGGAATCAACACATCCAGCAATACGCTAAAGAAGGAAAAGAAGAATGCAGCAATATAGAGCGATTCTCTCATAGCCCAAGTCGAAAAATGACTAAGTAAATTTTCTATTTTCCTTCGCATTTAGCCACTGCTGAAGACTGTGGACAAACCTATACGCTAACACAAGTTCAGAGCGTCACACGCATTCAACATTGAGTCAGGCAAGGTTTGCTAAGATTTTCTTGCTACTGTCCGCCTTTTCCCTTGTTGCTGTTGCATGTGTTGTTATTAGAATCGGGAGAGTTCTGTTACTGATTCATATTCGAGGTTTTGACATTCAAACCATTTCAAAATCAGTTACCATAGCCTACTGATTATTGCTAGTTCATATTCGAGGTTTTGATTTTGAAAGAATTTCAAAATCAGTTACTATGATCTACTGACTATTGCTGATTCATATTCGAGGTTTCGACTTTGAACTAACTTCAAAGTCAATTACTACAGCCTACCAACTATTGTAATGTATTAAACGTTGTGTGACAGTCGCAATCAACGAGATAAGCACAGAAATTTAATGAAAGAAGACAGAGAAGATGGTACGCCTAAGATGTACCATGTACACACGAGCGGTAGAACAGCAGCAAAACTGGTAAAATAAACAGTTTTAGTGGACAGTAGTAGCCCTAGTTAAGGCAGTGGCCACATGCCTGTACATCCCGGCTGGCTGTATACATCTGTCATCATTTTTTTTACTTCTCTATTTCCTTCATTCTCTTTTCTTCTTCTTCTTTTTCTTCTTTTCTTCTTTTTCTTTTCCTTCTTTTTCTTCTTCTTTCTTCTTCTTTCTTCTTCTTCCTTCCTTCCCTTCTTCCTTCCTTCCTCCTCCTCCTCCTCCTCCTCCTCTTCTTCTTTCCGATCTTCAGTGCCACTTCAGTAGCATCCTCTCCAACACCACTCGCATCGGCTCAGTCTCCGTCCCGACATTTCCTGTCGGTGTACGGGCTCCGGCAATCCACAAGAAGAGTCAGTGTCTTGTCGTCAGAGGCGACACTGCGCTGTTTCCGAGTCACTTCGGTAGGGTTCAGAGGGGCCTGCTGTGATCAACATGTGCAGGATACTTCCTCCTGAGCCCC
>CM065715.1:66629337-66631837 GCA_033310375.1 Conus canariensis | reverse complement strand
CAACAGATGCCTCCGCAACATTCTCAACATCAGGTGGCCAGAGGTGATTTCCAACCAAGACCTCTGGAACAGAACAAAGCAGACATCCATCGACCAAGAGATTAGAAAAAGGAAATGGGGATGGATTGGCCACACGTTGCGAAAGCCCACATCCAACATCACAAGGCAGTCTCTGGAATGGAACCCCCAGGGCAAACGCAAAGTTGGGCGACCAAGACAGACGTGGCGGAGAAGTACAAACACTGAAGCCAAGGCCACCGGAATGACATGGGCCGAGCTGAAGAGGGCGTCCCAGAACAGAGTGCGCTGGGGGAGTGTGGTTGCGGCCCTATGTTCCCCGAGGAACCAAGAGGATTAAGTCAAGTAAGTAAGTCACCCACACACGCATGACAAAATTCTCTCTCTTGAGTAATCTTCACAGGTGTCTCAAAACGAAACGAAAGCCTTGTTTCAGTCATCGCTGAACAATCCACACGCAGGTACTGACAATCCACACAAGTCTTTAAACTAGTCAACGAAACAGAAAGGAACTCACTGATGGTGAACATGCATCAGGCTTCGCCTAAGTCCTCCCACCTATCATGCATCTCACAATTATCTGAGGACATGATTAGCAGCTTCACAAAAAGAAAAAAATGAATACGTTCCAAAATCTCTGTCTAGTAAGACACAGAGAGAAGGGTCGACGTGCACACTTCTTTCGCAGAAGCATTCAGTTCGCACTGAAGCATACCGCGCGGTACGTGCCTGCCTATGAACATTCCCTGTTGCGACAGCTCCTGAGTTCACTGTGTTCTTTTTGTGAATTCTGCAACCCTGACTAATTTGAGGGGTACCTACAGTGGACATTCTACGGAGAATGAAAGGTTCTTACGTTAAGCCTACTACATTAGGTTTCACTGGCTGCCATCTGGGAGTCTCTCAGGTTTTCACTTTTTTTTTCTTTTTTTTTAAAGGTTTCAGTATTATCAGAGTCCACCCGACCACACAGTACCCTTTACAGGGCTGCTACCAGGCAGGAAAGATGGTCAGAAAACGAACAGCCTGGACTGGGGTAGACAAAACCACATAGACTTTGTTTTGCGGTGTGGGAGTGGGGTGGGTGTTCAAAACTGTTTACAGGAACTGACCAACGACACGAAACGTCTAGTCAATAGCCAGAAGCACCCAGCCTTCCGAGAGGCACGGGGGCATGTTCCCCACCTCCTCCCCCCCTAAACATATTGATTCAAAGAAGCAAATTGGAGCAATTTGGCGCAACCTGAGCCAAATTTTTACCCCTGATATATCTGACCAAAAATGTCCGTAAGAGAGAGTCAGCGGAACAAACCTCTCTTACCTTTTTTATGCGTCTTCTCTGTTTTCACTTTTTGTCTTATGGGGTGGAGAAGAAACCCTGCTCCCCTCACCCCTCAATCCGCCCCATCAGCAAGCGATTTGAAACTGAACAGAGGAGAAGTGCTGTGATGTTGCTGCATACTACCATCAGACTGTGCAGAACAG
Organism: Conus canariensis; assembly: GCA_033310375.1. NCBI lineage: Eukaryota > Metazoa > Mollusca > Gastropoda > Neogastropoda > Conidae > Conus > Conus canariensis. The sequence continues at coordinate 66,630,334 of CM065715.1, read as the reverse complement.
TGCTCATGGCAACAACTGCAGGGACGTGGAAGATGATTATTACTCTTTTTTCCATGGTGAGTATATAAACAGGACTGATGACACAGAGAAAACACAGAAATGAGACTTTGAAAACTGGATGGGTGGGTGGGTGGGTGTGTAAAGTGGTGTTGGAGGCGGTGGAGTTGGTGGGAAAGGCCAGGGCCGCAGGGTAATGGGGGAAGGAGGGGGGGGGCTCTGAATCAGCCTTCACCGACGCCCCAATGTGGCGATACAAGTGTACATCTGCAGAATGTAACATAAATTTCGTCACCACAACAAAATTCTCTGTGTAACGTTCCGGCCGCTCTCCCCAAAGAAAGAGCAACGCCATGCTATGCTGCCACCCACACACACACACGCGCGCGGCGCGCACACACACACACACATCAAAGAGGATTTTGCTACAGACTTTTGCCAAGGACGGGTCTCTTTTGGCCGTGTGTTTTTATATCTGTTGCGTCGTTTAAGGGAAGTACCGTCGCTAACGTTTTAGTGCACAAATCTGACGTCAAATGAATAGGAATAAATTTATAACTGATATCCATGTTTTTCTATTTGAAAATCGATGTTAAAACCACAAAAATAGCAAAATACATTAAAAACAAATTTAAATCGAAACTTCGTAAACGAAATGAGCACTCCCGAATCTAGCACGAGATTACGTTGGGGAGGAGGAGTGTGGGGATGCGGGGAGAGAGAGCTTGATCCGAATCTGGGACTCTGAAGATGATGCTGATTTTGAAAAAAAAAATTGCGATCACCTAGCTTTCCACAGCGGGAATCCGGCCGACGAAGGAAGGCAGAACTCTGCTGGGCGTTTTATAAACAAAACTGAGGCATGCTTCATCCATCACTTCTACACATGCACGGAATATCAGGGCAAGTTATGAACTGCAATGGAAATACCCAAATCATGCGCGTGGTAGTTCCGATTTGCAAGGGGAAGGGGTAAGGGTGCGGTGGGGTGGTGGTGGTG
>CM065715.1:66609337-66626837 GCA_033310375.1 Conus canariensis | reverse complement strand
GTACCTGTGTCTGACACCTGGAAGTTGCACAAGCCTGGTTAGTTCCTATTCTAGAGAGGGAAGGGCTCGGTACATTTCAGTCAACAAAATCATCTCCCTTTCAGCACCCCGGGTGTCACTGTAAGATTTAGGTCCTGTTCAACAACTGACAAGAATGAAGCACAGAGGTTGACTTGCTTGGTCCAACCCCCAATCGCAGAGGTCTGTGAACTCCGACCAACACGGTCCACAGAAGGTCACTTCTGATGGCAATGTATGCGTCAATGATGATGGTGGGGCGAACGGGAGAGGATGGGCAATAGACAGAAGTGACAAAGTCCCCTACTTCATGCCAGAGCGGGGAATTCGCCTCCGTCACATTGTTCAGAGCTGTCTGTATGAATTTCTCTCGAATGAAAAGAACAGGAAAGTGAAGGAGGCGGGGAACTGCGGAAGGAGGGGAGGTGGAGGGGGGGGGGGTCATCATGGAGTTCGCGGACACGAAGATGGTCTCAGCCATGGGGCAGGTCACTTCCAATCCGCAGCTGGGTGGCAGCTAGATGGGAATGGCTTCTTGGTCCACGCGCACTTTCTGCAGCCGTCTGTCGTAGTCGGTCTGGATCTCTCCCGCTGAACAGCCGCCAGGGCTTTTCTTGGGAGACCCGTGCATGAACTGCTCCACGTCGTCAGGGTCGGAGTCCAAGGCTGGGTCGAAAGAGTAAGGGTCCTTGGAAGGGGAAGAGTTCACTGCAGAACCTTTGACGGCGTGCGGGAGGAAGCCACCACAGTCGTCTTCGCAGTTGCCCTGAAAGTGTCCGTCCACTCCAACCCCGTCCACCATCACAGGGGCTGGTTTCTGGGACGGTGATCAGCAACAATGAGAGGAGGCGTGGTGCAAGAGCCAGGAGAGCTCGCTTCCTCCGAGGAATATCCACGAACCGGTACCCGCGGCAGAAAGGACGAGTCCAAGGAGCCCACTTTCGACAAGTTACCGTTCAGGTCCTCTTCACTGATGTGCAGGGGAGGGAGGCTCTTGTCGCCGTCTTCGTTCTCACTTTCCCAATCGCCTACCGCACCGTTGATAGGTAACACCGCGTGCTTGCTCGGCTGTGCAAAAATGTGTCTGTATGGCGGTATCTCTGCGTCTTCTGACTTCGGGAAATCCGGACTTAGCGGCAGGACTGATTTGGGAACGTCATAGTCTGATAGTGCCGACGGCGGAGACGTGGACTGCTCGTCCGGTGTTTTGAGCTGGGCGTGGGCGTTGTCCTTGGGCAGCGTTTCCATCCTGATGAGTTCATCCGCTGGTCCAGAAGAGCTGAAGGAGGACAGGAAGCCGGGCAGGCCGTCCACCTGACTCTCCTCGTTGGGGCTACTGGTGTTGGAGGGCTGCGAGCTCAGGTCGTTCATCTCAATGACTTCGGGACAGCCCGTCAAGGGGTGCTGGGACTCTCTGCCCAGCCCTTCGCCGTCCGCTCGCCAGGAGGGCGGGCGCTCCGTGCAACTGTCGTCCACAGACACGGCCTTCAGGCGGGACCTGGACTCTCTCCTCTCCAGCTCCCGTGACTCTCTTCCTGACCCGGGTCGAGCCGCCTTCCGGCCGTTGGGGCCTCCAGAAGCTTGTGAGGTGAAGACAGGGCTCGCGGCGCTGGTGATGACGGGGAAATGATCGTCCATGTGGAAAGGGGTTTCGGATGAGGTGGGCGTGTTGTGGATGAAGTTCGGTCGGTGTCCGGGTTCTCGTTTGGGTGGGAGATTGGGCGGGTCTAGGTCATCGGTTTGGGTTTCCTACAGAAGAAGAAAGTTGTTCACAGTTATCTGAAAGAATGGAAGGAAAGATGTGAGCAACAAACAAACAAAGACCCCCCGAAAAATACAACAACAACAACAACAATAAACAAACAAACAACAAACTAAAACCAAAGCAAAAAAGAAAAGCAAATATAAATGGTGAAGGTTAATTAAATGTTAAAGTCCCACAGCATAAAAGCCATCGAGGCGGTCAACTGTTAGAGGTTCGACGTGTTTAGGGCCTGGCATGACGGGAGACGGAGCTCAACACTACCCCTCCGCCGCCTTAACCATCCCTGAACTGCCTCTGGTAAACGCTCACTGCTGCTTGGACAGACAAGAGTTTCCAAGCTGTGAAAACCCGACGCCACTGTGGTTCGACCTACTGACTGTCAGCTCCGCAGCTGAATGCTTAGATCATTGGACTTCGGGCTATCGAATATAACAGACTGAAAACTCCCCGACTTAAACCCTCACTTGAGATGTGCGCTGGAGAAGCATGCAGAAGGTGCGCCATCGTAGGTACACCCCTTGGTATAATTCTACAGCTACATGTGTTTAAACGTGAGCGCCAGAGCGGAACGTTGCTGGCGTCCCTCACTTTTGTCTTTTTACAGAGGAACTACATGACTGCGTTGAAAACATATTTTGTACTGAATACGTTGTTGTATTGGAAGCTAGTAAAGTTCCTTAAGAAGTGACTTGATGTGCACTGTCTTACGAGGTCTATAAACGACCCTGGCAGCAGCATTCTGGAACCGTTGGAGTGGTTTTGTGAGTTTAAATGGGAGATTGTCAAGTAGGGAATCGCTCCGAGATACTGGAGGATGAAATTGATAGGTTTGATTCCACTGTATGCCGCTTTACAAGTTTCCATAACACGTTGCTTTTATGTCAGATCATCATCAAATTGGAAGTCGAGTTTTCGACCTGTGTGAAAAAATTCAGAGTGGATGTTGTTCATCGAATAGTGCTGATGGAAGTGGCGTTAGAGAATCTGATAGCTTCTGTTTCATCATCGTTGAGTTTCAGTATGTTCTGTTCAGATCACATTTTGAGTTCCTTAAAGCATTCTTGAAGCGATTTAGCTAGCTCTTTGTAATCCTCAATGATTCAGAGTTATGAAGTTGTGTATCGTCTGGAAACATCTTGTGACGAACCGAGAGTTCGTCAATTAGACTGGAGGAAGGATTGGTGAACATGATGAATAGCACAGGGCCCAGCACGGAGCCCTGGAGCACACCAAACTCGAGAACAGTTTCTGCAGAGTGTTGGCCATTAATCATCACTTTTTTTTTTTTCGTTCAGACAAATGGGATCGAAACCAGTCCAGGGCAACATCGGGAATACCAAAATATGTTGACGACGAGAGAGGCGAATTTCATGATCTATCGTGTTAAAGGCTGCAGACAAGTCCGATAGCAAAATAACAGATAATTTTTCTAATGAAAGAAGAATGTAGTTGAGAACGCGAAGGAGGATGGTTCCATTGCTGTGGCCAGACGTATATGCAGATTGGTGAGCAATGAGTAGTTATGGTCAGACAAATGTGAGGTAAACTGTTGAAGAATAAGTTTCCCCCAGCATTTTTGACAGGAAGGGCAAGTTTGAAACTGGTCAATAATTTTTCAATTCGTTCAGATCAAGTGACTTTTTTGAAGTAAGGGTTTGGCTACGCTGGAAATATGTTGCATGATTTTAAACTTACTGTAAGACGTACAATCTGTTCTTTTAATTTGTCTTTACCGTTTATTATCACTTTCACATTTCGTATGATTGTAAAGGGCTTTGGGCTTCAGAAAGCGCTATATATGTCCGTTATCGTTATTAAAACTGAAAAGAAAGAAAGAAACAAACGAATAGAAAGAAACAAAAACAACTAAAACCTACATTAAGACTATTTCGGGGGAAAAGAACTGTTCAACACACACACACACACACACACACACACACACACACACACACACACACACACACAAATAGCTACTTATCCGGAAAATATTAGATTTCGCTTGTGATAAATTCTGACACGACTGTAAATTGAAAAAAAAAACAACGTTTAAACAGTTAATGAAATTGGTGATGAGTTCCCGGGTTACATAGTTTACAATGTCATGCAATGGTCATTTAAGCTAGCAATGAAGTGAGAGACTGGCCAGCACGACGTAATGTGACATAGAAAGCACGGATGGAGAGAGTTAAATTTTTCAGATTGTATATGGTGACATCGTGAGACGGCCCGCCTCAGCTTGACAACTTCAGAGCTTGTGACTATTCACAGTTCGCACTGTTTACCAGTTTCACGGGGAGAGAGCGGATGGCAGAGACGGGAGGGCAGGGGAACAAACCAAAAGAAAACAACACGATAACGTGCAAAACAACAACAAATTCAAATGAAGAAACGTTACAGCGTCTGGCCCAAGTCTAGAAACATCATCTTGGTATGGTCGATACGCTTAACACTTTGGGGAGAAACCACCTTTTGACTTTTTGTTTTAACAGTTTCGTTATCTCTTTCTTGGAAACAGGAAGTGATATTCAATTATCGGTTTGAAATACTGTTCATTGTTTTTTCATGAGACTTCCATTCTACTGGTTCACTCTTGTAATCGTTTGTATCTTTGGTCTTTGGCATGGCTACAAGTTCAGGCTACAAGTTCAAACCGCGACTTCAGGCCATCTTGTACAGTTCCTCGAAACGACCCTGCTCTTGCATAAGCTTCACCTTTTCCATGGGGAAACCACGTGGCTGCCGATTCCCATTCGTTTGGTCCAAAAGTCGTTCCCTCTCATGTGCCGCAGTCTGCTTCATCCGTCTTCTGGTCTCCCACCGCTGACGACGACGCCTGCAACACGTGCAACACGAGAAGTCAAGGACACGTGTACCACGGACCCCTCTCCCCGCAAGTCTTTGTAAAAAGGTGTCTGATTGGTTGACAGCTCTGTCACAGACGGTGGCGTCCACATCCTACGGTTTTCATCTGCCGGAAACTAAAGGATGGAACCCACGGACTTTCTTGTGGCGGGTGTCTTTGCCACCAGTGTGTGTGTGTGTGTGTGTGTGAATCTGCTCAAAGATTTATATGACTGTCACGGCTTTTGCAATGATAACTGAGCGATAAAAATAAACAAACAAAACCCGCGATAGGAAACGATTGAGCCGTTTGTGGTGCGCACCCCTTTAGTAGCCTACAAAACACAGGTCTGTATGCGTCGAAGATGCCGAGATGTTCTTGCATTATGACCAAAAACAAAAAAAAACAACAAAAAAAAAACAATAAAATAAAAAAGTGAAGTATGAAATTATCAAGCATCGTAATGGTATTCAACCCCCAATCTGTCCCCGATGGAAATCGTAGCGTGCGCGTCTTGTCTGTGACAGGCTTTAGACCGGACTGAAGATGATAGACTTACTTAAACATGGTCTGGGCAGATCATGCACGACCAATATGAGTTACTGAGGTAAGTGAATGCATCGATCTTCATGCGTCATGCCATCACATCACGATGCACACATGGCATTATGTCTCTGTGTCAATGCAATGGTGTCACGGGGCATGCATGAAAGACTGGAATGCAGCGTGTGAGTTTGCGCATGGTGGTGTGTGTGTGTGTGTGTGTGTGTGTGTGTGTGTGTGTGTGTGTGTGTGAGTGCATGCATATGCACGTGTGCTTGCATGTGTGTATGTGTGCGTGCGAGTGTATGTATGTGTGTGTGTGTGTGTGTGTGTGTGTGTGTGTGTGTGTGTGTGTGCGTCCAAGTGTGCTAGTGTGTGGTGTGTGTGTGTGTGTGTGTGTGGTGTGTGTGCGCGCGCGCGCGCGCGCGCGCGCGCGCGTTTGAGTGTGTTTATATATTTGTGTATGTGAGAGAGTGTGCGTTTGTGTTTGCGCACGTGCACAGACAAATGAACATGCGTGTGTTGCGAATTCTCAAGTAAATAAAGCAGTTTTGAAGGACCAAGGGAGGGGGCGAAAGCCTACGGACACAGAAAGCAAAGGGGGTGAACTGAGAGCGGAGTGAGAAGGGGGAGGGGAGAGAAGGGGAAGGGGAGGAGTTCACAGGAGGGAGCTTCGTTATTGAACCGAGTCGCCGAAGGTTCGCGCCAGCACCCAGGCTATGATTCAAGGAAGCAGAGATCGAGAGCTTCGCTCTTCACCTGGGCTTTAAAAAAAGCTGGAGAGGGAGTTGGGGAGAGGGGGGTGGGGGGGGGGGGGAAGAGTGATGGGGAGGAAGGATGAGACTGAAAGGTGGAAGTGGGGAAACAATGGTTACGACCAGGAGAAGTTTAGAGAACCACAGAAATTAGATGGGTAGCTCGGACGTCCAGTAAAGTTGAGTCAAAGGACAGGTGCATATGCGCGCTCACACACACACACGCGCGCGCGCGCACACACACACACACACACACATGCGCACGCACGCATGCACGCGCACACACACACACACACACACACACACACACACACACACACACACACACGAGCTGTATGACAGCGTGGGACGAATCAGTATTAGCAGGAGGTCATCCGTCTGTCGCATCCGCTGCAGGCGGACATGGAGAAACGGATAAGAACGTGGCAAAAGGAGCAAAGAGAGAAAGGGAGACTAGAATTGGAGAGCGAGGGAGAGAGAGGAAAGACAGAGTAAGAAAATAGAGATAGGGAGGTGGAAGGTGATAAGATATAGCTAGGAAGGGAAAGGGGGAAGGGAGAGAGAGAGAGAGAGAGAGAGAGAGGAGAGAGAGAGAGAGGGCGGGGGGGGGGGGGAGGAACTGGAAGATTGGGAGTATGTAGGTTAGGGGTGTATCTAACTTTGACGTTGCAGAAATGCTAACATAAAGATCAAAACGATTGCAATCATACAATCACACTAACATATATATATATAATATATATATATATATATATATAGACAGTATTAACACGTCCTTTAAAAATCTGAAAGAGCTCGACCCCTTGGGGAGCAACATTTGCTAAAGATATTTTTAAAATGAAGTGCTAAAATATATCTAGCACTTCATTTTAAAAATATCTTTAGTATATATATATATATCCTGCAAAAATACACTTGGATCTATTAAAAAAAAAACACACACAGAAAAAAAAGAAAAGAAAAAGAAACCCGCTGGGAACAATGCTGACCCCCCCCCCCCCCCCCCCCCCCCCCCCCCCCCGAATTGAATCCATCAAAAGAATTGTGAAGAGTGAAACTGACTTGCTTTATTATTGTATGTAGTAGGTTGCAACAGGTTTGGGGGAGGAAAGAGAGGGAGGGGAGAAGTGAGGGTGAGTCAAACTGACATGTTCTGTGAATCAATCATGGCAGCTGAATGGAGACCAACGCCGTTTCAATCAATGTGGTTTGACAGGTAACGTTCGGGGAGGAGAGGGGGTGGGGGTGGGGTGGGGTTGGGGTGAGTCAAGCTTGCATGCTTCACCGATGAATCAATCACAGCAATTGGAGCGAAACCAACATGTCAAAACGAATGTGGTTTGACAAGGCGAGTTGGGGAATGGGGGGGGGGGGGGGGGGGGTAGGAAGGGGGAGGTACGGGGGACAGGAGTCAGTCTAACATGCTTTACGTGTGGAGAAAAAAAAAACCCACGGAAATGGGAGTGAAATCAACATGCTTATAAACTAATTAGCAGGTAAGAGTCAAGAAGAGGAATCTGATGGACTGGGCGGTCTGTCAGTCTCTGTGGTGTCCAAGGACGGCCGACTCATGCACTTACTTGGCCAGGAAGTAGGATGCAATGCAAATGACGACGAACACCAAGAAAGCGATAACAATGCCTACGATGATCAGTATTCGCTCATACTCCAGCGAGGCTGCACCTGCAAAACGAGACATGCAATGCTGTGAATCCAGTCATGCATACTGTCAGTCAAGTCATGCATACTAGTGTCAATCAAGGCACGCGCACCGTCAATCAAAGCTTGCATATTGTTGTTCACTTAAATTTGTTATCAACACTATTGGGGAAGATCAATGCAAAAAAAACAACAAAAACAAACAAAAAAAAACCCAGCATTGCCAGTAAATCTGGAAATCAAGTGACGTTGACAAGTTGGAAGCTGACAGACATCTTTCTGTCTTCGTTCTCTGCAAAAGAACCTCTGGCAGCGGAGAGACCGAGACGCTGCCAACAGCGGTGTTGGAAAATCGTCGACTTTCGTTACACTCACGCTATGCACATTTAACCTACTCTTGCTTTCATTCTGAAAAAACTCAGAGCATGTCACATTTACATTACATGCTGTACAGCCTACAGTAATCGCTCCACACAGGTCACCTATTTCCGAGACAAACATTCGCCGTTTTTGAAACCGACTGTGGGTGAACATCGCATCTGCCGACTGAATATTGCCATTTGTTTGTACGGTGCCCGCGCGGATTTTCCCGTTCTAAATCAAGCGGCTGTCACTAAATGCCCGGAAGTAGATCACTGAAGACGAATTCAGCTTGTCTTCCGATTTCTGCGGTTTTCAATAGGGATGTTGAGCAACTTTTTAACTTAATTTTGTTTTGTTTTGATATAAAATGTGTTTTCCATGATATCAGTTAAAAATGTAAGACTCTGATCACCTGTGCCACTTTCAAAATGTAGATACAGAATTCTTTGTGTGGTCGATGTTTCATGGTGTGCAGTTACCATCATAATTTGTGATTTCATGTCTTTTCGAACGTGCCCTTTGAATTTTAGTTGTTGTGTTTTTTTTTGGTGAGATATAATCCATATTGTCCATCGAGAAAGTGGTTCTGAAAAAAAGACGCTTTTCTTTCTTTCTGCTTATTTCTTTTACAAAATCGATGCTGACTGAGGTGACCTGCTGGTTAGGATTTAAGGAGAGAAAAAACATCGCTTTATACTCCGAAAAATATAGTTACTGACAGTAGCTTCCAACTGCTTGGTTTCGGTCCCTCTTTCTTAATTCCTTCTCTTCGGCGTCTTGCTGGTCAAGTAAATAAAGATTATTTTAAAAAAAAGCTTTAACCAAGTACAAAGTCTTAAAGGGAGGCATCGCCCTCTACCTGCAGCACGTTCACTGGCGTCTCGGGTTGCCAAGGTCACAAAACTTACTTTGCCAGTCTAACATCTCGACATGAGATGGAAAACAGCGCCTATACTGGCAGCGAAACCTATCATTCACAATAGTATGTTACATAAAAAATCACAAAAAACACCGCACTGCATGCGTATTTCGGACGCATTACGTGTTTAAGGCTCTCGCTTCACACTGGCCTTTTTACCGGCAGATCTACTAGGTCGCTTCACCGGGTGTTTTTTTTGTTTTTTTTTTTCTCCTTAGAGAATTAGCACTCTTTCCAGCATTTCCACTCGGCTAGCACATGCACCATGCAGAGAGATTCGTTTGCTGAGAAGCTATCACGCTGTCCAGCACAGAGTTGCTGATAAGTGTGTTCATTTCATTCGTCACAGACTGCTTTCGTGGCATGCTGAACAATGATCGACAGTGGACGTTGATATTTCATTCGTTACATACTGACTTCATGGCAAACTCAAACCCTAATCAACAGACATACAAATTGATAGTTACAAGAGATTTATAAGTGGCATTACTGGAGTCAGATAATCATCTGTATATACTCATGCATGACATGCTAATGCTGATTAAAAAAAAAAAGTCCATCATAGTGTGTAAAGATATTCAACAAGTTCCAAGAGCTAAAGGAGAGAAAAAAGATAGGTATAAGGAGAGAAAACACACACACATACACACACGCGCGCGCGCGCGCGCACGCACGCGCACACACACATACAGAGAGAGAGAGACAGACAGACAGACAGACAGACAGACAGACAGACAGTCGGACAGACAGACAGACGCTAAAACCTGACATGCCTTAGAAAAAAAAAGTCGATTTTTTTTTCTTTTCACCAAATGGTAACACCCTTCGACAAACACCACCGGCAAATACCAGTAATATGAAAAGAACATTTTCATCAGGTCACTAAACCCAAGGTTTAGGGCAGGGGCAGATAACATCACAGAGACCTGAGGCACAGGCCATCTTACACACGGTCCTCAGCCACTCAAAAGACGTAAGTGAATTACACTAGGCTGGAAAAGTGCATGACACTTGAAGTGCTGTGTGCCGAAGTGACACTCATAGTGCATACGCAATCATGCTGTTTAAGTGAAATTCAACTGACAAGTTAGTTTGGGTTCCTTAAATACAAACAGCAAAGAACGCAACAAACAGACAAAAAGCAAAACTGACAAACAAAAACCACTAATCCAAAAAGAACATAAGATTTGATTCATCATTAACGATTTCATGATACGTCGATTACTAATTCAAAGTTAGGTGTGTGTGTGTGTGTGTGTGTGTGTGTGTGTGTGTGTGTGTGTGTGTGTGTGTGTGTGTGTAGAGGGGAGAGTAGGAATATAATCCATTCCCTGAAATTTGAAGTCTACTGAAGTCAAGAATGATAAAATATACAAGCCAACGAGCAAGCAAGCAAGCAGGAGACAGCTTTAACAATGCAGAAGACTAAAATGGCTACTAACGCGAGAGAGGAGAGAGAGAGAGAGAGAGAGAGAGAGAGAGAGAGAGAGAGAGAGAGAGAGAGAGGGGATACAAATTTACGACAAAAAAGGAGAATGAACACAGCCACTAATTTAAAAACCAACAACAATAAAACACCAACATCTGACGTCACATCTAACTAGTAAAACTACGTCAAAAGAGGACGGACCTTTAATATTATATGATCAAACATTAAAACCACTTTAGAAACAAAGCGGTGCCAAAATTCTGCTAACACATGAAATTTCTGACGTCTAAGTATACTGCTCACAGCAAAAAAAAACAACAAAAAACAAACAAACAAAACTTAATCATGGAGAATTTTAACCCCCTAAAACCACAATACATTATCAAAAGTTTTACTCAGAAACAATTTCAGCGATTCCGTGAAAATAATACAAACTTCATCCAAGTAACATGCAGTTAAGGGACAAAATACAACGGTGCTAGCAAATCATGAAACTCAATGTGGAAACAAAAAGAGGATAGATACTGGATCGTAAATATTTTACTTCTCATTTGTGCTAGTCCTGAAAAACAAAACCAAGAACAAATGGGATCAGTTATAGAAACCGTTTGCTTGCAAAAAAAGAAAAAAAAAAAAAAAAAATATCTTCCAAATGGGAAACTTATGTCAGTTCTGCAGAGCAAGCGGATTATTTTTCCAGCGAGTTATCATTGGTTGTCATCATATTTCTTTAAAATTGTAATTTAATCTAGGCATGCAGAATCCTCTCTCTCTCTCTCTCTCTCTCTCTCTCTCTCTCAACGGTCTTCCTATTTCTTTACAAGAAAACTTAACATTACAAGCAACCTAAACTGTTATAATGTTACAATGACCGTTTGACATTTGTGGATAAGTTAAGACTTTCTCTCCAGACAAAAATTCACCCAAGGGTATTTTGGATTCAACAAAATAAACCTATCACTTTCTCTTTTAGGGTAAAACACTCTACTAAATACCCCTCCTCCTTCATCAAAATAACCGCTCAGTTTGCTTCTCAGATGCAATTTCGACAAAATTAAAAAGGTGTAATCATTTTTTTTTTTTCTGTATTCCAAATCCCCCTTAAATTCCCTCCACTAAAGCTGAAGGAATCCCTCGGGCATGCAAAGAAAGAGCCCCCGGAAGCGGTGGCGTAGGGATACATACGGTTTAAACTGTCCGGGTCCAAGCCGACGCTGAGGGGGTCTAGGAGTTCACAACGACGCCCAGCCCACCTTTTTGGACACCTACCAAAGTGACAGCAGCAAAGCAGGAGTAAGAAGTGGGTCAAGGTCAGACAGCCGGAAGGTCAGGCTGACCGTGCAAGGTCAGGCTGACTTCAGGCCAACGGCTACATCTGCATGCAGCTGCATTTGTTTTCAGGACAGCAGATCTTTGTAATGTGAGCGGCTACAGTTACGAAACAAAGACACGATCAAGACATCAAACATTTTAGTTGCAACAAAACATTAAATGTGCCGCGCGTCTCTGAAAACACAGGAAAAAGGGCAAGAGTAGCGCAGTATACAGCAGCTCTAAGGAGCAGCAAAAGATAAAAATCCAAAGCCAACGAAGATCAGGGAAAAGACAACGACAACAAAAGTTCTAGCCTGTAAAAGAGAATGCTGCAAAAGAAGAAAAGGCTACACAACCCTCGGCGCCTCTCTCAGTCCTGTGTCTAACAATACCTGGCGTCTAGTTTTAATTAACACAAAAGAAAACGTGGTTACCGCTTTCTCTGTTCTTAAACCATAAAACAAACGAAGACGGGCTTTGATAATTACTCAATGCAAACAAGGTAAATGAAGTAAAATAAATAAAAAGATAAATTTTGCGTGGTTGGAATGCAACATAGGTGTCTAACTTTTCTTCTTCCATTTTGTGTAACTAACACCATAACTAAAAAAAACTACTACAGTTTTGTCTTCATTATTCTTTGGAAAACATCAAACGAAAACAAAATTCAACAATTTCCTAATTGATTACACAAAACTTTTTTTTTTAAAGTGCATTCATCAACTGGAAACACGCCACTGTGAGAAACCGAGCAGTGGTCTTTCAGTTAATGTTAATACTGCATTGCATTCATGTTAGCGACAGGTGGAGGAGACTCTAACCTAACCATGCGGGCAACCAACGAGGCTGCCAGGGGACGTAATCTGATCTACTGGCTAGGAACACCCATAGGCTGCGTGCTCACTGCTGACAACAACGACTTTGCTTACGATTTTAGCTTATCCCTGAATTCAACAAGAACTTAGCTTTCTGCATGAACTCTGACAAAATGGTCACTTCATATTCAAGTGATCTTGCTCAGTACAGAGCAAACAAACATGAGTCTTTTGATTTGATATTGCTACGTACAAAAGTTTTGTGTCTACATCATCTATGGAAAAAAATTCACCTTCTATACGTTCTTGGTGAACTACAGAACAAATGCACTGTAGGAGAAACATAACACTTTTAATGTAAATTTGGATTTTGATAAAAAAAAAAAAATGGCAACACCATCTAGAATTGCTTGTAGAATAATTTCCTACATGCTGAGTTGTATAAGCGCAACAAATCCTTTTCATTTTTTTTTCACGAAATCCAGAGCCTGCTTTGAAGCACGGCCAAAAATAATTCAGTTTTCAATTACACTGAATTTGTTCAGTAATGCTACATGGGTGGACGGGATGGCGATGCTACGGTAGAGCGTATTACCGAAATTTAAATTGTCCTACCCTACTTCGATTTTTTTTTTCTCTTTCAAAAACTTTGTTCAAATCTTTCTTCCAGCGCTTTGAAAGCCTATCACTGGTCCCCAACCCCACCCTCCCAACCCTCCCCTACTCCACCCCTTAAACGCCCTTTCCCTTCCCTTCCACCAACATCGTTTCAGAGCGTTCTTTCTTCTACAACACTACATGCAATGACCAAAGCCAAGGTTTCCAGAAGAAGGCACAACACGAGGGTAGCAGCATTGCAGGTATGAACGAACAAGTAAATTCATGAAAAAAAAAGATCGTGCACAGACGAATCAGCAGTACAGGGACGCATGTCTGAAGGGTCGCTCTGGAACAAATACGGACACTTCACCACATCTTCATCAGCATCACAGAACACCGTGCCAGACTCGGTAAGCCCAAGCGGAAAGGGTACGTAGGTGGGGGGTAGTCAGGTGAACACACATAGGTTAGTGCTACTCACACGTAAGAGACCACGCGCGCACACACACACGTACACATACACACAAGCAAACATAAACACGCCACGCTAGTCCCCAACAGGTCCAGGGCACATCCTTGAAAGCGGCTGGCGAAACTTGGCTCCTTTTGCGGAGTGTGGGGATTGGGTGGGGATGGGGAGGGGACGGGGGTGGGGATCGGTTAGGGTCTGGCCGATCGCATGGGTCACATTAGGGTTGATCGCGGCCACTCCTATAGTTCACCGAATGATTTGTTTTATTTCTATACTGCGAAGAAAATATAAATCCGCGGTGTTCTTCCAAGTATGAAAAGAAATGAACCAGTCCAAGTGGTCTGTTTATGACAAACTCCGTCATGACTATCAAACATAAATCATTATAAATAGAGACGACACACAAGAACGCGACTTACTGCCTTTAAAGTTTTTTTTCCATCACTGTTTTTTTTCCGATTAAAAAAAAAAACTAAAACGAACCTTTATTACGATGAATCGTTTACTTACAATTTATTTATATATTTTACTTATTTGTTTATCTTTACGTTTATTTCTATTTGTTTAACTTAAGTCATGCTAACAACTATTTATCCATGCCACTCATTTTTATGACAAATATCTTGAGAAACAATAAACGGTATTCTACAAAAAAAATCTTCTGGTATGGGAAACTCTTCTTTTTAAACAAAAATACTCGTCTCGCTTGAGTACATTTTCACAAGTATACGTAAACAGTTTCATGTACTCACCTGACTAAAAAAAAGAAAAAAAAGCTACACAGTTCAGAACTTTTTTTGTGAGAGAACAACGCCATCAAAAGGAACATCACCAGCTGAACTTTATCTCGCATCGTGAGAACATTTAGGCACTCACACTAACGGTCTGGTGGGCCAAGCGGTTAAGCAGGTTTCTCTTGATCAGAGAGTCGTGTCTTCGATTCCCTGCCAAAGACAGTCAAGCGAGAGATGTTTTTTTTTCATGCTGAGTCATCTGAAAAGACTCCAGAGCTGCCAACCTCTGAAGAGACTTAACAGGAATAATATTTGAAAACTGAGAGAAACTTTTGACAGTTTAGAGGAATAAATACGCTATCGCACCCAACACAAAACATTCCAGACACTGTATTTTCTTTCCTTTTGTCAAGTGTTCTTATGGAATCACTGCCTCAGCCAATACATTGTGAACTGCACTGTCACTAAGCTTCATCTTACGACTTGGCTCATTCTTGCACTTCAGAATCATCAGTGCCTCTGTAGTGTCTTGACCCAAGGGGGGACGAAAATCTGTAAGGTTCTTTCGGACACGGCAGAACTCTTTCACAGGCCGAATTGCAGCACTCCCATCATGACAGCAGAAAGCAACCTTAATCTGCACTTATGTTCTAATTTCTTTCTCTTCGTTTCTGCCTCAGGGTTAATCGGTCCAACAGGTCGTTTGGATATTGGCCCAGTACTGTTCCTCATGTACATAAACGATCTGCCTCGGCATGTCCAGAGCCATGTCAAGTTATTTGCTGACGACACAAAGGTCTTCGCAAGGAACGACGATGATACGGCCATGGCAACACTGCAGGACGACCTGGATCGCCTTCACGAGTGGTCGACGAACTGGCAAATGCGGTTCCATCCTGAGAAGTGCTCCGTCTTGAGAGTGGGGAACCCGAAGACGGACAGGAAATACTACATGAGAGGCCAGGATGCACAGGGGGAAGAGACTGTGGTGGAGCTAGCAGAAAGTGAGGTGGAGAAGGATATTGGCGTCTTGATCGACAAAGGGCTGACTTTCAAGAACCACATAAACCAAGCAACTGCAAAAGCAAACCGAATCCTTGGAGTCATCCGACGATCATTTGACTTCCTCACCCCTGCGGTCTTCATCCAGCTGTACAAGTCTCTAGTTCGCCCGATTCTCGAGTATGGGCACACAGCATGGCAACCCCGGCATATGGCATTGTGTTGCGAGCTGGAGGATGTTCAGAGGCGTGCCACCAAACTCATTGCATCCTTGAAAGAAAAGCCATACCCAGAGCGCCTTGCTGCACTGAACCTGCCTAGTCTCGAACATCGCCGTCTCAGGAGGGATATGATCGACATGTACAAGTATACGCACGGCCTGTACCTGACCAACCGCCCCCAGTTCAGCTACTTCCAAGGCAGAGACACGAGAGGACACAGCCTGAAATTGGAAAGATCACACTGCAGGCTCAACATCAGAAGCTGTTTTTTTGTACAGCGTGTGACCGCCACCTGGAACAGCCTGCCAAACAGTGTGGTCACAGCCCCATCAGTCAATGCTTTCAAGAACAGGCTCGACGCACACTGGAAGGAGCTTCCTGCAAAGTTTGACCCTGTCTGCTACCATTAGCTACAACTGTCGAAGTTTTGTACCACGCATGACAAATCAGTTGTACTAGTGGAAAAGGACCTGTGAACAAGCTCCTAGGAGCTTCAACACGGAAACCATCCAGTGTCCAGATATGATGGCGGCGGAAGAAGCTGAACCGGAAGTAAATTTCCAAATAGCTCTTTGACTATACGAACGGCAGATGTGCAAACTCAGCGAATTAACAAACCATTTTTTTTCCGCGAGCATAATTTTTTGACGTCATGCGGAATGACGTGCGTTTGAGCATAACAAATTCCGCCGAAAGCGGGATGGTTAGCAGCTCTGACTGATTCCATCGTCCTCCCTTCGTAGTCTTCAGAGGACACTTTAAACCGAATAAATACACGATACGATTAAAAGCATTAAAACTCTCCACGCACTTTATATCCCATTCCAACCTTCGTTGGAAATGCTGGCCATTACGTGCCGATGGGGTGAACGACACAAAACAGAACGGACAAACAAACGAACCCTAAAACAAAACATGCCCGATGCTGCCATATCTAGACATCATCCTAGGAGGCGGATTTTCGCGACCTTATTGGATGTGGGATTAAAACCGCCACAACTTCACTGATGGTGGGCTTTGGTTTTTCCAACCGAAGGAACTAAGAAGAAAAAGAAGGAGGAGGAGGAGAAGAAGACCAGCCGTCGTGGCGCAGTGGTTTGCGTCGAGAACTCCCAGCCGGGAGGTCGTGGGTTCGATTTCCATTAGGACCATACGCGGCTTTCTTTGGCCTATGACCGGCTCCTACCCAGAGCTGAGTTTGCTATGGGCTAAACCGTGAAGGCTGGAACCGTACAGTCGAGTTTCATCCACTTAACAGATGCGTCTCCGAAAACGATGCTCAAACTTCTTGACCAGCACTGCAGGTACCTGTATCTCTCGGGACTGGTTGACATCGGAATACATCATGAAAGTAAGCGTAGAATACAGCCCTGTCACGTAGTCTCAGACCAAATTAAACTCGACAGCGTTATCTTCATGATGTTTATCCTCATCGATCAGCATGAATAAAGTCTCAATTATTCACTGGCCTTTCATGCCCTGCTCTCACGGTGACTTCAGCTTTGATTTCCTCTCCACGTCTGTGCCCTTGACGAGTTCGTGTCGCGGTCGTCGGTCTTGGCAGGTTCGTGGGGACTGTCGTGGGACAGATGTGGTTAGTGGCACCCTTCGGATGGGGACGCTCACTCAGCTGGCTCCACAAACAACGCAAGCACTGTCGTCAGTGGAGGACTTAGCGGCTGGTGTCCTGCATGTGCTGGGCTAGCGCGGGCGCCACTGAACAGAGTAACCGCGACAGCAGCGCGGTGTGCATTCCGGTGGGTTGCCTCACGGCGACTTGTCAGTGACTCGCCCAGTGGACTGCCGGGGCTGGGGCTGCGACGGGACGAACCGCGGTGTGGCTGTGGACGGGGAGCCGAAATGAGGAGGCAGGTGTTGCCACTGGAGTGACAGAGAAGATAGGATAGAAACACACACACACACACACACACACACACACACACACACAATATGAGAGAGAGAGAGAGAGAGAGAGAGAGAGAGAGAGAGAGAGAGAGAGAGAGAGAGAGAGAGAGGATGGGGAAGATGATCGAGGAAGAAGAAGAAGAT
>CM065715.1:66594337-66604337 GCA_033310375.1 Conus canariensis | reverse complement strand
ACAGTCACAACAGCTACAACAACAACAACAACAACAACAGAAGCACAAGTGACCACAACTACAACAAAAAGGTACAACAGTAACAGCGTCATAAACAACAAAAGCTAAAACAACAAAAACAGCATCAGTAATAACACAAACAACAAAAGCATGAAGAAACAATGACAACAGCAGCATCTTTAATAACAACAACAGCAACACAACAGCTACTACAACAATAACAACAACAACAATAGAAAAACAACAGCAGCTACAACTGCAGCATCAACGACAGCAGCAACGCAATAAAAGCTATCCACAACAACAGCAGCAACACCATTCTTGACAACATTAACGGCAGCAACAACAATAACTACAACAATATCACCAAAAACAAGAACAAAAGCAACAATGTTAAGAACAACGACGATAACAACAACAGCAACTACAACAACAGTTACTACAACCCACACATCGCAACCACCAACAGCTACTATCACAAGAAGACCCACTGCAATGCTAACGGCAACAACCACGCACACGACAACAGCAACAGCAAGGACAAGAAGAACCGTTTCCAAAGCCCGCCACTCCGATGCAAGTTCCGCTTTTCACATGGCAGGTGAACGAATTTGGCTTCCATCCTCCGTGGACCACCGCATCCCAAATCAGGACAGTTCTACTTCTACTACTGCTGGTGCTGACTACTGCTACGGCTACTACAAATGCTGCTGCTGCCTCTACTGCTACTGCTGCTGCTGCTGTCACTGCTCCTAGTAGGCCTACTACAACTGTCGCTGCTATTGCTGCTGCTGCTACTATAACTGCCATTACTACTACTAACGATAACAACATCGAAGGCAGTTATGTACACCATCTTTGTTGTACTTAAGAGTTCATTTTTCACGTCAAAACACGTCAAACCGGAAGCACAGACGCGAACACACACACACGCACGCACGCACGCACGCACGCACGCACCACAACACACACACACACACACACACACACACACACACACACACACACCATGTGGTAGGTCTTTTGGATTTATACCCACAAACGGACTCGCTGCAGACAGAGTGGTGATCTCCTTTCATCAGAGAGAGAGAGAGAGAGAGAGAGAGAGAGAGAGAGAGAGAGAGAGAGAGAGATTCAAATGCAAATAATGAAATGCTCTCGACCATTTGAAAGAAGCAACAAATCAGCTCACTCTCTTCTGAGCAAAAAACAAACGGAGAAAATCAAAGCAAACCAAAAAACAACCAATCATGAAATGTTTAGTCATGTGAAGGGCTTCGTTTACACTTCTGTGCGCTGGAGACTTGACCTTCCTGACCAAGAAATAGTACTGGCACGTGGCTCTGAGCTGACCCTCTCCCCCCTCCCTCCCTCCCCCCTACACACACACACACACACACACACACACACACACACACGCACACAAAACACACACAAAACACAACACACACACAAGGCCATCATCACCTTTCCTGTATCTCTCTAACCATCTCTCATACAGCCCCCAATTAGACGGCGAAACTCGATCTATCCCCTCGCCACTCGTCTCAATGGACACCGCAGCCGCCTGACGACGGGACAACGGAGGCTTATCATTGGCCCATTTCCGATGGTCCAATCAACGACCGGAACTCGCCCTGGCCTTGACCAATGAGGAGAGGTCTTCTTGGGGGAAATGGGAACTTGTGCCCAAGCGGGCAGCGACGACGAAGCACTCGAGATGAGCCCTCCCGATAGCCAAGTTACCGTCCAGTGCCCTCTCTCAGTATTAGTGACCTATATTTGGGGCTGGAGGAGGGTAGGGGGATGGGGGGAATGGGAGGGTGCTGCAGAGATGTGTGTGTGTGTGTGTGTGTGTGTGTGTGTGTGTGTGTGTGTGTGTGTGTGTGAAGTCAAGTCAAGTCAAGTCAAAATTATCTTTATTGAGGGTTAAAGAATAAGCTTTCCAGCTTTTTTACATCCTGCCCTCATAAACAAGAAAGAAACTAATTGAACACATAACTACAAGCTCAAAAAACATTTTAAAAACACACAATTTCTTTCATGCAAGTACATAACTCTCGTATGAAATCCGAAACAATAATGAAACTATTGTTGGAACTTCAAGTTCAAGCACAGAGAGAGAAGAGAGAGAGAGAGAGAGAGAGAGAGAGAGATGGGGAAAGGGGATTGATTAAAGGAAATGACTTCAACTGATGCGCAGAGTTTCTATCAAATGCATTTTTAGTGCTTTTTTAAATGTATATTTTGAGCGACATGATTTTATGGAGGAAGGCAAATTATTCCATGCGGTCCCTCCGGAGTACAGAAAACTTGATTTATAAAGATTACATCGAGGTCTGGGAAGAGACAGTTTATGTGTATGTCTGTAACTATTGAAGACAAAGCTTTCAAAGATTATCTTCGGGGCTGATCCATTCATTACATTGTACATGCTCAAGCATTTGTTGAAGTAGAGTCTGTCTTTAAATGGAAGAATATTTAAAGTTTTGTAATCACTCTTTGTCAAGGTACTGGATTTCAACTGAATTAATTTAATGGCCCTTTTATGCAGACGACTTACTAGTTTCAGATTAGTTTCACTGGCATTATCCCATAACGTGGATGCATAATTGATAAGAGAAAGAATGTGCGCATGAAAGAATATCTTTCTGGAGTGAAGATTTAGAAAAATTTTTATCTTTGAAAGTTGATATATTCTCTTAGAAATACGTTTTCCAAGATCCGCAATGTGGTAAGACCAAGATAAATCGTTGTCAATGGTAACACCTAAAACTTTATGCGATGTAACCTCTTCAATCTTTTGTCCTTGGGCATGTAATTGCGCAAATGAGGATGTCATTTTCTGTCGTTTCTGGCGTGTAGTGACATACATGCATTTGGTTTTACTAGCATTGAGGGACATATGATTCATTTCTGTCCATGTAATTAGCTTGTTGATATTTTTCTGCAGGTTATTTACCAGTTCAGTAGGGTTACTACTATGAGATTGTAATGAGGTATCATCAGCAAACATTTCACAACAACATTCTATAAACAATGGTAAGTCATTTATATAAATAGAAAAGAGTAGGGGTCCCAATACTGACCCCTGAGGGACACCAAATTGTAAAGGGAGTAACTTTGACCTTTTGGAGTTGATTTCAACAAGCTGTTGACGATCAGTGAGAAACGAGGTAAAGAATTTTAAGGCTGTATTCGATACTTTGTAACACATAAGCTTTTTTATTAGAAGGGAGTGGTTTATAACGTCAAACGCTTTTGCAAAATCTACAAAAAGAATTCCAGTAAGGTCATTATTGTTAATATTCGTAAGACATCTATCGATAAGTTGTACAAGAGCAGTGTGACAAGAGTGATTTTCTCGAAAACCTGATTGATTTTCATGAATCAGATCGTAATATTTAAGATGAGAATATAGGTGTGTTTGAACATGTTTTTCGAGTGGTTTAGACAACAGGGATAATATTGAGATAGGTCTATAGTTTGAGAGATTGGTGGGATCACCTTTTTTATATAAAGGTATAACTTTTGCTTGTTTAAATCTTAAGGGAAAGTGGCTTTTATCAATACACAAATTATAAACGTAAGTGAGTGTCTCAGCAATGGTCAATGAAGCGATTTTTAGTATCTTGCCATCAATTCCATCTAAGTCCCTTGTCCCTGACTGTTTTAAGTGTGTTAAATAATGAAATACTTCATGTAATGACAATGGTGGTATGTCAAAACACGAAGAAATGTTTTTACATCGACAGTATTTTTCTAACATACATAGATCATTGTACTTTGTTTTATCATTTACAGTAACATCCTTAGTTATATTTGCAAAATGAAAGTTGAAGTCTTCTGGTGATATTTCTTTTATTGGATTTTGCATTCTTGAATTATTGTTAGTCAAGAGATTGATAGCTTTCCAAATTAAGTTTGAATTTTGAGAAGACGAAACTAAATTTTGAAAATATTGTTTCTTTGCTTTTCTCTTCATGGAATTTACTTTATTCCTTTGTTTTCTGAACGACACTTTATCCTTTGACTTGAGGATATGCTCTCTTTTGTATATCTCATTGTCTATCTCATTTGTTAACCATGGGGGTTTAATGACATGTTTCACTCTTTTTCTTACAGACGGTGCGTGTTTATCATATACTGAATTGAATGTACTTATCCAAAAGTTCACAGCATCGTCAGGGTTCCTAATCTGATAAATGTAATCTAATTCAGAGTGAAGCAAATCATTAAGGAAGGCATTTTTATCAAAATGCGTGAAGCGTCTATAATAAATTTCCTTATGTCCAGACTTTGGAATTTTGACACCTTTCTTGACCATGTTAGACAAACTGAACAATGGTCACTACAGCCTGTCTGTACAGAACACATTTCCACTATGTTATCTTTAGTGTTGACGTAAATGTGATCAATAAGAGTTTCCGTTTGTTCAGTGATTCGAGTAGGACGATCGATTATTTGTTCCAACCCATACATTGCATAAGTATGACTCCATTTAGTCCCAGGCACAGTTAAGTCTATGTTAAAGTCTCCAAAAAGAATAATTTCCTTTGATTCCAGTATTGCGGCATCCATCATTAAATTAAACCTATCGAACCAATCAGTGGTTTCTGCTGGGTTTCTGTATAGGAATCCTACCATTACTGGCTTACAGTGTTTAAGATTTAATTATATCCAGACGGATTCTACGTTGTATTTTTCAAGATACTCTTTTCTTTTGAAGGTTAATGATTTAGCAAGGTAAAGAAGTAAACCTGTTGTTCTAGGTGATTTGGGGTCTAATCGGATTGCATCATAATTTGGCATGCACATATCAGAATCTGGAATCATATCGGTTAGCCAAGACTCTGCTATACAAAACACATGAAAGCTATTACCATTGTTGTGAAGTATTGCAGCGATTTCATCTGTCTTATTTCTGGCACTGTTTATATTTAAATAACCGATGCGAAGTCCCTCTTTTGAAGGCCATGTATCTAAAGTAGATGACATGATGACTATTTAAGTGCACTGCGTATACTAACAAAAAAGGCGCATTACACGCAGTTCTTACGATCGCAAATTAATGGCAGTTAATACATCAGATCATGTAGTTGTAAGTCCAGAAATTGCCGGTGAAAAGATATTCACAAGAAAAAAAAGAAAAAAGAAAACTATAGCGGTAACAATATAAAATTATGATCAAACCATGGACACAACAGAAAGCGTGAAACCCTTGTCAGATACGGATAGGTTGTCCGCCCAAAAATGTTGTTTTTTTCTGCTCCCTTAAAGGAGAAAAAAAAAAATCTTGTATATATTGAAAAAAAAAAAAAAAAAAAAAAAAACTTTAGAAAACGGGCCTTTGTTCAACCAACGCAACAACAGTAATTTAGAATGCCCTAACATACAAAAGAACACTTGTAATTAGAAGAAAAAGTATATGCACGCACACGTCACTTTTGACACGCTACGCAATAAAAAAAAACGTCAGTACAAATCCAGCAACAAATCGAAAGAGGAGTCTGCAAAAGAATGATGGGCTCCATTCAAGTCCAGCAACTGCAATATTCATACACACACGCACGTGCACATATACACGAGCACACACACACACACACACGCACGCGCGCGCGCGCGCGCGCGCGCGCACGCATACTCACACACATTGTGTTCTCAACACGGAAATGGGCGCTGATAAATATGGCGAGAATTCATGTAGTATGCCATCAATCTCAAAAAAGGTCGTATGGAATAGCAGGGACTGTTTGTGTCATGTTCACGGGAATGTCGGGTCTAAAGATCGGTTCATGCATCCTTCCACCTTGAACTGAGGGAACTGTATTTGTTCCAGAGTAGTGGGGATAATTTGATTGGGATTCACTGGACTGGCTTGTTGGAACTTCGTTATGTGTGGAAGGGAAGGGTGGGGAGGTTGGGCCCTGGAACGTTCTAGCAGAGGTACTTGATATTTGTTTTGGTAAGCGGTTTTCTCTGTGAAAAAGAGGGGGATAATGATCCATTGATTCCATAGGACAGTCACGGGGTGGGATATTGCTATGCTGACTAAATTCTGAGTCTGTATTCCTTAGACTATTCTGTGGATACTGATTGCTGTTTTTAAAGTTGTTTGGGTATGTATTACCACAAAATCTCGGGGCGACATGTTCTTTTGGTTTTGATTTGGACCCAAAGGCTTGAGAGTGGAAAAAGGTTTTCCTGAGATTCAGTGCAAGTCTAGCAGCGCCTGCTTCACTGGGATGAATAAGACTGGTGTACAGAGCCAGTTTGGGTTTACCTGTACTAGTTGTGAAGGTGGGGTAGTTATCAATGAAGCCCGAGTTCAGGATTTCACAGGCTTTTTGCATGTTCAGATTGGATGGTTCTATCACAGTATTTAAGTGGTGTTTGCCTCGTGCAGGTATTATTGAGCTGAGGATGATTCTAGCGTTGGGGAATACCTGAGAAGTTAAATGTATCAGGTCACACCATGTCTCTTTAGTGATTTCTCCTGTGGATCTACAGTCATTTACTCCCACATGTATGGCCACTGTTCTGAGACTGGGAGAACCACGTTGGTGCTGCAGCCACTCTGTCAGGTCAGAAACACACAAACCTGGTACATGGATTTTGGACACAATTTCTTGACGGGGCGCTATTCTTCGGAGGTCGATGTCTCTCGTGACGGAATCTCCTATCAGGAGAACTGAAGCTCCGTCAGATACAGAACGAGTGGACAAAATATTGCGTGCAGTGTTCTTTCGGGACACTTCCTTTAGATTTGTAGAAGGACGGTCGGTACCTCTAGCTGAATTGATTGTTGTTCGAGGTCTGATGTTGGCAGAATTGGTTAAAGCATCAGCTTGATTAGTGAGAGGGCTGAATCGATTGGAGGTCTGGACTGAGTACACACACAGTGTGTGTGTGTGTGTGTGTGTGTGTGTGTGTGTGTGTGTGTGTGTGGTGTGGTGACAGGGGTCATCACTGTCCGGTCGCTGACTGTATGTCTGACCGAAATTGGTCAGTGGTGAGGGAGGTAGGTAGATGGACTGGGTAAAACATGGTCACTGGTCAAGAGTCTGACTTCTGTATCTTTTTACATCTGAGAGGGTCATAAAGAGTACGGAAGGTCCGGCCATCCAAAAAAAGTAACATTATACCATCATTATGTAGAGTGTCACTATGTCAGTTGTATAGGTACAGATGTAGAGATGAAAAAAAAATACTGTCATCTTGTATCTGACGATGGAGAGGAAATATGATCAAGAGGGGAACGGGAAAGAGGAGAAAACGGAACAAAAAGACAGTACTACTGCTGCGAGTGCTATTCTTACAATGTCTAAAGCTTCTGTCACATTCAGCGAGTCTCTTGCTTAAGTGCTCGCTTTCGCGTTTGCTTTTTGACACTCGATGCGTGTGACCATCTAGATACGCTAGCAGAAGCCGAACATGCTAAACTTCTCAGGCGAGACACTGTTACAGTGAAGGAGGTCTATCAGAACAAAGGTGAAGGTAGCGTGGTGGCATCCCACAATCTCCACAGGGCTGGACGTTTTGGTTTTATTTTTCGCCAGGATCGAGCAGTCGTCCTCGGTTTAAAGATTCCGTATCAAACATGATTCTACATGTTATTTTCGTACTTGTCACTGACGTAATCAAGTAATCAGTGTGCATTGAATACACAACATGGAGAGCACTGCCAAAGTCATAAGGAATGAGTTCCACGACCGGGAAACTGACCAGTCGATGTGCGCACCGCTTTCTTTTCAACTGGCGAGGTGTGACCACAAAATGGCAAGGCGAGTGAACCAGGGAGCTCATGAACCTGACCTGTCCTTGCACTTGGATCGGGAGACTCGCCTGATGTGACACGGGCTTCAGGCCTGAGCGGCCGGCCACCAGCAGCTCCACACCAGACCGAACTGTTTTTTGCTAGCAAGCAAAGTATGGAAAACACGCAGTGATTTCGTTCCACTGTCAGCCTGGACTTACAGTGTCGCAGCGTGATAAAGAAGAAGTAGGAGAAGAAGAAGAAAGAAGAAGAAGAAGACGACAACGAAGAAGAAGAAGAAGAAGAAGAAGAAGAAGAAGAAGAAGAAACGATGACGACAACTACGACGACGACGAAGATAACGATGACGACGACGACGACGACGAAGAGTAGTAGTAGTAGTAGTAGTAGTAGTAGTAGTGAGTATAGAAGAGAGAGGGGGAGGGCAGAGACGGAAGAAAGAATCGAGAGAGAGAGAGAGAGAGAGAGAGAGATTGGGGAAAGGTGGGAGGAAGGAAGGAAAGCGCGGGGGGGGGGGGGGGGGGGGGGGGGGGGGGGGGAGGGGAGGGAGGGAGATAGGGGGCAAGTGAACGAGCGAGAGAGCCATCAGTGAAACAGACATGCGATCATCACTCACGAGCAGACTGAACTACGTCAAACGTCGACAAGCCCTGCTGCTGGCCGCTCCCTGCCCCTCTGTACAGCCAGCCGGGCTGGGCAGAGCAACAATCCATCACGACCCATCAACATTGCACAAGGTGGCGCACGCTGCAGACTCCGCCCAGATCGTCACAGCTGGGTGCACCCCCTCCCCGATCGCACCGCATCGGCAGAGAGAAAAGATAAACGTGGGACAAGCCTATCTCTGTGATGGCCCTCACCGCTTCCCTAAGCCGAGAGAGGTGGCGAGGGACGTGGTGGTTTTCAGCCAACAATCCCCAGAGAGGCAAAGTGGCTTAGATCGAACACTCCATGCTCGAGCCATGTTAAGGTTTCGGTATCATCAGAACCGCGAAAGTGATTGAGGGCCCGTGTTCAATACTGTCCATTTGTACACTTCTTTTCGTGCACTCTGCTCATCCCCTGATGCTCTCAGCTTTAACGTCCACCCCCGTTTTTTTTACCGTGGAGGATGAGATGACAGGCTGGGGGAGGGTGGTGGAAGAGGGAGGTCGGGGGAGGGGAAAAGAGAGGTTTGCCGCTCTATCTTCCGATTCCCCATCCTTTCATTTCTTTCTCGTCGCACAGTCCGACCCGCCCACATACATCCACGTCCAGCTTCGTCCTGTCGCAGTGCCAGCGCCAGCAGTCCATCACAAGACGCGATCAATCTAGGTCGACGTTAGACCATCCATCAAACAAGACCCTGCACTGTAGCCTCCGTACTCCTCGCTTTGCCTCTATGTGCACGACGTTAACACCCAGTTTTTCTTGGCCTTCGATTGTTCATTGCAGAACACAGCAATCGCTCAGTCAAAAAGAAAAGTACTGGGACTTTTCCCCCTCTCCATTCTATTTCCCCTCTCTTCCAAAAAACAAATTAAAACGAGGGTTTTTTTTTGCCTTTTCCTACGCATCCGAAGGCAGGCGAGGCATTTATAAAATCTGACCCATGAGAGTCAATACATCACTCACCCCACCCCTGCTCTACTCCTATGTGTATCATTCTTTTCCCCCGTCCTTAACCTCACAGTCTGGCAGATGAGGTGCAGCGTATAAGGACCAGTACGCACACAGTGATGCTTCCATAACGGAACAATCTGGAACACTGCCGACCACCTCCATGACGGCATCACCATTCAAGTCGAAGCCAGTTGTATTGAAATCGTTCGCACCCCGAAAGCCTCTTCAATATCCTAGCAATTTTCTCTTTCCTTTGTGGCATTTAGAGTTCACGCGTTTATGGAAAGGTGCATATATGGAACAAGTTTGTCACCACCCCCATATCGGCTTCGGTTTTACCGGTACAAATACGCACGCCATTGTTTAAACCAGAATTTTACATAGTATGTGCGCCACTTGATCACGCACGACATTTTTGTTCCTTCAGACCTAAGTCTGGCAATCTCGCTCAGCCAGTGCCACTGCAGGCAGTCCTGTGGACATTCGATGAATTTGCCGTCTTACCAACACTCTGGTGAAGGAAAACGCATGTCGTGCGCTAGAAGCAACGTAACCTTGATGACATGTTCAAGAAGTATTGAGGGAAGGGGAGGGGAGGGGGAGTTGGGAAGATGGACGAGA
>CM065715.1:66581837-66589337 GCA_033310375.1 Conus canariensis | reverse complement strand
ATTCAGGAAAACATCAGCAACACAAAAACAACATTATCTATTCCATCCCCTTCCCCTACACTTCTCTCGACATAACCCACCCTTGTGTCACCTTCCCGCCCCTAAACACTCCCTTCACTCCCCTCCCCCCCTACCCCATTCTCTTTCTCTGAAGTGAACCACACACACACACACACACACACACACACACACACACACACACACACACACACACACTCACCTTTGACAGTGACATTTTTGCTGGCTTCCCCCAATGCATTCGCGGCCATACAAGTGTAGACACCAGCACTGCTGCCTTTAATCTTGGAGATTTTTAATCGGGATCCGCGCCTGTCAATAGGACAACAAAAATAAGCTCCCTCATCAGTCACAGCAACAACAACAACAACATCAACATCCGTACCGACAACGATCTACACAACAATGTATCGAAACAGCAATAACAACACGTCGACAACAAAGCGACCAGAAACAACAGCAGCATAAAATAAAAATCATCACGCTGACAGACAGACAGACACACCACATATGCACACACACACACACACACACACACACACACACACACACACACACACACCACACACACACACACACACACACACACACCACCAAAGAGAGAGGGGGAGACAGCCAACAGACAGAAAGGAGGAGAAGAAGAGAAGAAGAAGAAGAAGAAGAAGAAGAAGAAGAAGAAAAAGAAGAAGAAGAAAAGAGAAACAATAATGTCATACTTTATTTCTTGAATGAAAAAGTGATTATGGCGATGATGATAATGTAGTGAAGGAAACAATGTAACAGCTGTCTTTCACTCTTACCCCGTCCATCATTTTCCCCCCCCCCCCCCCCCCCTTCATTATCTCCCTTTTTCTGAGAATGAAAAGGAAAGGCTTCGCTTCGAGTTCCCCGCCTTGGGATCAAATGTTGTCCTCAAGACTGCGGCAGGACGTATAGACGACGAATACATGTTTTGTGCCGCAGTCTAACTCGATCCTATTGATTTATGAAACTTGCATCTACTTACAAAAAAAAAAAGGCGCATGTATGGATGAACCAACTCATTCATGTATTGTACAGCCTGACGCACAACAGGGGTCGAGAAGATCTGAATTTTTCCGCGTAGGAAACCGGGAGTGTAATCTGCGAAGAGTACGAGCAAATTCTGCTGAGTTCCACAGCACGGAGTTTGTGGTCTGATATAAATTTCCGCCACACAATACTCATCAAAAAGCCAGCGGCACACAGTCACTGCGTCCTTTGACGTAAGACATCATCAGCTCGCAGTTTGAGGCAAGGCAGATTTCCCCGTGAGGGTAACGTAGGGGGGGGACAAGCAGCAGGCAGGGAGGAAACAACGCTGATAGTGACAGTATGATTATGACTCTCCTCCCGGCTGGACCCCGGGCGATAACGTCTGCCCCAGTTGTCGGCCGTTAAGGGCGGTGTGCGGGGTTTTGTTTTTGGCAACAACTGTGATAAGGAGGTGAGGAGATCGGGGAGGAAGGGGAAGGAAGGTACAGAGGCGCGGGGATGAGGGGTCGGAGAAGAATCAGGGGAGGGGGAGGGCAGAGGGAAGGCAAAGGGTACAGGGGGAGACAGGGGAGAGGGCTGGATGAAAGGTGTGCGGCAGGAGGGAAGGCGGAAGGGGGGGGGGGGGGTACAAGAAAGACGTTTGACGAGGGATGGATGTGCTCATATGTCTTTCTGGAGACGTTTTCTCATAAGTCAAAGTGACTGGTCAGGGACCTATAAGCCCCGAACTAAACGGCCGCTCTCTGCTGTTCTCTTCAGCTGGCAACCAGGGGCAAGTGGCCAGCCTGATGAGTTCTTCGCATAAAGCGAAACAGCTGTCGATTGCTGGTCCACTCGCCTCCCCTTTTGCAAGAACAGTTGACCCCAAAGAGCACTCACTGCAGAACCATTCTTTCTTCTTTACCTGCCCTCTCAACGCAAGGGTATCATTTTACGTAAAAAGAAAATGCATTCGGATGGATTGTTTTTCATGTCGACTCTACTTTCTGTTTGGAAATTGAAAGTATCAGGGCCAGGATCTAGTATAATTTCTATTCTAATATATACTTGTAGTGGTGGTACAAGTGATCTCATTTTTTTTTCTGAATTGTGCTTGGTTTTCAAATGCCTTTGCTCAATCTTTTCTTTTTACAAATTGTGCTAAGTTTTAACATTTATTCGCTCAAGATGACACAGAAAACTTCAGTGAATGTGGGAAGCTTTCGAGTCTGGTTGGAATAACACGATGCTGATGACCATTCGTAAATAGGACGCCTTCCTGATTCCAAGAAAGACCTCAGTGCTGTCTTCCTCGTCATGGGCACTGGCAAGGATTCAGTTCAGCTGATGGTGTTTGTAGCCCGGCCGACCATAGGGCCGTATCAGGGCAGATTTTGGATGGCATGGCCAGCTTGGTGTTGAGTCTAGGTCTATTAATTTCCATTAAAACAACGTCGACAGACAAGTCATACAAAAAAAAATCAAACAGGAATTCCAAGCAGTTATATTTCATAAGAACAAGGTAAGAATCGGAGACAAAGCAAAGTCGCTCTTCCTTCTTACTCTCCCCTTCCTCATCTTTTGACAAGGTAGGTGTACCACACGTAAGGTAACTGTGGAAAGACGGAATAGGAATACAGA
Source organism: Conus canariensis (assembly GCA_033310375.1). Classification (NCBI taxonomy): domain Eukaryota; kingdom Metazoa; phylum Mollusca; class Gastropoda; order Neogastropoda; family Conidae; genus Conus; species Conus canariensis. The sequence continues at coordinate 66,586,685 of CM065715.1, read as the reverse complement.
GAGAGAGAGAGAGAGAGAGAGAGAGAGAGAGAGACAGACAGACAGACAGACAGACAGACAGACAGACAGACTGACCGACAGACAAAGAGAGAAGTGCAAGCGCAAGCAAACATCTCATGGAACCATGTCTGGTGTGTGGTGTAAGTACACTTTCCATTACCAGCACCATTCATCAGAACCCTCCTTTACCTGCTGTCTTCGCTCATGGCTCCGCTCCCTTCCTCCGAAAACAAAAATTAGCGAGGGGCGGGGAAGGGGGAGTACAATATCAAGGGAAAGAAGCAGCAGTGATGACAATATAAATTGACCAGACCATAGGCAAGAAGAGAGAGAGAGAGAGAGAGAGAGAGAGGGAGAGAGAGAGAGAGAGGGAGAGAGAGGAGAGAGAGGGAGAGAGGGAGAGAGGGAGAGAGAGGGAGAGAGGGAGAGAGTTATATCAGCAGGAAAGCGGGCGGTGACTCGTTAAACGTTAAAATATTTACCCTGAGAAAGCGCTTTGACACGGACCTACTCGAAGTCAGTCCATTTTCCATTATTCTCATCATCACGTTTTGTTTTCTTTTCTTCTTACTTCTCCACCATCTCGTTAAACCGCTCGTTGCATTTAGTCTTCATTCATTTTCCGCCGTCACTGAAGTGAACCAATCTGTATCTGTCTGGCCTGATGGTAGATCTCACTTTCAGCCGACCTGACAACGACGGATCAACAAGGGACACGAAGCAGGCAGGCGGCAGCGATAAACCCCCCAAACTTCGTTCAAAGCCAGCAATGAAAGGGGCGGAAGGGGGGGGGGGGGGGGCGGGAGAACCAAGCTACGCATTACCTGAGTGGCTTGTGTTGGAATCTTCCATCCTTTGTTCTGAGAGGAAGGCAACAGGTATGTTATTAGCAGGTTCATCTCTGTACCACCATTACGGATGCCGGAGCACAGGGTAGACTGCGGGAGTGGGTGGGTGGATGGGGGGTGGTGGTGGTGGTATGGGTTTATATGCTAGTTGCGAGTGTGAGGACGGGAGAACATGGGGGCGGCGGGAAGGTGGGGGAGAGGGTGAGGGGGAAAGGGGGGGGGAGGAAGAGTTGGAAGAAATCATAAAACATAACAAGTGGATATAGGACAAGCGTGAAGCTGAGAGCGCGAGCGGGAAAGCCGCGATAAGTCAGCGAGGGCTGCGCGGAGCCAACATCAATCAATACTGATAGACTCCATCTGACTCCAGCGATCCATCAATATTGCCTGACAAAACAGCCTACCCCACCCCCTTCCCCCCACCCCACCCTCAAACCTCGCCCCCCCCCCCCCCAGCCCCCTCTTCCTTTCCACACACCCCCAGCTCCCCCCTCCCCCCCCCCCCCCTTCCTTACATATCTTCCTCACTGGGCGCCCAAGAGAGCCAGTCAGTCTGTCAGTCCGTCCGTCCGTCCATCCTTTCCGTCAATTCCATTGCCGCTGGAAGCTCTGCAGTCTCCGCACGGGAAGGGCCGTGGCACAGACAGAGCCATCCGTCAGCGGGGTCGTCAGCCTGCTGCCTTAGCCCCGTGACATAAAACCATCCGTCAGTCGGCAGTCACTCGCTCTTCTTCTCATCCTTGTCGAAGTCCCAAAGGGCTTCAGCGGGTCTTTTTGTTGTGTTTGGCGCATCTCGAGATGGAAGGTCACGGATTCCCCCCCCTCTTTTGCCCCGTTGTTTAGCGTGCTGGGAAACCCATTTGTACTTCTGTTCTCTCTCCTCTCTCTCTCTCTCTCTCCTCTCTCTCTCTCTCTCTTTCTCTCTCTCTCTCTTACCTTCTCTTTCTCTCTCTTTCTTTCTCTCTCCTAAGATAAATCTCTCTCCCTCTCTTTCTCTCTCTGAAATGACCTTTCTTTCTCTCCTCTGAAATGAATCCATCTCTTTCTCTCTCTCTTTCTTTCTAAAATGAGTTCATCTCTCTCTCTCTCTCTCTCTCCTCTCTCTCTCTCTCTCTTATCACACCTAAAAAGAGGAGTGCAGATAATGATGTGTGAACGCAAAATATCATTTTAATGCCTACATCCATTTTGATGGAGTCCATAAATCGCAGACACCGCCTTCCTGGCTTCAACTTTTTCATTTAGTTAGGCACAGACTATCATTACATCGTCATCATCGTCGTCGTCATCATTATCATCATTCAATCGCACGAACTGGATTCCAGACTACGGTAAAAGGAGTCACTCTCAGGCGTGAAGCGCACGTACCCATATCTCTCTCTCTCTCTCTCTCTCTCTCTCTCTCTCTCTCTCTCTCTCCTTATTTTCTCTTTTTGTCTGTGTTTTTGATGCATTTAGTTCACTTGAATTTTTCGTCACCTGATCGGTTAATTCACTGCGTGTTTCCTTGTCCACTAGTGCACTCACCTCTTTAATTAAAAAAAAAAAGAAAGAAAAGAAGGGAAAATGGCTTAATGAAGACAATATAAAACGATCGAATTGTATGATGGCACGTTATCACATCATCATCATCACCATCTCTCTCTCTCTCTCTCTCTCTCTCTCTCTCTCTCTCTCTCTCTCTCTCACTCACTCACTCCATCTGTTTCTGTTTCCCATTCAATTAGTTCACTGTGATTGATTTATTTATTCATTTTTTTGCCGATCTGTTGATTCGTTGCGGAGGGGGAAGGGAACAGCGAGAGAGAGAGAGAGAGAGAGAGAGAGAGAGAGAGAGAGAGAGAGAGAGAGAGAGAGAGGAGAGAGAGAGAGAGAGAGAGAGAGAGAGAGAGAGAGAGAGACAGAGAGAGAGAGAGAAGAGAGACGAGAGAGAGAGAAAGAGAGAGAAAAGAGAGAGAGAGAGAGAGAGAGAGAGAAGAGAGGCATGAAGAGAGCAGCAAACAGCAATAAATCACCCAGCAAGGGGTAGGAGGATGGAGGGACGGGCTGGTAAAGTAAGGTGGTGGTGGGGGGGGGGGAGGGGGGATAAGGGGAGAGGAGCCGAAGGGAAGATCTGAGTACGAGATGGGGGGAGGGGGGGGGGTTGGGGTGTGAAGGTGGGCTGGAGTAGTGGGGGTGGAAGCGACGACTTACCAAATCAAAGGAAGCACAGGTGAGTGAGAATCTTATCAGCAGCCCTTCAATCGAGCTGCCTGATGAAAAAAAAAAAAAAGAAAGAAAGAAAGAAGAAAAACCATAAAAAGGAAATAAAAAGCAACACACTCCCTCTTCTCTGTCTTCTTCTTCTGCTTCCTCTGCTAGTTCTGTTATTGCGACCTCTCTCTCTCTCTCTCTCTTTGTATGTGTGTGTGAATGTATGTGTGTGGTGGTGTGTGTGGTGTGTGTGTGTGTGTGTGTGTGTGTGTGTGTGTGTGTGTGCACGTGCGTTGTGCGTGCGACCAGGGAATACAGGGGAGAGAGAGAGAGGGGGGGGGGGGACAGAGACAGAGAAACAGAGAATACAGAGAGTAGAGAGAGAGAGAGAGGAGAGCAGAGAGAGAGAGAGAGACAGACAGACAGACGAGAAAGAGAAAGGGGGGGGGGGGGGGGGGGAAAGAGAATTTCAAGATCTAAGACTTAAATGATTTATTGTGTTCTAAGCTTCAAGCCAGTTCACAATTGAAAGTGTAGGAGAAGGGACGGAAATGGAATAATCCATGAATCAAACAGAAAGAGAGAGAGAGAGAGAGAGAGAGAGAGAGGAGAGGAGAGAGAGAGAGAGAGAGAGGAGACAGAGAGGGGAGGAGTAGGGAGGGACGGAGGGAGAGAGATAGTATGCGTAGGAGAGAGACAGAAAGCGTAGAAAGGGAGGGGAGAGAATGAGAGAGAGACAAAGAGGGAAAGAGGGAGGAAGGAGGTAAGGAGGGAGGTAGGAAAGGACGGAGTGAGAAAAAGAACGGAGCATTAGAAACCGACTGAACGACATAGAGAAGAGAGAGAGAGAGAGAGAGAGAGAGAGAGAGAGAGAGAGAGAGAGAGAGAGAGACAGAGAAGAGAGAGAGAAGAGACAGAGACAGAGACAGACAGACACTGGGGAACGGACAGGAATATCCAGAGACGGGGAGAGGTAAAGAAACGCACGCAGGCAGACGAAGGGACAGACGGAGACGGACAGTAGAGACAGACAAACAGAAGACAGACAGACTGACAGATAAATGGACCCAGTGAGGTGGACTGGCAGCAGTCGGCTATAAGGCCAGCTGGCATTGGGTCAGCCCACGAAGTGCAACGTCTCGCCTACATTCCCCGTGATTCCCAAGCGTCTCAGCCCCTCATCTTTCAAGCGACACAGGGTTGGGGGACAGACGGAGGTTTTGAGCCGAGAGATGTGGTATGATAGGTAGGAAGGGGAAGGGAGTGGAAAGGAGATTGTCAACTCAGGGAATAACAAAGGCTTCAAAATGGTTACCCAATATTTTTTTTCAAGGGGGAAAAAAACAACAACGTAGAATCTCGTCACAACATAAGAAAATACCAAGCAAACAAACTTAAGAGAGAGAGAGAGAGAGAGAGAGAGAGAGACAGAGACAGAGACAGAGAGACAGACAGACAGACAGAGAGAGCGGACAGGAATATCCAGAGACAGGGAGAGGTGAAAAAACGCACGCAGGCAGACAGAGGTACCGATGGAGACGGACAGACACACAAACAGAAAACAGACAGACTGACAGATAAATGGACCCAGTGAGGTGGACTGGCAGCAGTCGGCTATAGGCCAGCTGGCATTGGGTCAGCCCACAAAGTGCAACGTCTCGCCTACATCCCCGTGATTCCCAAGCGTCTCAGCTCTTCATCTTTCAAGCGACACAGGGTTGGGGGACAGACGGAGGTTTTGGGCCGAGAGATGTGGTATGGCAGGTAGGAGAGGATGGGTGTGGACAGGCGATTGTCAACTCAGGAA
>CM065715.1:66571837-66574337 GCA_033310375.1 Conus canariensis | reverse complement strand
CTTGCATGCGTATGTGCGCACAAGCATGTATTCCTATATACATTCTGCGCCTGCCTGCGTGCACATAGGCACTCGTTCGGCCGGAGTGCACGTGCAGACACACAGCCGAAGTGGCATAGTATCAATCAAATTACACATTAATTCGTTCTTTCTACAAATGGCCGATGATTTTCAGCCACACCGATGCATGGACAGCTAATATGACAGAATCTCTATCTAATTACGGCCTTAATCAATTCCTTCCTGCCACGAATGGCCAATAATTTTAGCGACATTAATTGCATGGACAGCTGATGTGACAGAACCAATATAATAACGCCTTAAATCCTGTTCTTGCCTCGAATGGCCGCTGATTTCAGCAACAACTGAGGTTCCAAGTGACTGACGGACAGTGTTAGCAACACTAACCCAGATCCCACAATGTAACGAGGGGTGTGTGTGTGTGTGTGTGTGTGTGTGTGTGTGTGTGGAGGGAGGAGGAGGAAGGGGGAAGGAGGGGGGAGGAGGGCAGAGGATCGGGCATCGCCAAGCATTCCCTGGTTTTGAAAGTGGCGTGTACTGAACAGTTGGAGACTGAACACCACCAACCACCACCACCTGTGTTGTTCCTGCGTCCGTCACGGCGGCCCTGAGGGCTGAAAGACATAACATGTGGGAGGTACACAGTTTTCTCAAAATCAAGAAACAACCACGGAGTCAGCAACACCCTCAAAACGCCTCCTTCGAACGTGATCTATCTTAAATTTAAACCAACCTCTCCCCGTTTCTCGCATCTTCCCTCCGGCTACATCTTCCGCCTTGCATACCCTCGCCACCCCTTTTCCCCGGCGCCCCATCTGCTCCTCCCTTGCCCCGCTTTCCCCTCCCCCCCCCCTCACAGTCACAACAATGCGTAGCCACATCAAGACCCGTGTTTGTGCAAGGACAGGCCTCGGGCACAGCGCGAGGCTGCACCGCCAACACTCCGCATCTCCATCCGCTTCCCCGTCACCCCTACCCCTAAGGGATGTCTGAAAGCCCCCACCCCCCTTCCCTCTCTCTCTCTCTCTCTCTCTGTCTCTCTCTCTCTCCCAATCGATTTCTGTCAAAAGTAATGATAAAGATGATCGCGTCGCCCCAGCCGCCACGTGCCAAGATGTTTCACGCGAGCGCAGATTTTGAAAGCATAGGGAGAAGGGTGGGAAAGGAGGGGGGGGGTGTAGGAGGGCTTCGGAAAAGGAGGGTAAGTGGAGCGGGAGAGGGAGGAGGGGGGGGGGGGAGGAGGGCAGGACAGAAAAATGGTTTGAATTGAGTAGACAGACGCAGCTGTCCTTTTTCAACACACATACTCCATAATATCATCGCCATCTGGAAAGCTGACAGCCCTGTACAACGTCCACTGCACACACCACACACACACACACACACACACACACACACACACACACACACACACACACCTCATCGCCATCTTGACAGCCAATAAGCTTTCTACGTTGTTTATTATCTGATATCCTTTAAATTCCAATATTGCACTCCATCCCTCCTCTGCTCTCCCCCTGAACCCCCCCCCCCCTCCCACACACACACCACACACGACGGCAGGATGTAAATAAAGCTTGACAGCTTATTCTTCATCCCTCAATAAAGCTAATTTTCACTTGACTTGACACACTCCCTTTTACAGCAAACAGGATCATCGAAGTCATCAAAACAAACAAACAAACAAAAAGCCACTGACTGAACAGATTCCTTTCGAATCTGCTGTCGTAATCAAAACACTTGTGGCAGAGATTGCGAGGAGAGAGAGAGAGAGAGAGAGAGAGAGAGAGAGAGAGAGAGAGAGAGAGAGAGTGTGTGTGTGTGTGTGTGTGTGTGTGTGTGTGTGTGTGTGTGTGTGGTGCGTGCGCACGCGCGCGCGCGCGTGTGTGTGTGAGGAGGAGGATGGGGGAGGAAGCTACACTATCGACATTACGAACACATTATCATTGTTACAATCTTCATACATTCATCGTATTGTCATCATCATATCATCATCACACACACCCCCCCCCTCCCCCACACACACATTTCGCCGCCTTTCCCTCACAACCCTGATGTGGCCTCCGTGGTCGGCTAGTTATAAAGCACATGATTTGACACCCTCCGCCCCACCCTCCATCGCTCTCCTCCTGCTTTCCTCTTCTCCCTCGTCCCGCTGACACTCTTCCCCCTTCACAGGTGTGTGTGTGTGTGTGTGTGTGTGTGTGGAACATAATAATTTTCTCTAAAAATAACTTCAGATATGCGCTCGGCGTGCGTGGCATGCGTGCGTGTGTGTGTGTGTGTGTGTGTGTGTGTGTGTGTGTGTGTGTGTGTGTGTGTGTGTGTGTGTGTGTTTGCGCACGAATACGCGTGCCCTTCCCCTTATCTTGCAAAAGCAACGCGCTTTTAATTGGCTGCTACCGGGGAAGGGACAGCACTCTCTTATCACGGACACTCCATTTCCCATCCATAACATTACAACACCTTCGCCGGGGGT
>CM065715.1:66561837-66566837 GCA_033310375.1 Conus canariensis | reverse complement strand
GATGGTACGTGGAGCTTGGGGAAAGGTAGTGAAGGGGGAAGGGGGGGGGGGGCGAAGTGGGGACGGTCAAATAAGAAACCTATCCTGGGTGGACACAGCTTTCAGTCGGTCGGTCTGGTTGATGAGTGGTGGCACTCTGGCCAACTGGGGAGGAGGACCTGGTGCCCAATGAAGTAGCTGCTAAGGGAGGCAATTAACAATAGTTTTACAAATGACACGCAAACTCAGCTCCCGTTTCCCCCACCCCACCCCAAGAAAGGGCAATAGAGAGAAACAAACAAACAAACAAACAAAAAATGTGCACTAGAGTCATTGTCGAGAGGACAGACAATTTTGATCTTCAATGAAAACTCCACAGCGGAAGACAAATGACACTCGCAGCATTACAAAGGCGTCAGCTGACGATCTATACTACCGGATCTTCACGTCCTGTCGCTTGGATAGTGTGGGTGTTAAGTCAATCGACAGCGTCAAGACCACGCCACCCTCGTTCTTTGTTACCTTGTAAAAAAAACCTACCCCACGTAGTTTCACATAACACGCAACCTTTTTTGCCCACCCACTACCTTTCCCCCGCCCCCTTCCCGCTCACTTCCTCCTCTCTCTCCTCCCCACCTCAGCCCTCAGCAATCCAGTGTCCCCTCTCCTATCCCCCACTCGAAAACACGCCTACGACATATTGGAGCAGAAAAAGCCGCACAGTCAGCAAGTTATGATCCAACATATAAAAAAAAAAATTCCATATGGTTAGCGGGCGTCGATAGTGGGATTTTGTGTGTGTGTGCTTTTCTTTTCTTTTCATTTTTTTTCATACAAATTCAAAACTAACTCGAATGTATGAAACAGTTTTCCAGCGCTTGACATTGGTGATACATGATAAATAACAACACCCTATAGGTATATAGATACAAGTTTCGACAGATGGCATAAATTCATAGCTTCCTCACGTCAATTATGAAAAAGAAATTATTGGACTCCTGTGCAAAACAGGTGGAAAGGAGGAACTGCCAAAAGATAGAGGGGAGTGTGTGTGTGAGCGCGCGCGCGCGCGCGCGTGTGTTGTATGCATATGTGTGTGTGTGTGTGTGAGAGAGAGAGAGAGAGGAGAGAGAGAGAGAGAGAGAGACAGTGAAAGAGACTGAGACAGGCAGAGAAAGAGTGAGTGAGTGAATTGTTGGTGTGTTGGTGTGTGTGTGTGTGTGTGTGTGTGTGTGTGCACGCGCCCGCACGTATGCGAGGGTCGTGGGCGAGCGTTTTAAATGAAGAGGTGTGTGGAAGGTGGGATAGGAAGGGGGGAGGGGACTACTTAAGTAGGAGGGATATTGAAGTGGAAACTGCACGGACCGGATGCGCACAACGAAATGCATGTCACTGCCGTAACTTTACTGACGCGTCGAATTAATTAAAAAAAAACAAACCCACACACACACAAACGCGCGCGCACGCACGCGAGCGCGCGCGCACACACACACCACACAGACTATACCACACACACACACACACACGCACACACACATACATGTGCGCGAGTAATCGTCGGCTGGCGGGGGCGAGACGACGGAAGGCTTTACGGCGGGAGACTGAAATACGACCGTGTCGGAGAAGAGGCGGACAAACCTTCCACTTTGATTTACTCTTCAACAGTAAGAACAGCTTTTTACCCCAACCCCCATCCCCTCACGCGCAATAACTCTTCGTCAGTTCATGAGCATTAGTAAACTTTTCACAGTCAAGAATTCTTAACATTTAAACTTACCATTGCGAAGCTGACCTCAATTGCTAACGGTAAAGACGACAATCACTGGGGAACGGGGGGGAGGAGGTGTCACGAAAGAAATTCTTCCTGTGAGTAGTGAGTAAAAGAATACAAACCATGGTGGTCAGATGACATTATCACGACACCTTGTTCAGCCTCGCGCGGTTTCTTGCAATCAGTGGAGGTAACTGTGAGCATGGTGTAGAGAGTTACCGGTGCTGTCGCGCCAGGCCACACAGAACACGAAGTGTGTGTGTGTGTGTGTGTGTGTGTGTGTGTGTGTGTGTGTGTGTGTGTGTGTGTGTGTGTGTTGTCTCTCTGTCTCTGTCTGTCTGTGTCTCTCTGTCTGTCTGTCTGTCTCTCTCTGATAAAAATTTACAGAGAAATCCCACGAATCAAGGGGGCTTTTAGTTCCATACCTAACGCAATAGCAACCATTCTTTAAAACATGGTCTAGCGTCAGTTAAGATGAACAAATTTGGTAAGATATGGTAATGTCATATTTGTATGGAGTTTGAACGTAAGCACCATTTCATTATTGGTTAGTTGTTCACCTGGTGGTAGTCTGTGAGGTATGGCTTTTTTTCTGTTGACACAGAGTTCCCAGGTAAAATCAGCTCTGCTGTCTGTCTATGACAGAGGGAGAGGGACACATATGCGCGCGTGTACACACACACACACACACACACACACACACACACACAACACACATCACACACACACACACACACACACACACACACACAACACACAACAACACAACACACACACACACACACACACACACACACACACACACACACATCCAAGGCTTTTTGTTTTGGACATTTAGACTGCAAACTTTTTCTTCCTTTCGACAGTCTCAACTTTCAAAGGATTCCCCATTCTAATGTCAAAAAAATGGAAAAGCTCCAAGACACGAACAATGCATAGACATACTGGAAACAGATCCGTCTAACAGGTGTTTTTTGTGTGTGTGTCTAACCCTTTCCCCATCCCTCACATCCATTCCTGTTTTTCGTCTATTCTCTGTCTTTCTCATATTTAGCAACAAAACAAAGCAAAACAAAACGAGAGAGAGAGAGAGAAAGAAAGAAAGAGGAGAGAGAGAGAGAGAAGAGAAGAGAGAGGAGAGAGAGAGAGAGAGAGAGAGAGAGAGAGAGAGAGAGAGAGAGAGAGAGAACGCTGGTCTGGAAGAAAAAAAAGAATACTACATCTCAGGAAACGGCATTTTAAAAAAACAAAACAAACAATCCCAAAGAAGGAAAAACCCTGACCTAATTCTTGTAGAGGAGAAACTGACCTTTCAAGACAGTCAGGAGCCAGAGTGAAACAAAAGCCCTTCGATTTGACAGCACGTGGGCGAACGTGCGTGTCTACGTGTTTTGCCTGCTGTTCGCTTTTGTCTTGTTCACACACACGCCTGAGGCTGATCCATGTTGGACTACGGGTTTTAATCTGCAAGAAGAGGAGGAGGAAGAGGAGGGGTGGTGGTGGTGGTGGTGGTGGTGGTGGTGGTGGTGGTGTGTGTGTGTGTGTGTGTGTGTGTGTGTGTGTGTGTGTGTGTGTGTGTGTGTGTCTGTCTGTTGTCTGTCTGTCTGTCTGTCTGTCTGTGTGTCTGTGTCTGTATGTGTCTGTGTGTCTACGAGGGTGTATGCGTGCACGCGCGTGTGCGCATGAGGCAGCTTTGATAGTAAGAGAGTGAATAAATGAATGATTGAGGGAAAGAAAAGGACGGGAATAAGAGAGAGAGAGAGAGAGAGAGAGAGAGAGAGAGAGAGAGAGAGAGAGAGGGTGACAGAAAGAGAGTGGGAGGGGAGGGGAGGGAGGGAGAGAGAGAGAGAGAGAGAGAGAGAGAGACAGACAAACAGACAGACAGACAGACAGACAGAGAGAGAGACAGAGAGACAGAGAAGACAGAGACACAGAGAGAGAGAGAGAGGGAGAGAGAGAGAGATGACTGCTCGGAATAATTGCTAATTAATAAGTACTAGGAGCATTTGAAAATGTCACCTGAGAAATGGCTCACATCTCCTCCGTTTCTTTTAAGGAAAGAAGAAAGTCTAACTGAGTGAGACAAGGAAAATTAATTTATTCATGTCTCATTAAAAAAAAAAAAAAAAAAAGCCAATAACCAGCAACGCTCTGATTATTGGCTTTTTGATTTTCCTCTTTCTGTGTGTCTCTCCGTCTTTCCGCGCCAAATGATTTCTCAAGATAAAAGCGGTCGAATGAAGAGAGAGAGAGAGAGAGAGAGAGAGAGAGAGAGAGAGAGAGAGAGAGAGAGAGGGGGGGGGGGGTTAATGCGAGAATAACCTGAGTGGAAGCACGAGGCGGAATGAGGGTGGGGTGGGAGTCGGAAGACAGGTGGCGTTAGAGCTGAGAGAGAGAGAGAGAGAGAGAGAGAGAGAGAGAGAGAGAGGAGAGGACAGACAGACAGAGACAGACAGAGACAGAGAACAGAGAGACAGTGAGAGAGAGACAAACAGAGACAGAGACACAGAGAGACAGAGAGAGAGAGACAAACAGAGACAGAGACACAGAGAGATAGAGAGAGAGAGACAAACAGAGACAGAGACACAGAGAGACAGAGAGAGAGAGACAAACAGAGACAGAGACACAGAGAGACAGAGAGAGAGAGAGACAAACAGAGACAGAGACACAGAGAGATAAGAGAGAGAGAGAGACAAACAGAGACAGAGACACGAGAGACAGAGAGGGTGTGACAAATCTTTGATTTAGAATTTCAGAGAAGTTATCTTTTCTTTGATATCGCTTCAGTAGACATGATGAGCTTGATCCTATTTGTCCATTGTCTAAGTGCGAGGACATGGTTCATTTTGTGTGTTTGTGTTCTGCCTTGACTGATCTTAGTGATCAGTTAATTCCCCTTGAATATTACCGATACCCCCCCCCTCCCCCCACCCCCACGCCCCCCACCCCCCTTGTTTCCTTCGTTTTTTGTTTTTGTTTTTCTTTCGTCTTTCATTACCTATGACATCCACAAAGAATGCTGCAGTCAAATTTATAGCTGTTTACGTGTACAAGATATTTAAAATCCCTAGCACCGTACGTTGTACGTGACTAGGACAAATGATCAGTCAGTGAGGATTTTTGGATGTAACTCATTTCATTTCTCTGTTTTGTGTCGCTTTTGCTATTTGTTAACCTTTTTTTTTTTCACCCTCACAATACACGTTCCTAGAGACGTCGTGCCATATAACTGAATAAAATATCCATTACC
>CM065715.1:66526837-66549337 GCA_033310375.1 Conus canariensis | reverse complement strand
GGAGACTGGTGTGGAGGTGTAGGATGGGAAGGGGTTGGGGTGAGGTAAAGTGAAAGAGGAGGAGGGATGGGAGGAAACTGGGTGAGAGAGGAGAAGGAGGAGGGGTGGGGGAGGGGGGGGAGAGAGCAGTTCCTCAAAAAAAACAAAAATCTGCTCACAGTATATTCCGCATGACTTCAGCCTTTAAGTCTGGCACCTTGGAGGTAGGTTGTCGCACTCCTTCAAAATTGCTCTCTAAGAGAGAAAAGCAGCATCTGATGCACAAGAATCACACCTGGCCTGATGACTAGGAACACACCACCTGACCTTCTGACACTTACATTGTTGTATGTTTGTTTGTTTCTTTGTTTTTTCGACCGTTCCATCCCCCAGCTCATCAGAGATCCGAACACCACTGTTTCAAGGGAGGAGACCAAAATAACAGCAGAACAGAATTATTGGGAAAAGATTTCCTTTTCGACCTCCAGTCCTGACAAAAACTTACATTTCTCTTCTGTTCTGTACCGACAATGGAAGCTGAATCCCTTAGAGACTAGGTTGTATGCAGATCATGCTTGTTTGTCAACCTTCTCTGTCTCTTATATGCCAACGTGTGTCACCTGTCGATCTTTGTGATTCGCCACTGTGAGTCAAGCTTCTATGCCATTGGTAACAGATAAAACCGTAATTCACCTGCTGTGTTTCCACACGACTCGCTGCTCACCTAAGATTCCGTCAGTCATTGCTCCAGTTCCGTCTTCATGGACGTTATGCTCACTAAGATTCGTTCAAGTTCCGTACTTCACGGACTAATGTTCTTCTACTATTCTAAGCTTCCGTTTATCAATGCTGAAGTTCCGTATTCACGGATTAATGCTTTACTAAGATTCCATCAGCCAAAGCTCACGTTTCATATTCACGGACAAGTGCTCGACTAAAAAACCGTCATTCAAAGCTCAAGTTCCGTATTCATGGACTACTGCTCTACTAAGGTTCCGTCAGCCACAGTTCAAGTTCCGTCTTTACGGACAAATGCTCTACGAAGATTCCGTCAGTCAGTGCTCAAGTTCCGTACTGACGGGCTAATGCTCTGCTAAGATTCCGCCAGTCGATGCTCAAGTTCCGTATTCACGGACAGTATGCTCTACTAAGATACCTTCGATCGATGCTCAAATTCCGTATTCACGGATTAATGCTTTACCAAGATTCCGTCAGTCAATGCCCAAGTTCTGTTCTCACGGACTAGTCCTCTACGAAGATTCTGTCAGTCAATGCTCAAGTTCCGTAGTCAAGGAAGTTTTGCACTACTAAAATGCCGTCAGTCGAAGCTCAAGTTCTGTATTCACGGACTGATGTATGTCAATACTCATATTCTCTCCCACACCCCACCCGATCGCCATCCTACCCCTATCCAACATCAGGGTGTGGAACTCAGTGGAACAGGGAACCTGCCACTGCCCTTTGCTTGCCGGCCTTCAGATCCCTTCAGAAGGGCTGGTTGGAAATCCGGGAATTAACAGTACCAGCCTGTTTCATAAACACATTCGGTCGGATTCTGTTTTAAAGACAGAGACCCCAGAACAATCTTGATCATCTTAATTATGCTGCCAGTACCCCACTTCTCAAGGCCTATTATATCCCTGCTTACAACAGGGTCACAATGCACTGTGTAAAGAAGAAGAAGGGACGAATTAGAAGAAGAATAAGGAGGAGGAAGAGGAGGAGGAGGAGGAAAGGTAAAGCACAGCAAGTTTTTGCCACGAAGCCATATCACCAAAGATGGCAAGGGGAATCAGGCCTTACCTTTCCGACCAGCCATGGCGCCGGTTACACCAGGAACTCAGTTCACAGCACTGCACTCCCACCTACATACACACAGTTCCCTTCACCGTCACTCCAACACACGTCTGTCCCTGGGACATGCCAGCCACAGACTGGGGTCAATGCTCACACACCAAATTCCACAGAGAGGAGCTGTATGACTGGCAAGGTCGGCTGGCAACATCCACCGCTAAAAAAAAAGAAAGAAAAAAAAAGGCAATTTGCAGACTCCGATCGGCACCGAATTCAGGGTCTGTCAATGTCTCCGTGCTGCATTGACAGTCCAACGACTCAGCTACCGTGGCTGGGGAGGAGACCCGCTGCAATGGTGCCCATGAAATCTTCAAGCCAGCATGGACTGGAGCCACTGATTTGATGTGTCTTCTTCCGTCGACCTTTCTCTGATCTGTTCAGATGTATCGATCCTCTAAAACGGTCTCAGTGACCTCCTGACACAAGCATAGATGACAACAAACACAAAGACCCGACCGATATCCAGTGACCACCTGTGTAAACCTCAAGTTCTGTCTCTCCACGTAGCAGACACAGTCTGCCACAACCGCCTTGAAGCACCGAAAGCATGCGTTGAGATGCGGTGTCTGCGAATCACGAACTGTAACTTCCGCTGCGGTTCCAGTCTTTTTCACGCCGTCTGCCTAATCCCAGAAAACGGGTGTCTGTGTCCGACAACAACTCGAGGCCTGTTCACCCCGGTAATTGTGTAATGATGGGCACAGATCTAGCCAGCATAATTATGTCACGACTGACACAACTACAGACCATGCACTGCAATTACTGTCTATGTTGATAGTGGTGGTGTGATACGTTCTGTTGACGCTCAACATGTGGATCGCCCCACTTCCTTCTGAAGAAGAAACACTGCGCACCTGACAGGCACTGTCTCATCCAGTGACTCTCTGGTCTCATCACACTGCTTGTCACCGAATCCCCCCGCTTGGCCTCCACTCCTTGATGTGAGGGACAAACCGAGCTTCCTCTCACGAATTCTCTGTCGACAGATGTCCAAGACCATACGAGGCAGATCCAACCCACCGACTGAGGGTGGCGAGGACGCTGGTTGACACCGCCCCCTCCCACACACACACACACACCACACACGACAGCCGCCACAGAGACACTCACTACACCCGATATGTCACGACTGCAGCGTGACGTGACGATTGATTGATGTGACCTTACACTGCTGCAGCTGCGAACTGCACAGATAACGAAGCGTATGACACGAAGCAGACCCCAAAATACCACACACCCTGTCAGCGCAGTGAGACCAGTGTCGCTCTCCCGGCTACCTCTCCAAGCTATCTTGCCACCTCCCCTAGTGCATACCCTCGCTAATCCACCTCGCCGTACCTACCGGCACCTAACTAAAAAAAAAAAAAAAAAAAAGATTCCAGATTCCACAGGTGAAAAAAAAAAAAAACCGCAGCCGCCCCGTTCGTAATCATGCGTGAAAACTGCTTTGTGAGTCCGGTTGACTGAGCAGAAGCTACGGGGCGAGATACCACGAGCGCTTACCTGCACCCGCGGCGAGTGGACCGTGATTTGTCAACAAGATCGGACAAGGGCTGAAGGAACTCACCGCAGTCTGAGACGGAAATCTCCACGGAAATGTTCCCGTCGGTTGTTACAGCACACAACTTGGTGGAGATTATCACGCCTGTATGCAAGGCTTTGACCTCCAGGAACAGATTCACATACCTTGCGAGAGGCTTGATATGGCACTTTGCGGTCGGCTGGGCTGTAAGCAACATTACCTCACATACCTTATTGCGACTGCAGGTGGAATCCGCCATTATTACAGTTAACAGACGACTGAGAAAGAAATGTATAGCCATTGCTTCTGTAAAACTAAATGGAGCGTTTTCGTTTTTAATGGGCGCACGTCCATTGTGATAACAAGTAACAACTAATTTTTTTTCAATTAGTGCACCTTGCCTGTAGTCAAACCTGAACGCCAGACTTCAAAGGATCTGGAACTACTTAGTCTCGTACTCACTCACCCTCTCAATCCCAGCCATAGCAAGTGCAACAGCACCAGGGTTAGCTAGTTAATCACGAGAGTAGGTTCTCCCTTTCGTCTTTTGTTGTTTGGTAAGTATAGCCACTCTTGCTTTCCCTTTCTTGCAACAGATTATTATGAAGAACAGCCCTCACTTTAACAATAAACAACTCCTCCAGAACTGAATTGTATTAAATAAATAAGTCTTGCAAGAAGAGTATTGGGTAAAAGAACTCTTGCGAATGTTAATCAAGGTAAGATAACTCATAAAACATCATTAAGGAAAACAACTCTTAAAAGAACTCACAGAGACCGTTATACATTAAATCAGATGAGTAAGAAAAGCAACTTTTACAACAACAAATGTATCTATGGAACTGTAACTAAAGATGTTGAGACAACAACTATTGCAAAAAATTACAAAGAAAAGTAGTTCTTACAGAAAGTATAAAGGACAATAATTCTTACAAAAGATTATTGGATAAATAGCTCTTTAAAAAGAACATTCAAGTAAAGCACCCTTGAAAAAATGTCATTCTAGCAATAAACAACTTCTCTACAAGGTTATTAATTAATCTAACTCTTGTAAAGATTATTTTCTAAAAAAACACTATCATAGAAAATGACTATAAAAAGAAACTCTTTAAAAATACCAAGTTACCAAAGACTACCAAGTTTAACAACTCCTGCCCACAAGTAAATAGCAATTCCAGTGAAATAGATCATTACCTGTCACAGTTCAACTAACCGTTCTGAAAACTGTGTCTGACACTCCAAGACGAAGTTACAAGATCATTGTTCACTGCATACAACTTTGTTTCTGTGGATCATTTTATCTGAAAGTTCCAAAAACCCAGACCACAACTGCTGGTTTATCGATGGGAGAGAAATAGTGGGGTAGAGAAGTGGGGCAGGTGAGGGAGGGAGAAGGGTCACAGGGAAGGGAGTTGAACCAGCGATCTCCCCTGTTCATTTTGTACTTTAACTCTGGGCCACATCCTTGGCACGTTGACTTCCATCGTCAGCCTTTCAGACGTTACCATCGTTACACAGGGACCACAACACCATCGATGGCCTCAACTGTCAGGTTTCTCAGAGTGGGAGGATATGTCCTGGATCCCACAGGTAACGTTGTATTGTTGTTATGTAAAGCCTTTTTCTATTATCAAAGAATCCAGTTGGTTACATCTTACTATTTCTGTGTTTGCATCTTCTTGTTCTTTACCTTTATGTAATTCAGAGGCATGCATGGTTGTATGTTGCTTTTGCAAGTTTTACTTCCCTGTACCTTTTCTCCATGGACGAACAAAACATACTCGTACAACCCCAGAACAGTGAGAGGAATTCGGCAACTATGCTGCCTAGTGAAGAATAAAACAGGGTCACAAACTGAAACTCAAGTAATAACTTGAAAGAGGCACGGAGCCAATTTCTGAGCACTTCTCTTCCCCCTATATCCCACTCCTTCTTCTCACCCCTACATTCACAATCACACAGTAAGCCCCCCTCTCGTTCCTCTTTTCAAAATCACCCGCCTTAGGCATAGTTACCGCTTCAATCTCTCATTTTGACGAGCATAATTCTTTTTTTTTAATGAGTGTAGTAGATTGACACAAAGCAAACCCGATTTTCTGTTGTCTTCACCATCTTTTGCTAATTTCTAAATATTCAGATACCCCCCCCCCTCTTCCTCCCACCCCCCCCCGCCCCCCCACTCCCCCAATCTCCGTCACGCGTCCCTCTTCCCCTTCCTCTGTGAAGCCCAAGGTTACGATCCTACTTTCCACATCAAGTAGATGATAGCTCTTGCTAAAGCGTCTTGGACACACACGTAATTTCTTTAAAAAAAAATAAAAAAAGAAAGAAAGAAAGAAAGAAATCTCAGCGCAAACACTGCGTTCGTCTCAAACACCTTCAACAGTAAACCAGACACGATCACGAGTCATGTCGTCACGAACATCTGTGCAGCGCTTCCCAGTTTCACACCATAAACAGACCTGACGACTGCACAGCACGCAGACCACGCAATGACGCACTTAACAGTCATTAAAAAACACAAGAAAAGGACTACAAACATTTTTTCTGTCTGGCGACTCGCGTAAACAACCGTCTCTCTCTGCCTCTCTCTCTCTCTCTCTCTCTCCCAGCGGCGGTGGCTAACTCTTCCACCCTGTTGCGACGTGCAGCATGTCACTCCACAATGATTTTCCCCCACTGCACGACAACGCCTCGGCGCTATGAACTCTCAGATCGTCGACACCCCACCACAACCACAACAAGCCGGACGCTTTTCTCTCCTGGATTGCCTGCCTGTTGTTTGTTTCCTACGTCCTCGTCGTCCGTCAGCCGGGGTATGGGTCAGGGTCAGTTGGGCGAGAGAGAGAGAGCGACAGAGCGACAGACAGACAGACGGAGACATTGGTGGTTTGTTGGTGCCTCGTCGATCTCTTGAAGAAACGCCTCCACCTCCTTCCAACACTCTCCCACACTACTATTACTACCACCACTACTACTACTACTATACCCCGATTTGTTGGCTAACTCAGCGCGGGCGGTGCAGCACTCCGCATTTCACATGGACACAACAGGTTCGCGACTGTACAACAGACAGAAACAGCCAGACAAGACAGCTCGCTGCCTTGCACACAGGTATGCAAGTGTATGTGTGTAAGGAGGACAGAGAGAGAGAGAGAGAGAGAGAGAGAGAGAGAGAGAGAGAGAGACGAGGACATTGCCATTTACATACGCCGCAAGTGACAAGATCGTCTGCCCATTCGTTCATGGTTTCGCTTGAGATGGCAGAGCCGGGGCTGAAGATGAGGGGGAGGGCGACAGAGAGAGAAGAGAGAGAGAGAGAGAGAGGGGGGGGGGGGATGGGGGGAGGGAGGAGTAGAGAAGGGGCGTGGAGGAGGGAGGTGGGGGACCAGGGAGGTGGGTTGGACGTGAGAGACTGGAGGGGGTGGTGTATGTGCGGCACGGGGAGGGAAGTCGATTTCGGGATTGGGGTTGCGTCTTCGACTTGAGAGACAAGGAACAAAACGTGGGACTGGGAGGGAGGGGGTAGGGGTGGAAAAGGGGAGGGAAAGGGGTGGGGGGGGGAGACCAGAGAGGGAAAGGGGGAGGCAAAAGTGGCTGGGAACAGCTCTCATCTTCCTTGTCGAAAAGCCAAGAGGAATTAACGTGACAAACAAGTGGTTCTGCGTAGCTCAGTAAGACTGTGTCGCCTTGTAAAAAAAAAAGAAAGGGGGGGAGGGTGGCGATGCTGGAGGAGGTGGGGATGGTGGGGATGATTTGATATGAGCATAATTATCTTGCCTCCTCCCACATCATCAAGCCTGCACGTAATAATTTAACAAAAACAAAAACAAACAAAAAAAAAAACACCAGTAACCCCTGTTATAATAACATTTTCGTCATCATTTGTTAATTTCATTGGTGTTTTGTTTCTGATATGAAACGTAATGTTAATCGATTCAAAGCTGCCTCTTCCACGATAAATACACAGACGCACACACACACACACACACACACACACACACACACACACACACACACAACACACACACACACACACACACTGCTAGCTGAGAAGAATATGAAATCAGTTATTTACAATGAGGAGAAGAAAAATGAGGAGAAGTAAAACGAGGAGAAGAAAAAGAAGGAAGAGGAGAAGAAGAACAAAACAGAGCAACAACTACAGTGAAGGAAGTAATGACAGCCATAACAACGAAAAAAATGTAGAAGTGATAGTAACAAAACATATAACAAGAAAAGCAGCAGAACAAACAATAACGACAGAAGCAGCAGTTGTGTAAGAAGCGACAGCAAACCACCCAGCAACACCACCAACGACCACAGCAACAACAACAGAAACGACAACAGTAGGAGATGGAATAGCAACAAAAACATCAGCAGTAGACAACAAGAACAGTCGTACCGGACAGAACAGCAAGAAGAACATCAGCAGTAGAACAGCATCATAACAGTAGCAACAAAATGACAGCAGAAGTACAAGAAACACAGCAGCAGCAGCAACAGCAACAATAAGAACAGCTTACGCAGCAGAAGAAGCAATAACAGAGCACAACAAAACAAGCAACAATAACAAGAGAAAAAAATAGTGTAAACAACAATAACAACAGCAACTACAACAGGAAGGGCAGAAATGCAGCAGCAACTGCATCCTCATCATCCTCCCCCTCCTTCCCATCATCATCATCACCACCACCACCACTACCACCACCACCACCTTCAAACTTCAGCCGTCCAAACGGAAATCGAAAGCAGGTTCCTCAGAACTTTGTAACCCAGAGAGCAGTTCGCTCTGGGCCGACGGCGGGATCCACCACGACCCGATCTTGTTTCCTTTCAGCCCAGCTGAGGTAAGTTCTCCATAAAATTCCCACCAGATCAATAGGAGACTGTCTTTAAATAAAGCGGGAGACTTGGCCTACAGACAGCTCCATTCTGGTCATCGATTTCGGGGGGGGGGGGGGGGCGAGGGGGGAATGGGGGGGGGGAGAGGTGGGAGCCGGTGTTGAGGGCGGGGTAGAAGTGGGGTGGGGACACAGCAGGGGACACTTGCGTTGGGTGGAGGGGGAGAGTTGGTGGGGATGTGGTGGTGGTGGGTGGGTGGGTAATGGGTGGGGTCAACATTAACACCGGAAGAAGCCCAAAGACAATAGACAGCGCCCTCCTATTTGCGGTGCCTGGCTAGTACGAAAGACGTCTCCCTGGACGATCGATGACCACGCCGGAAGAGCTAGGGAGGGAGCAAGGAAAAGATGGGCCTGGGTCCTCGTAGATAAGGGAGAAGGGGGACCTGAGGGAAAGGTTTGGGGCGTGATGGGAAAGGGACGAAAAGGATGAGATGAACAACGGGGGTAGGATGGTGGTGGTGGTGGTGGTGGTGGATGAGTGCTTAGGACTGAGGAAAGACAAGCAAGACTTGCTTTAGAAACAGGAAAGGGAAATGACGTAGAAAACAAAACTTGAGAAGGGAGAGGGAAAAGGAGACCGGGGTTTGAACGGAATAAGACTAAGGAAAAGAAAACAAAAGAACACTGGAGAAAAAAAAAAAACAGGAACAGAAATCTGGGGAATAACATGAAAAAAAAAAAGACGGGCATAAAAAGAAAAGGATAAACGAGGAACGACAAGAGAAGGAAGACTGGAATATCAAAGGGAAAGGAAGACTGGAATGTCAAAGGAAAGGAAGACTGGAATATCAAAGGAAAAGGAAGACTGGAATAGCAAAGGAAAAGGAAGACTGGAATCATCAAAGGAAAAGGAAGACTGGAATATCAAAGGAAAAGGAAGACTGGAATAGCAAAGGAAAAGGAAGACTGGAATATCAAAGGAAAAGGAAGACTGGAAATCAAAGGAAAAGGAAGACTGGAATATCAAAGGAAAAGGAAGACTGGAATATCAATGAAATAAGAACTGGAATACAAAGGAAAAGGAAGACTGGAATACAAAGGAAAAGGAAAGACGATACAAGGAAAAAGAAGACTGGAATATCAAAGGAAAAGGAAGACTGGAATATCAAAGGAAAAGGAAGACTGGAATATCAAAGGGAAAAGGAAGACTGGAATATCAAAGGAAAGAGAAGACTGGAATATCAAAGGAAAAGGAAGACTGGAATGTCAAAGGAAAAGGAAGACTGGAATATTAAAGGAAAAGGAAGACTGGAATGTCAAAGGAAAAGGAAGACTGGAATAGCAAAGGAAAAGGAAGACTGGAATGTCAAAGGAAAAGGAAGACTGGAACATCAAAGGAAAAGGAAGACTGGAACATCAAAGGAAAAGGAAGACTGGAATAGCAAAGGAAAAGGAAAACTGGAATAGCAAAGGAAAAGGAAAACTGGAATAGCAAAGGAAAAAGGAAAACTGGAAGAGCAAAGGAAAAAGAAGACTGGAATAGCAAAGGAAAATGAAGAATGGAATATCAAAGGAAAAGGAAAACTGGAACATCAAAGGAAAAGGAAGACTGGAATATCAAAGGAAAAGGAAGACTGCAATATGAAACGAAAAGGAAGACTGGAATATTAAAGGAAAAGGAAGACTGAATAGCAAAGGAAAAGGAAAACTGGAATAGCAAAGGAAAAAGGAAAACTGGAATAGCAAAGGAAAAGGAAGACTAGAACATCAAACGAAAAGGAAGACTGGAATATCAAACGAAAAGGAAGACTGGAATATCAAACGAAAAGGAAGACTGGAATAGCAAAGGAAAAGGAAAACTGGAATAGCAAAGGAAAAAGGAAAACTGGAATAGCAAAGGAAAAAGAAGACTGGAATAGCAAAGGAAAAGGAAGACTGGAACATCAAAGGAAAAGGAAGACTGCAATATCAAAGGAAAAGGAAGACTGGAACATCAAAGGAAAGGAAGACTGCAATATCAAAGGAAAAGGAAGACTGGAACATCAAAGGAAAAGGAAGACTGGAATATCAAAGGAAAAGGAAGACTGGAACATCAAAGGAAAAGGAAGACTGGAACATCAAAGGAAAAGGAAGACTGGAGGATAAAATGAAATACCAGACTGGGAAACAAAATAAAAGGAAGACTGCCGTATACGAAAGGAACATTAACTGTGGTTTATAACGTGACAGAAGACTCAGTTACATAAAGGGATATAAAAGGAAGATACGGGTGTGGAGCTAAAGTAAGATTTGAGATATAAAGGGAAAGACTGTGACAAGATATTGGCACATCCAGCACCATCCAGCTTCCTACTCTTCCCCTCATACCACTCCTCTCTCTCTCTCTCTCTCTCTCTCTCTCTCTCTCATAAAACACTCACACTCACACTCACGCGCGCGCGCGCGCGCACGCACACACACACACACAAAACACACACACACACACACACACACAAAAACACACACACACACACACATTCCGAGCGCTATTAGTTTTACGTCATTTTTCGATGCCCGTTTTCACCTCCTCCCCTTCCCTCTCTCCTCTCACTCCCTCACCGACGTCTGTCTGGCTGACTGTGTTCCGTACCAAAGGACGTTGACAGAACTGTAAACTGTTCTATATTATTGGACCGCCTGACAGGGCAGAGCAGGACACAGCTTGACTGACTAGTCCCCTGTGGGATTTTGACGTCATAGACACGGGTCGATACCCCCCCCCCCCCTCTTTCCTTCAGCACCTAGTCTTGCGTCACAGATGACGTCACTACAACGTTAATTTCTCCGTGCTCTCTGATAGTGACGTGATGCTTGTGGACGGGTTGAGGTTTTCTTTTGTCACTTAATGAAAGAACACCAACATCCACAGCACTCTCTCGCACATGACGTGTGGTCATTATTATATATGATCCACGTGGCGGGCCACATAACTTCACTCTTCAGTGTCAAAATGCTGAAGACCTCCCGGAAGACTTCTAGAAGGCTTCCAGAAAAGGCTTTCTCTTCGGACCGGTTCACTGAGTCAACCGGAAGCACTGACGCGTACCTTGGCTGATTCGAAAGGCTAGCAATATAATTTTGTCTGGATCCGAAAAATGGAGAGTGAAAAAGGACACTCGGGTACGAAAGAAAAATAAGACTGGGACATCGAAGAAAATGGAAGATTGGGGTATAAAAGGAACGTAAGACTGGTATGAAAAAAAGACAACTGGGACATAAAGCAAACGGATGACTTGGATGGGGAAAAAAAAATGGAAATGTACTGGTAATACAACGAAAATGACTCGGCGGAAATCGAAAGAAATGGAAAATTGGAGAATAAAACAAAGGTTATTAAAAAAAAAATTTTTAAAAAAACCCCTGCAATAGAGAAGATAAAGGAAGATTGGAGCATGAAACAAATAGGGAAATATGGGTACAAAAAAGATTTGGGTATCAAAGGCAAGGAAAGATTTTGGTAATGAAGAAAACGGAAAGCTGTAGCATTAAAAGAAAAGGATAACTGGCATTAACAGAAAAAAAGAAGAGTATTGAAAAAAAAAAGGAAGACTGGAATATAAACAGACAAGGAAAACTAGGATATAAAAAGATAATGATGACTGGGGTACAAATAGGAAAGGAAGGCTGGTGCATCAACAACAACAAAAAAAGAGAAAAAAAAGACTAGGGCTAAAATTTAAAGGGAGACAAGGGTAGACAAAGAAAATGAAGACCAGAATTAACAACAACGACAACGACGACGACGACGACGACAACAATAACCCCAAACATGAAGTCGGGGGTATAAAAGGAAATCAAAGAATGGGGTTTAACAAGAAATTAAACTTCGGAATATCAAAAGAAAATGGTAGACTGTGGTCGACTTTAAAAAAGAAAGAAGAAGAGTACAGTGCATACGAGAAGGGGAGACTGGTGTGTGTGTGTGGAAAAAGGGAGAGTGGTGTACAGCGGTAAAGATAAGCTGAGGTGTAAAAGTCAAGGAAGACCGCGACAGACAGACAGACTCACAGACAGACAGTCAGTCAGTCACTATGGAATGTGACAGCACTGAGAAACGGGCAGCCATTAGGATCAGGCGATTCCCACGGCAAGGACAGACTGCACTGCTCTTTTTGGCACCACCCCCTCCCAACCAACTCCCTCACCTCCTCCCCCCCCCCCCCATCTCACCCCTCTCCTATTTTCTTTCCCTCCCACCTCTACCCACACCCCTTCCTCCTACCCTCCCACACCCAAACCTAAGAACTTCGCGCTTATCAACAGACAGATAATACCTGCACCTTACCCCCCCCCCCCCCCCCCCCCACCTCCTGCCGCTACCCCCCCCCCCCCACACACACACACCTCCTGCCGCTACCCCCCCCCCCCCCCCCCAATTTCCCTCTCTACCTTCCTTTTTAACTTGGCTATATGTACTTTTGGCCACTGAGATACTTGACTCCCATGCCCCCCCCCCCCCCCCCCTCCCCTCTCCAACTGTATTGGCAAATTTTCGACTTTTTCAGTGGAGGTCGGGAGGGATGGGTGGGGTGGGGTGGGGGTTGTTGAAGGTCTGTGCTTGCTCCTCCTTCTTCTATTCATTCCTCTTCGTCGTCATACTCTCTCTCTCTCTCTCCTCTCTCTCTCTCTCTCTCTCTCTCTCTCTCTCTCTGTGTCAATGTCAGTGTTTCCTTCTCTCTCTGTCTCTCTCTCTTGTCTCTGTCCTCTCTCTCTCCTCTCCTCTCTCTCTCTCTCTCTGTCCCCGTCTGTCTGTCTCCCTCTCTCTCTTTTCCCCTTTCATCTCTTCCTTCCTTCCGCCCCCCCCCCCCCCTCCCTCCTTCTCTCCCTCATTTACCTTTAAAATTTATTCCTCTCTTTCTCACTCAACATTCCCCTGCATATGACTCCTGGGGACGCTTTCATTGAGGCCCCCTCCCCCCCCCCCCCCCCCCCCCGGTTACTCCTCTCTCCATCCATTACCATCATTGCCCTCACCATACACCCCGCGTCCTTCCCCCCACAAACCTCCATGTCGCAAAGAACATACTGAGACGTCAGCAAGACCATTCACTAAGGAGTAAACGCTTAATCCGATCGCCGGCGAAGTAGGGTACAAGGGTGCGAGGAGGGGGTAGAGGGAGGGGAGGCGATGGGAACAGAAGGGAGTAAGGGGTGGGGTGGGGTGGGGGTAGAACGAGGGGGTGGGGGGGGAGGGAGGAGGAGGAAACAGGTCCGGTAGGAGAGCTGGGAGTGGGAAAAGTTCGTGGGACGTGGGAGGGGTGGGCCCATTCAAAGAGTGCAGTGGTTCAAGGCTTCAGAGGACGTTATAGTGCCGTTCCCATGCCGCAGGTGAACTGGGACCAGGGTAATTTATCTATAGCGAACAGGATTACAGAAATGGGGGTATCGCGTAACCACACACACACACACACACACACACACACACACACACACACACACACACACACAAACACACACACACACACACGCACGCACGGAGGGGCTTGTGCCCACTTGCCCATGCACACTCACACACACACACACACACACACACACACACACACACACACACACACACACACACACACACACACACACACACACACACACACACACACACACACACGGCGCCGCATGTGTGTGTGTGTACTCTCACCACAAACTCATACAATGATAATAATGGCACAGACTATGTTAGGTAGAGTACCCAAGGTTTGCCCAACGCGCTGGGCTAATGCGCAGATCAGACATCTGCTAAGTCGTAGCCATGAGACCTTAATTTCTCTCACCTCAGTCATTAATTCATTTATCCATCAGCTTCAAATCATGCACAGCGTGGTCTCGAAAAACTTAGTAGATGTGGTGCAGCATAAATGGACTAGTCCACACACAGAGTGACACCTCCATGGGGAATCTGAACCTGAAACTTCATTAGAGTAGAAAACCTGCTGGTCTTCAGAAGCCTCTCTTCGCCACGATGAAAAGAATAAAGTTGATATGGTCTGACCACGTGTTACACCACAGCTGTTTTGCCAAACCCATAGCGCAAGGTCCTGAAGAGAGCGAAAGGAAAGCAGGGGAAGAGCTGGCCTAAAGCAGCGGACAGCCATGAGGTTCCCACACCTTCTCCGTTACACACAAGACTCACACCAACATGGCGGCAGCTGTTTGTGTCAGCGTCCTGGATGTCGAGTCGAATCGAAGGTTGAGACTGATATCCTATTGGCCGGAGGTCCTTAATGACAGGGTGTCCCAGAATGTGGTCTGTGCATCTGGTTGGCGTCACCTTTAAGGACAGGGTGTCCCAGACTGTGGTCTGTGTATCTGGTTCGCATCACCTTTAAGGACAGGGTGTCCCAGACTGTGGTCTGTGTAGCTGGTTGGCGTCACCTTTAAGGACAGGGTGTCCCAGACTGTGGTCTGTGTAGCTGGTTGGCGTCACCTTTAAGGACAAAGCGTTCCAGACTGTGGTCTGTGTAGCTGGTTGGCGTCACCTTTAAGGACAGGGTGTCCCAGACTGTGGTCTGTGTAGCTGGTTGGCGTCACCTTTAAGGACAGGGTGTCCCAGACTGTGGTCTGTGTAGCTGGTTGGCGTCACCTTTAAGGACAAAGCGTTCCAGACTGTGGTCTGTGTAGCTGGTTGGCATCACCTTTACGGACAAGATGTCCCAGACTGTGGTCTGTGTATCTGGTTGGCGTCACCTTTAAGGACAAAGTGTTCCAGACTGTGGTCTGTGTAGCTGGTTGGCGTCACCTTTAAGGACAAAGTGTTCCAGACTGTGGTCTGTGTAGCTGGTTGGCGTCACCTTTAAGGACAAAGTGTTCCAGACTGTGGTCTGTGTAGCTGGTTGGCGTCACCTTTAAGGACAGGGTGTCCCAGACTGTGGTCTGTGTAGCTGGTTGGCGTCACCTTTAAGGACAAAGTGTTCCAGACTGTTATCTGTGTAGCTGGTTGGCGTCACCTTTAAGGACAGGGTGTCCCAGACTGTGGTCTGTGTAGCTGGTTGGCGTCACCTTTAAGGACAAAGTGTTCTAGACTGTGGTCTGTGTAGCTGGTTGGCGTCACCTTTAAGGACAAAGTGTTCCAGACTGTTATCTGTGCAGCTGGTTGGCGTCACCTCTAAGGAAGGGTGTCCCAGACTGTGGTCTGTGTAGCTGGTTAGCGTTGCCGTCCCCCGGCGGTGATGGGTTGGAGTTGATGGTGTTGGTCGTCTGCTCTCTGTGGCAGCCTTCTTTCAGGTCCTTGTACAGCTCCTTTTCAGGACCACTGATAAGGATCCACACGATCCAATTTTGGCCGGTTTGGGTAGAACATCCTAACTGGTCGCCCACCCTGGCTGGCAAGCCAGAGGACAGGGGTGTGAGTCTCAGAGGTTCGACCCGAGGCTGGACTCTGGGGAACCTCTTCGCCTCTTTCGACTCTCTTTGCCTTCCGCACTTCTGTCCTGCACAGTGGTTAAAACCACCTGTCTGTAACGGAGGATAGGAGTCACACAGGAGCTTCATGGGTCGCATCCCTGAGGTGGGATGTGGATGGAGGAAGTCCTGGACTTTGAAATCGTGGGTTGTCCTGAAAAAAAAACAACACTTAGTGGTGCTAGGATGTCCGCAAGGGTAAGGGCACCCACTGAGGGCATGTTGGAGCGATTCGCCACTCCCGCGTGCACATGGGATGTTCATGAGGGCACCCCCTGCGGCATCCGTTGTGCATGTGCCTGCAACGTCCTTTTCTAGCATTCAGAACTGACAGATTGAGTGAGTGGTGCCATTCTTCCATTGATTCCCTTCTGCCGTGTCACCTTCAGTGGGTGCAGATTTAAAAAAAAAAAAACGTGGAGAACTAACACGAGAACCACTCTAAATTAAGATGAGCCGCGAGAATGTCAATATCATGTTCTGCGCCCTAAAAGGATTCCAGTTCGCAGCGTCTGACAAAGCATTCGGCGTTCTTCCCAGCTGTAAGTAACCAGATCCCCGCTGATTCTGTACCCAGCGGTGTGACGGACAGACAGATCCTGACAGAAGCCAACAGGCGGGTGGAATCGGAGAAATGACAATGATGACAGCTTCCGCAATCTTTCTCTCCGTTCCTCTCTCTCTCTCTCTCCTCTCTCTCTTCTCTCCTCTCTCTCTCTCCTTCCCTCTTCTCTCTCTCTCCTCTCTTTCTCTCTCTCTCTCTCTCTCTCTCTCTCTCTCTCTCTCTCTCCTCTCTCTCCTCTCTCTCTCTCCACACCTCAAGATTTCACACTTCATACAGGACCCAAACTTAGGTCGCTGCACATACATCTATTTCATCATCACAGACAGCGCTGACAGCAGACTCCCATCCCATCATTCCTCCCTTCCGCCTATCTCCCTCCTCAAACTCCGTATCCCAACCCACCCCAAGTTGTGCGTGCGTGCGTGCGTGCGTGCGTGCGTGCGTGCGTGCGTGCGTGCGTGTGCGTGTGTGTGTATGTGTGCGCGCGCGCGCGCGCGTGTGTGTCTGTAGTATCACCCCTTCCCCGTCCGTCTCTCTAAACTTCTTCCCTCCCTCCGGTCCCGCCCCTCCCTCCCTCCTCACCCCAAAATCACCCCCGCCCGACCTTTCCTCCCTCTTCCTCATCCTCCGCCTCCCTTCATCAGCGAAAAAGTCAGCAGGCAGCCATCGACAAGATGATGGGATTATCAGGTCCACCGCCTGCCCCCTCCCTCCCTTCCCTGTAGGGCATCCCAGACAGGTAGGCAGACAGGTCGACAGACAGGCTGGGTGGGAGGGGGGAGGAAGGAGTAGGTGATGGAGGGGCGTGTGCGGTGGCGGTATTGGCTTCACTGTAAGGTAAAAAAAAAAAAAAAAAAAAAACACCACCAGCCACGAGCTCCCTTTGAAAAGCTGGCTGAATGTTTTGCTCTGTTGGTAGTAAGCCCCCGATGGCAGAGAGTTCGATTCTCTATGCCCCAACATAAAAAAATAAACAAACAGACATCCCCCCCCCCCCCCCCCCCCCCCGCTCCCCCGGGCTACTTAAACGTGTAGACCCTCCGGAGGATAGTTTCAAAGTGAGGTGACTGCAGGCGAAAATTGAAACAAACTGAAAAGAAGATTTACTGTTCCACCGAACGAAGAGACAAACAAATAACAAGACAAAACACGACGCGTTTCGACCTCTTTGGCCTTCTTCAGGCACAAAAAAACAACAACATTCGAGACAACGAAAACGAAGAACGAACAAGAAGGCGGCAGCTATCCGTGTCGGATATCGCTTATGTCCTCAGAAACTGGGCACAGATTGGATGAAGTGTTTTGCGTTCCACATCCAATTTGCACCCAGTTTGAGGAAGTAAGTGATTGTTCGTTCTTCGTTTTCAGTGTCTTGAATGTTGTTTGTCTTGCCTGAAGAAGATTAAAGAGGTCGAAACGCGCCGTATTTTGTAGTGTCATTTCATTGTCTCTTTCGTTCGGCGGAAGTCAATCTTCTTTTAAGTTTCTTCCGGAGAATGTCACAGATGATCAGTATCATGAATGGTCTCTGGAAAAAAAAGTGAAATATTGCTGCTCAGGTTTGTACTGAGCTCATTAGTCGTGATACCAAGAGATACACGTTGATGAGGAGGACACGGTGAAAAGTTGTAAGTTTGTTGTGGTCTCTACCACTAAAAGGGGCACTCAGGGAGAGCTAAGACCCCGTCAACGTCGTCGACAGTCCTCTGACCTGCGATGGTGAACCCTAACTCAGTTTTCATCCCATCGGCTCCAGACCATTCCTGATGCTGCCCTTTGATTCAGACTTATACCTGCATTTAATGGGTTTGTCCTCGGACCAGAGTCCTTTAAAACGGTTCATTGATTTGCGTAATGTTGCTGGCAGACAGACAAACAAGCAAGCCTGCAGACACGGATGAAAACATAATCCCGTGTGCAGAAAACACAATTCCATGTCGCAACGTTTTGACGTGAGACTGGGGATAAACATAGGGAGGACAGAACCGGTTCGTTCTGACGTGAGAATCGGGATAATTATGAGGAAGACTGAACTTGTGCAACGTGTTGACGTGATAATTGAGATAATTACAGGGAGGAGGGAATTGGTGCAATGTTTTGACGGGAGAATCGGGATCATTATACGAATGAAGGAATTACTCCAAGGTGTTCATGCCAGAATCGGGATGCCTATAGACATGCAAAATGCTGACGAAAGAATCAGTTGTAACAGGTAGGAGAGAACTGCTGCTAAGTTTTGATGTGAAAACTGGAATTATCATAGGAAGGAAAGAATTGCAGCGCATGTTTTCATTAATGTGATAATCAGGATGACTGCCCCCCTCCCCTCCTCCTCCCCTCCTCCCCCGCCTCCCTTTTTTCTTGATTTTTTTTCCTCTTAAAGACTGTGCTTGTCTTCGTTTGTGAGTGCGTCAGCATAGACTATGTGTTTACTGGTCCGTTGTTGGTGAATAGACCATCGCTGTGAAGTGCCTGTTTGTAAGGTATGCAAAGTGTTCAGCATGTCAGACATGGTGAGCTCAGCTTTAAAGAGGGGCTATCAAATGTTCCTCATTATTTGTTATCACTATTGATTACAGGGAAGTGGGAACTACCACACGGCGTTGATGTGGGAACAACGACTGATATGGAGGAAGTAAGCCCCGCAAGCTGTTGACATGAGAATCTCAACAGTCATGAAGAGGAGGGGAAAGCTGCAACGGTTTGACATGAGAATCAGGATGCCTATGGGGATTAAGGACCTGCAGCATCAGTTTGATGTGCGAACCAGGAAAAATCGCAGGGAGTGAGAAAAGGCAGCAAATGTTTGATGCTGCAATCAGGATTATCACAGGGAGAAAGAAACAGCAATGAATACTTGGTGTGAGAATCAGGATAATTGCAAGGGCGAATTGAACTGCAGGAAATGTTGGATGTGAGAATCAGGATAATTGTAAGGGCGTATGGAACTGCAGGACATGTTTGATGTGAGAATCAGGATAATTATAGGGTGTACGGAACTGCAGCTAATGTTTGATGTGAGAATCAGGATAATTGTAAGGGCGTATGGAACTGCAGGTAATGTTTGATGTGAGAATCAGGATAATTGGAAGGGCGAATTAAACTGCAGGAAATGTTTGATTTGAGAATCAGGATCATTATAGGGTGGACGAAACTGCAGGAAATGTTTGATTTGAGAATCAGGGTGATTAAGGAAGAGGAAAAAAAAAGTACGGCAAAATGGAACGAAGTTGACGTGTATCTAACGATAATTATAGGGAACTGCTGGAAAGAGGAGATAACAGACGAGAGAAGAGAGAGAGAGAAGAGGGGGAGGGGGGGGGGAGGATAGAGGAGAATGATGAGGAGCAACCCCTCCCACCCTTCCTCACCTGTGTGCAGACAGGCAGCAGGGCAGATAGTTTTCCTTTGAAAAAATAATCTCAGGAACCGGGTCTGCAGTTTCTGAAAACTGCCTGTTGAGCCTGCAAAATGTTTGGGAACCAGGTACCCGCAGATTACAACCCTCCGCTCTACCACCACCAATCCCCCCCCCCCCATCCCCCCACACTCACACACACACACACACACACACACACACACACACACACACACACACCACCACCACCACCACCACCACCACCACCACTCACACCCACCCTCAACCTCTATCCCCCCCCCCCCTTTCTCTCGCCTCCCCCGCCCATTTCCTCTTTCCCCCTCTCGATTCCCGACCCACCTATTTCTTTTTTTTTCTCTCTCTCTCAGTGTATATATCTTGTCTGCCTCCTGCAAGTGCCTTTGATGTGGACTAAACGCCGTCTCACCAGACAGGCAGGCAGACGAGGAAGGGAGCAGCACGTATGGTTTTCACCCTACGCTGGCGACTGCCTGAGTCTTCCCTCAGTGAATTTAACACTCGTTTATACAAAAAAAGCAACAACTAAAAAAAAAACAAAAAAAAAAACCCTCTAAATCGTTTATCGCCTGCACACACACACACACACACACACACACACACACACACACACACACACACACACAAACACACACACACACTACACACGCACGCACGCACGCACGCACACACGCACGCACACACACACACACACACACTTGTAGATTCACTGTCTCCCTTTCCCTTTCTTTCATCACCCCCCCCCCACCTCCATACCCACACCTTCTCTACTCTCCATCTCTCTCTCTCTCTCCATCTCTCTCTCTCCTCTCTCTCTCTCTCTCTCTCTCTCTCTCTCTCTCTTCTTAACGTTTTTTTTTTGTCTGTTTCCACGTCTGTTCCTCCTCCCTTCTCTAAATATTCCACGTTCCAGACCTTGTACATGTGTGGTTTGGTTGTGTTGTGACTCGTAGCCGGTGCATTAGCGCGTCTGTGGGTATGTGCTGCTGCATGTATGTGCAAATGCTTGCATGTAAATCTCTCAGTCAGTATACATGCATTTATGTAGATCTAAATGTGAACCGTATGTAGAAGAAGAAGAAGAAGAAGAAGAAGAAGAAGAAGAAGAAGAAGAAGAAGAAGAGGAAGACGGAGAAGAAGAAGAAGAAGAAGGACAACAACGATAGCAACAACAGCAAGAAGAAGGAGGAGGAGGAGGACAACAACGATAGCAACAACAGCAACAACAACGATAGCAACAACAACGGCGATAACAACAACAACGAAAACAACAGCAACACCAGAGAGAGGCAGATGCAGAGGAACGCCATTGATGAAAAAGGAAGAGAAGGCGAAAGAAGAAGGGTATGAAAAGAAACACGCACAGAAAAAAAAGAAGAAGAAGAAAAAGATCAAATACATCACGAACAGAAAGGCAGACAACAGAGAGAAAAAAAAGAGGAGAAACAATGACAAAACAAAGAAAGAATAATCGCAAGGAGTACGACAAACACCAAGAAAGGAGAAAGACTGAACAGACAAAACGAGCGAAAGAAAACACGTAGACAGACGAAGACAGATAGAAAAAAAAGAAATAAAGAAAAAAGAGGATAGATAAATACAACAGCAGAATGAAGAACAGGAGGGAGAGAGAGAGAGAGAGAGAGAGAGAGAGAGAGAGAGAGAGAGAGAGAGAGAGACAGACGACAGACAGACAGACAGACAGAGACAGAGACAGACAGACAGAGACAGACAGAGAGAGAGAGAAGGTGGGGGTGGGGGTGGGGGGTCCATTCAAAGAGGGTGGCAGCGATAACAGTCGACGTTTGGCATCCTTGTTCACACCACGTGCTGTACAGGATGCACACACACACACACAGAGAGAGAGAGAGAGAGAGAGAGAGAGAGAGAGAGAGAGAGAGAGAGAGAGAGAGAAGAGAGAGAGGACCTCATGCAGATACCAGGAACAAACGAGTCACGTCCAATTCGCTCCCCTGACACATTTGTTAGGTCTGCTTCCACTGCAGAAAATGCTGACCAAACCAACAGTCCATTTCTTTCTCCTGTTTTTTTTTTTGTTGTTCTTTTTCTCTTTTTCTGTCTTTCTGTCTTCCTCTGTCTCTGTTGTCAGTCTGTCTGTCTGTCTGTCCTTCTGTATATCTATCCGTCTGGTCTGTCTGTCTGTCTGCCTGCCTCCCTGCCAGCTTGCTTGCCTGCCTGCTTATCTGTCTGTCTGTCTGTCTGTCTCTCTCTCTCTGATATATATATATATATATATATATATATATATATATATATATATATATAAGTAACGAAGAAGAAGAAAACTAAGAGGAAGATGAAAAGTTGAAGCCACAAAACACCCATGAATTAGTTGCAATATTTCGGAAGAAAAGTTAAGAGGTTTACAACACACTCCAGACGGCTTTGGACAAATCACCAGCAACAGACATGTGAAGATCCCTCCCCCCACATCTCCCCCATGAGCAATCTGAACGGCCTGGTACGCGGAAACAACACAGGCAGAGAGCTCATCCGTGATGCAGTACCATGAAGTTCTCCAACTTAGTGACTGGGGGCACCACCATCTTTACGAAGATCCGTATGACAACTTGGAATTCACCAAACGGACAACGTAAAACCAGATCGACTACATGACCCTGGGAAGAAAATGAAGAAGACGCTTACTTGATGTTAGATATTTCCCGTACAGTCCTTCGAATGAGACTACAAACCGAGGTTCCGTGTGTGAACGTACGCATCACATCTTGCACACACGTAAAATCCCATCACCAGCTTTCGGAAGAGAAGGACAGTTTGGCCGTTGGTATGGATGACACGTTACACATAGCATGCACCTTTCCCGAAGATGGAGTATGGCTGCCTTAATGGCGGGATAAAAAAAAACGGACATGCATACAAA
>CM065715.1:66506837-66509337 GCA_033310375.1 Conus canariensis | reverse complement strand
GGAAGGAGACGGACAGGTGGGTGGAGCAGGAAGAGCTGGAAGGAAGCAGGTGGTGGGAGTGTAGCAGGCAAAGGAGCAGTGGGAAGGAGACGGACAGGTGGTGGGGAGTGTAGCAGGCAAAGGAGCAGTGGGAAGGAGACGGACAGGTGGTGGGGGTGTAGCAGGCAAAGGAGCAGTGGGAAGGAGACGGACAGGTGGTGGGAAGGAGACTGGGGGACAGGTGGTGGGGAGTGTAGCAGGCAAAGGAGCAGTGGGAAGGAGACGGACAGTGGTGGGGGTGAGCAGGCAAAGGAGCGTGGGAAGGAGACGGACAGGTGGTGGGAAGGAGACGGACAGGTGGTGGGGATGTGCAGGCAAAGGAGCAGTGGAAGGAGACGGACAGGTGGTGGGGGTGTAGGGAGGCATAGGAGCAGTTGGGAAGGAGACGGACAGGTGGTGGGGAGTGTAGCAGGCAAAGAGCAGTGGGAAGGAGACGGACAGGTGGTGGGGAGTGTAGCAGGCAAAGGAGCAGTGGGAAGGAGACGGACAGTGGTGGGGAGTGTAGAGGCAAAGGAGCAGTGGAAGGAGACGGACAGTGGTGGGTGGGAAGGAGACGCGACAGGTGGTGGGGTGCAGCAAAGGGGGAAAGGGCAAAGAGGAGGCAGTGGGAAGGAGACGGACAGGGTGGGGTGGAGGAGGTGAGCAGGCAAAGGAGCAGTGGGAAGGAGACGGACAGGGTGGAAGGAGAGGACGTGGTGGGAGTGCAGCAGGCAAAGGAGCAGTGGGAAGGAGACGGACAGGTGGGGGAGTGTAGCAGGCAAAGGAGCAGTGGGAAGGAGACGGACAGGTGGTGGGAGTGAGCAGGCAAAGGAGCAGTGGGAAGGAGACGGACAGGTGGTGGGAGTGTAGCAGCAAGGAGCAGTGGGAAGGAGACGGACAGGTGGTGGGGAGTGTAGCAGGCAAAGGAGCAGTGGGAAGGAGACGGACAGGTGGTGGGGGTGAGCAGGCAAGGAGCAGTGGAAGGAGACGGACAGGTGGTAGGGAGTGTAGCAGGCAAGGAGCATGGAAGGAGACGGAAGGTGGTAGGGGTGTAGCAGGCAAAGGAGCAGTGGGAAGGAGACGGACAGGTGGTGGGGAGTGAGCAGGCAAAGGAGCTGGAGAGACGAGTGGGGGTGCGCAAAGGCAGGAAGGAGACGGACAGGTGGTGGGAGTGCAGCAGGCAAAGGAGCAGTGGAAGGAGACGGACAGGTGGT
Organism: Conus canariensis; assembly: GCA_033310375.1. Lineage (NCBI taxonomy): Eukaryota > Metazoa > Mollusca > Gastropoda > Neogastropoda > Conidae > Conus > Conus canariensis. The sequence continues at coordinate 66,508,105 of CM065715.1, read as the reverse complement.
AGGGGGTGTAGCAGGCAAAGGAGCAGTGGGAAGGAACGGACAGGTGGTGGGGAGTGAGCAGGCAAAGGAGCGTGGGAAGGAGACGGACAGTGGTGGAGAGAGGTGGGGGGAGGTTGTAGCAGCAAGACAGTGAAGGAGACGGACAGGTGGGGAGGTAGACGGAAGGAGGTGGGGGGAGTGTAGCAGGCAAAGGAGCAGTGGAAGGAGACGACAGGTGGTGGGGAGTGTAGCAGGCAAAGGAGCAGTGGGAGGGACGACAGGTGAGGGACGGACAGGTGGTGGGGAGTGTAGCAGGCAAAGGAGCAGTGGGAAGGAGACGGACAGGGTGGGGGTGCGGAAAGTGGAGACGGACAGGTGGTGGGGAGTGTAGCAGGCAAGGAGCAGTGGGAAGGAGACGGACAGGTGGTGGGGAGTGTAGCAGGCAAAGGAGCAGTGGGAAGGGAGACAGTGGGAGGAACGGACAGGTGGTGGGGAGTGTAGCAGGCAAGGAGCAGTGGGAAGGAGACGGACAGGGAGGTAGCGCAGGAGATGGAAGGAGACGGACAGGTGGTGGGGGTGTAGCAGGCAAAGGAGCAGGGAAGGAGACGGACAGGTGGTGGGAAGGAGACGGACAGTGTGGAGGTACAGGCATAGAGCAGTGGAAGGAGACGGACAGGTGGTGGGGAGTGTAGCAGGCAAAGGAGCAGTGCGAAGGAGACGGACAGGTGGTGGGGAGTGTAGCAGGCAAAGGAGCAGTGGGAAGGAGACGGACAGGTGGTGGGGAGTGTAGCAGGCAAAGGAGCAGTGGAAGGAGACGGACAGGTGGTGGGAAGGAGACGGACAGGTGGTGGGGAGTGTAGCAGGCATAGGAGCAGGAACACAGAAGGCGGTGGCAGAAGACAGTGATGATTACTTGAGAGCCCAAGACGACAGCGGGTCTGAATTAATTTGCTTGCTGGTCACAATGACATAACATCACAGCACACACACACACACACACACACACACACACACACACACACACAATCAGATAGAGTCAGACAGACAGACACAGACAGACTCATACAGACACCTACAGACAGACAAATACAGACAGACAGAGAGAGAGACAGAGTCACAGAGAAAGATAGACAGAGAGACAGACAGAGAGAGATGGACGGAGAGACAGAGAGAGAGAGAGAGACAGACAGACAGACAGACAGACAGAGTGACACAGAGAGAAAGACACAGAGATGAGACAAAGAGAGAGAGAATGAATGGTTGGGGGGGGAGGGGGATTCTGTGTGTCG
>CM065715.1:66499337-66501837 GCA_033310375.1 Conus canariensis | reverse complement strand
TGGGGAGGAGGGGGCATCCAAGAAGGTTCCCAGGAGAAGTTTCCTGGCCTTCTTGCCTTTGTTGATGAGTTCTCTGCCCTTCCACACTTGTTTCCTCAACTGTATGGACACGTTGTAATGTTCTCCTTCGGCGGGGGGCCTGGGGGAGTCTTTGGGGAACACTTTCTCCCTCACCCGTCCCTCCAGAACCACATCGGCTAACAGAGCGCTGGATTCCAGATCCGTGAAGCGCGTCCCACACACGACTCTCCCGCCTCCTCCTCCCCCATTGCCCCTTCCGCCCTTGCCTTTCGCACCAGCAGACGCACTGACACAGGGTCGCGCGAACAGGCAGACGACCAAAGTCATCCGAAGAAGAAGCAGAAGCCATGGGACAGGTTGGGAGGAGTCGGGCAGAGGAGGGCGAGGGTGTCTAGGCCGCCTCATAGTGCAGTGGTGACCGTGACAGCATTGGGACGGCTGGGGGACGGGGGGCACAGGAGCTGCAGTCCACCACCCGGTCAAGACGTCCACTACCACCCGGTCCTCCTCACCCCGTGGCTCACTCTCAGCCCCCCTCCGCGTCCGGGACACGTCGTGACGGGACCTGTCGTCCTGTGGGCACACCATTCACAAGGTCTTCGTCGTCACCCTCCTCCTCCTCCTCCTCACGCCTTCACCTCCTTCTCTATCTCCGGGTTCCACCCCTCCGCAGCATATACACACACATACACAAACACCCACATTCACAAACTTCCGAAAAAAAAAATCACTTTTCAAAGAACTTTAAAAACATTACAGCGGTTGAAGAACTCCAGTTTCATTCAGCTTGGAATCGCCAGCAAACTCCGAACTTGTAAGTACAAAAATCACCGTTGATGAGGTAGAAGAACGAATGAAACTTTCTCAGGACGTTCGTCGAGTCGAAGACAGTGGTTCGCGTACCGGGTGCTACTCGAGCGACTGCGTGACTGACTGACGAACTGACTGACTGACTGACTGGCTATCAGTAATAACACACACACCACCAACGCCGCGCGCACCTTGACTGGTGGTGGTGGTAGAGCGGTGCGCCGGCCTCTGAGCGAGTTGTCCCTTCCATAACATGTGACTGACTGAGAGACGAACTACTATCACCTCTCTCTCTCCCTCTCTCTCTCTCCCTCTCTCTCCCCCTCTCTCTCTCGGGGGCTGTTCCGCCTCTCCCTTCTACTTTTTCTGGTCCAGTCGTGAGCCGCTAGCTAGCGTTCCGTCTTGCTTTACACCGTGGGCTTTTGGGCTGGCCCGCCAACGACTTGATCAACCAACCAACCACTAGTACCGTTTGCACGCGCTAGCGTGCGCGCGCGCGCGCGTGTGTGCCGCAGCTATGCCAACCACTGACGCTGTAGCCTTCGTTTCGTTTTTTTTTTTTTCCCCTTGTTCATGAATATTTATCAGGGTGCCATATTTGGGGAAGCTTACTATACTAGTACGGAGAGGTACGAGAAGGGGTGTGTGTGTGTGGTGTGGAGCGGGGAAGGGGGGGGGGGGAGGGGGGGAGAGGGTTGGGGAGGGGAGGGGGGGGAAGAGGGTTGAAGGGCGTTGAATCAGAGAGAAAAGAAGGGAGGGGAGCAGTGACGATGAACGTTGTGACGTTTTCACACTGGGTCATTAATTGTGTGGTTGGGCGAGGCCGGACCGTGTACTACATGGGTGTAGTTAGTTTCAGAGGTGAGCCTGTGTGTGATGATTGAGCGAATCCAACAAGTTTGCTCTGACCACAGGTTAACTGCAGTCAAGGCACATGGATGGGCCTGCGAATATCCGTTCGTGTACACACAAACGCGCGCGCGCAGGCACACACACACACACACACACACACACACACACACACACACACACGTACACGCACGCACACACGCACCCACGCACGGACGCGCGCGCATTACACACACACACACACACACCACACACACACACACACACACACACACACACGCATGCACAGACGCACGCTCGCACGGACGCACGCACACTTACCCAAACAGACACACTTACATATACACACTCAAATAGTATGCCTAGAGGCCTAACAGGCACGCGCGCGCGTAAACACACACACACACACACACACACACACACACACACACACACACACACACACACAACGGAAATAAGCTATAGAGAAAGGGCGACCAGAGGGGAGAGTGACTGACGTAGTGAAGACAGAGAGACGAAACGGCACAGGCAGACAAACTGACTGACAGACAGACAGGCAGAAAGACAAAGCAGGCAGGCAGGCAGGCAGACAGACTGGCAGGCAGGCAGGCAGACAGACAGACAGACAGACAGACATGCAGACAGACAGACAGACAGACAGACAGACAGACATGCAGACAGACAGACAGGCAGATAAACCGACAGACAGGCAGACAGGCAGACAGACAGGTAGACAGAAACAGAGCGGGCCTGGCAGGCAGGCAGGCAGGGCAGGCAGGCACACAGAAACAGAGCGGGCCTGGCAGACAGAGAGGCAGGC
>CM065715.1:66484337-66494337 GCA_033310375.1 Conus canariensis | reverse complement strand
TTGGTGTAGCTGATTTGTCTGTGTGGACGTGTTGGTGTGAACTTGGGCGTTTACCCCGCCACCTGTCTGGTGGATCTTTAGCTGTCTGGGTGACTCTTATGTATTTCTCGGTCAGCCTCCACTTTCTGTCTCTGTCGCTGTCTCTCTGTTTCTCTGTCTGTCTCTGTCTCTGTTGTCTCTGTTCCTTCTCTGTCTTTGTCTCTGTATCGTCTTCTCTCTGTGTGTGTGTGTGTGTGTGTGTGTGTGTGTGTGTGTGTGTGTGTGTGTGTGTGTGTGTGTGTGTGACTACTTCTCCTTTAGCTCACTTTCTGCCTCAAGGTCTATTCATTACAAGTTTTAAATGAGAGAAAGAGAGAGAGAGAGAGAGAGAGAGAGAGAGAGAGAGAGAGAGAGAGAGAGAGAGAGAGAGGAGAAATTCAAACTCAAACTCAAATACTTCAATCGCAAAGGCCACTGGCCTATCTGCAATGAGGTCAAGAACAAAAGTAGAACACACACGCGGTCGGTGCATACACTGAAAATTATGAAACAAAATATTTGCATAACAAAATGTTCTTCCTGAAATTTCTCTGGCATTTGTGTGTTAACTGATAACAGTTTCTCTCTTCGTTTTAGTGCTTTACAAATTGTCCCTCTTACCTGAGGGCAAAAGTGAGATACATACACACAATTTTATATAACAGGAGAAAAACCAACATCGTCCACACATCATTTTCTGTACAGCAAGAAAGATAGCAATGCCGGCAGGCGAAAATCACCAGTGCAGATTCCAAATATACGGTGAAAGTTGATATCGAGTTCTACAGAGCACTGGCCCTTCAATCACCAATGACCAGCACATGCCCCAGCTACATATCCAGTTCAATTTTTCTTTTCTTCTTCTTTTTTTTTTTCTCTCTCCCATTTGCTTATTGATATTCTAAGTACACAAGCATATCGAAGCAGTTCACCACACAATGCCAGCACGAACGCACATGTATCAATATCCATACAAATGTAATAAATAAAACAAAAGGAGCTAACTATGATGTTTTCTGAGTTTGCCGAACCTGTGGGAAAAAGAGTGGGAACAAAAATTAGCAACTGTGTTGACATCATGACACTAAAACACAAGGGTATGACATCAAATGCAGAGTGTTCACAATGTATGCGATGTTGACTCAGAAACAATCCCATTCGTAGGTCAACTTCACATTCTGTACCATAGTCACCATCATAATTTAACAGCATTTGACCCATCATCATACCATATACTCAATAAATGTCTTAATTTCTATCCTATTCTGAAAACACATAACAGATCATTTATCCTCTGAGGAAAATGAGAAAGGCAAATTCTATCACAATGCACAAAGACCAAAAGCGTATATCCTTCTTACACAGGTGAAGGGTACAGAAGAGGAGATTAAAGGGAGGGGTGGACGTCTGCAAAAACATCTTATCTGTATTAATGATGCGGTATCATCAGCAACTTGGAAAACCAGCATATTTTCAAATATTTCAACATATTTTCACAGATACATCCAACCATGTGAACAAGAACATTAGTTGTAGAGATTGACAAACGTAGATGGATTTAAGTCATCATCGCTCTACAGTAGTACTTTAGCAACAGTCTGATCCTAATACCTATCCACAGTGGCCTCTATCAGGTTCCCCCCCCCCCCCCCTTTTTTTTTTTTTTTTTTTTTTCATTTAAAGTTACAGTTTGAAATTTTAAGTTAATCACCTCACGATGATTTCCTTCTGAACTGATGCATCGCAAATAATGGCCAAAGATAATACAAATAAACAAATCCATAAAAACAAAACAAATTAACTGAAATCGTAATAACAGCAATACGGTAATAATTAAAAAAGATCATGATAACAAAAATAACAACAACTATCTCATCATCATCATCATCATCATCATCATCATCATCTCATCAATGAAAGATCCCCATAGAAAAAGGAAAATAAAAAATGCATGAGGGGAAGGGGCAGCGGGTGGGTAATTGAGTCGTAAATAAGTAGATAGGGGAGGGTACAGGTTCAAACAGGTTATGGAATCAGAAAAAAAAGGTTCATGAATAGTCACAGAATACTACTTAAACTGTAGTACTTACATACAGCAGAGAATCTAGGGTCCATATAGTAGCATCTATGTATTTGATGACCAATGTCCCACATTCCTCACTCTGCATTTACACACCATGATCCATTTCTTCACTGGTATTTTGTCCCACCATCACCCGGCGAAAAGCCTAATCAACATAGGTGTGTATGTCTAATTTCTGTGTTCGTCCGTTTTTCAGTTTGGCAAATGTCTTACCATTGGATGTCCACGTACTGGCACATGCAGAACGGTGCCTGGCGTCACGATAGATGTTGTAATTTGCCGCGGTCAGGTCCTCTCCAATCACAATCCCTTTATTTTTTAGGTTTCGACGATTTGCTAGGATTTTGTCTCGTTTTCTTCTGTTGAAAAAAACTCACCATGATCGGTCTGGGTGTGGAGCTGCCTGGCTGGCCGGTTCTGTTTGGTTGGCCGGTTCTGTTTGGCTGGCCGGTTCTGTTTGGCTGGCCGGTCCGATGGACGATTTCTATATCGTTCTCTGTGGTCGGCACTTGCACTTTCTTATTGAAAATATTGACACATTTTTTAATGCAGTCTTCCGCAGTCTCTCCTGTTGCTTCTGGGACACGATAGAGACGAATATTCCATCTCCTAGTGAACTGTTCTAGATCGTTGCTTGCTTTCTGCACGGTTCGCACATTATTTTCCTGAGTCTTCTACGCATTTTAAAAAAATATTTCACCTTCTCTTTTTAGGACATCTACCTCTTGTTGCAGTTTTTCATTCTTTGTTTCACAATCATAAAGTTTGCCCTCGAGTTTTTCGATCTTTTTAGAAAAAGTCTTAGTCACCAGTTGCATTTCCGATTTCACAGCTAATATGTCTTCCTTCGTTGTAAGGTTTGCAATTTTCTCGCTGACGATTTCTTTTCTTTTGGTTAGCTCTTCGAGTTTTGCACTAATGGTATTGAACATTTCCTGTACATCCATGTCGCTTTCCTCTTGCATTTTCAATTCAACGTGTGTGTGTGTGGGGGGGGGGGGGGGGGGTGTTTGTGTGTGTGCAATGATGAGAAATGTCCGGACCACTTTCCGATGAAGTAGATGATCTCGTTCTTTTAAATTCGTAAAAAAGTTCTTGATATTGTTATTTATCACTTAATGACAGTTTTCCACAAAACTACGTTGGCTTGAACTCATTCTGTTTGCTTACACAGTTCTCGACATAGCCTTCTCCCACAAGCAGCTATGCACAGTTCACAACAGCGGATGTAGTTTCAACATTTCTAAGCTCACCTTTTTTGCACTGCCCATCGCCAAATTATGGGTCGCACCTTCACAAAACCTACATATCTGTGTTAAACAGTTTCATACGTACCTGATGCAGACCAACATAGGGTGTTTAAAGCAGTAAATAACAATAGATTACTGGAAAAACCGGCCGGAGCACAAAAGGTGCGTGTCGACCTCGAACCAGACCGGAAGCGGAAGTCGAGATTGCTGAGTTATCTATCAACTTGACAGATGGCCTGTGTGAACAAAAATGTTTTATGAGTGGTAACCAGCGGACTGCTTTGCTGGTGATTTTGCTTCACGGCCATGGAAAGCTTTGAACAAAGGGTCCAATGTCGCAATGCCAGCGATGTTAGATACGCTGAGTTTGAGATGTGGGACAGTTTCGATGAGACATTTGATTTGGGCGCAGTGCCGCTGTGGGCCCAGGCCCTGCCTTGATTGCAGCCATCGATTTCAGGGAGAAAACGATGAAAATGATATGCACTAGTTCAATCGGTGCTTGATCCTAGTGATACCGGGTCCTGCTGGCACTGGATCCTGGTTTAAATAAATTTATTTTCCACTTTACAATCACGTAGCTTTACAAAAAATGTGAAAATTTGAACATCAACAAGCTAATGCTTATGGTGTGTTCAAATGTCTATAATTACACATGTGACAAGGAAATGGCAGGAGACTTTTAAAGTTACTATGCTAAACAAAATACACCAAAAAAAACACAAAAAATACATACCCACACATATACAAAATGTAAATTTATACGTGTACATAAACATACCTTACACATACACATATACATAAACGCAACCATGTACAAAATCAAGGAAAAATAAGAAAAGATAGTAGTAAGCAAAGAGTAACACTAAGGACTATAAAATGCATGATAATCAACCACTCACACATCATTAACCTTTATATGAAGCGTTTGAGAGAGAGAGAGAGAGAGAGAGAGAGAGAGAGAGAGAGAGAGAGAGAGAGAGAGAATGTGTTCTGCTCTAAGATTTTATTATCATAAACATATGTATCTTTACTTCATGCGAAGTTTTATAACATGTTCTTCAAAAACTTTTAGATTGTTTAATAAAACGATGAACAGTTCTGAATATAGCCTTTTAGTTTGTTTAATAAAACGATGAACAGTTCTAAATATAGCTGCGTTATCTTCATTTCGGACGGATTGCTTACCACGGAGAAGAATACCAACTTCGATTAGATTTGGTGCAAGGATGGAAATCGTGTCTTTTCTAATGTTAGTGTAATTTGGACAATATAATAGAAAGTGTTCAGCCGTTTCTGAATTAGTGCCACATTGACAAACTGGATCTGCTTTCAAATAACGGTTAACAAGGTGTTGATTTAAATCACTCATTCCTAGGCGGAGTCTGCAATGTTGAATCTGTTCGCTTCTGTCTCCATAATAATAATAATAATAGGGCATAACTGAGTCGTCCCGTGAAATAAAACGTTTAAATTCTCCAAGTGGTTTTGTGGCTTTTATGTTGTCTGGGAGGTCGTTCCACAGTTTAGTTGCGGCTGGAATAAATGAATTTTTGTATACTTCAGTTTTACATAGAGGCACATGTCTGTCAAGCGGTCTTCGCCATGAATAAGGATTTCTTGTTGATACCAGATCTGGTACTAGGTTACATAAGTGTTCTGGGCACAAATCATTGACCATTTTATAAAACTTGATTAGTTTGTGTCTTCTTCTCCTTTCTTTTAAAGAGCAGAATCCGGATTCTTCATACAACTTTTTGTGACTTGTGCCTTTGACACCTCCTATAATGATGCGAATTCCTTCTAAATGAATATTTTCTAGCATGTTTGCTTGTGTTTCACTGCAGTTGTCCCAGACAATATCAGCGTAGTCAAAGCGCGGCAAGATAAATGATGTATACATGGTTTCTAATGCTTTTCTCGATATCTTATATTTGTAGTTTCGTAGGCAAGTAATCAACATATTAACCTTCTTTGCTGTACATCTGATATGTTCGTCCCATTTACAGTTATTCTGAATAATCAGACCAAGATGATTGTGTGCATTAACTGGCTGCAGAGGTGTGTTACCGAATGTCAGTGGATAAATTTGTTTGCGATCTCAAATAATATATGTCAGTTCTGTCTTGTTCTCATTGAATTTAACCTTCCAGCGTTTTGCCCATTCAGAAATCTTTTCCAGGTCAGAGTTTAAGATATCAGCGCGGATTACAGGGTTAGACAGAGAAAGTGCTAAACTAGTATCATCGGCGAATACCTTAATTACAGAAGCAATATTATGTACTATATCATTGATATAGACTAAAAACAGTAAGGGACCTAAGACGGATCCCTGTGGCACTCCTGCATGAAGCCTCTGGAGGTCGGAGTTTTCACCTTTTATAACCACTGCCTGGGAACGGTTGGAGAGGTAGTCTCTCAGAAAGCCTAGCAATTTCCCTCTTATTCCGACCACGTTTAACTTCAATAAGAGACCTCTGTGCCATACACGATCGAATGCTTTTGAAATGTCCAGGTATACAATTTGGGTGGTAACTCCAGAATCAAAAGAAGTGCAGAGTTCATTATAGGTGGACAATAACTGATTAACTGTAGAATCACCGGGGATGAATCCAGATTGCAGAGGAGTAAGAATGGCATTTGATGTTAGAAATAAATAAATATGTCGATGTATACATTTCTCTAGAACTTTTCCAACGCAGCTTAGTAAAGAGATTGGCCTATAATTACTGCAAAGTTCTTTTGGTCCTCATTTATATATAGGGGTCACATGTGCAGTCTTTCATAATGATGGAAATCTACTCTCACGAAGACATCTGTTAAACAGTGTAGTAAGAGGAAGACATGTAACATGAGCTGAAGTTGTTAACAAAATGTTGTGAATAAAATCTGGACCAGATGCTTTAATTTTGTCCAGGTTTTTTAATGTGTCAGCGACTTCAATTTGTGAAAGTATAATCTCATCTAGTTGGGAATCAAGAATTGTAACGTTTGGCAGCCTGTCGTTATCGTTTTCTAATGTTGACTGTTGTACAAAATAAGAATTGAAAATGTTTTCTTTGTCTTTGTTTGAGTAATACACTATGTCATGTGACTCGATAGGTGGAACTTCCTGAGCTTCGATTCCTTTCTTACTGAAGAAGGACTTGACCAGCTTCCACCAATCTTTACTTCCAAAACTTGATGAGTCTGAAGCTTTTTTTTTGTCTAGTTGGTTATAATACTCTGTTTGCCTATCTCTTTCTTTTGATATAACGTAATTTCGAAACCGACGAAATCTTTCCCAGTCTTCGGGAAGAATGCTTTGTTTGGCAATTCGGTGAATTGTCTTGCGCGTGTCGATCAAAAGTCGAATCTCATCAGTCATCCAGGGCACGTCCTGCGGGCGGATGGTTACAGTTTTAACAGGCATGCATTGTTTAGCTATGGCCAAAAGGGTTTCAGAAAAAACGACTGGCACTCTCATCTACTGTTTGTTTAGTTAATATGGTATCCCAGTCTACTTCTTTCAACAATGTACAGAATTTTTCTGTGTCTAGTTTACGATAATTGAATATATTGTTCTTTTGAAGTAGCAGTTTATTTTTACGGTGTTTTCCAGGATAGCACAGGGAATACTGTGGTCGCTATACGCTGCAGGTAAGACTTCCGTCGATTTGATAAGTTGAGGAGTCTGTGTAATAATTAAATCTAAGCATGTGCTTGTACTGTCCGTTATACGTGTCGGCTCACTTACTATTTGGTACAAGCTGTACTGGTTAATGATGTCTAGAAGGTGATGGTACTGCTTAAATCCGTTTCATGAAGCCAGGTTTCTGACAGTGTTATGATGTCAAAATCATTACATTCATCGGACAGTAAATCAAGCTTATTTTTCAAGCTGTGGATATTAGCATGTAAAACCACAGTTCCTTGCTGTGTTCTCGCCCTGGATTTAGTTCAATATCACTAGAAAGTATAGTATAAAGAAGGATAATGAAGGCAGTGTACGTGAAGATGTCATTACAAACTAAGTGCGTTTCTTCGCGAACATGGTAAGACATGGTAAGACACTGGGTCCTCTTGGTAATGGGTCCTGTTGGTAATGGGTCCTATTGGTAATGGGCCCTATTGGTAATGGATCCTATTCGTAATGTGCCCTATTGGTAATGGATCCTATTGGTAAAGGGCCCTATTGATGTTGGTCCTATTGGCATTGAATCCTATCGGTGCTGGGCCCTAATGGTACTGGTCTTATCAGTACTAAGTGCTAGGTGGTTCTGGGTCATATCATCACTGAGACCCATTGGTACTGGACCCTAATCGCATTGTGTCCTAATGACATTGGGTCCTATTGGTACTGGGTCCAAGTTACTGGATCCTAATGGTACTGGGTCCTATTGGAACTGGGTCCTAAGTATTGGATCCTAATAGTACGGCGTCCCTATGGTACTGGCCTTGTTGATGTTGGCACTGGGTCCCAGTAGTAGAATGTCCTAGTCGTATGTCCTTTTAAGTTTTGCGCCCTATTGGCACTAAGCCTTATCTTTTACTGGCCCTGTTGGCACTGGGTCTTAGTGGTGGTTCTGGGTCCGAATGACATTGGGTCTTAACTGTACTAGACCCTGTTGTAAATGGATCCAAATGGTACTGGTCTCTATTGTTACTGGGGCTTAATTGCATTGGATGCTAATGGGCCCTCTTGATACTAGAACTTAATAGCACTGGATCCTAATGATACTGGGCCCTAATGGTGCTGGGCCTAATGGTTCTGAGTCCTAATGAAACTAGGTCCTGATGATATTGAGTCTTAATAGTAATGATCCCTACTGGTACTGTCCTATTGATACTGAATCCTAATGGTACGGGGCCCTGTTGGTAATGGGCCCTATTGAACTGGGCGCTATTGGAAACTGGCCCTATTGGGACCTGGCTCTATTGGAACTGGGCCCTATTGGAACTGGGCCCTATTGGAACCTGGTCCTATTGGAACTGGGCCCCATTGGAACTGGGCCCTATTGGAACCTGGTCCCATTGGAACCTGGTCCTATTGGAACTGGGCCCTATTGGAACTGGGCCCTATTGGAACTGGGTCCTATTGGAACCTGGTCCTATTGGAACTGGGCCCTGTTGGAACTGGGCCCTGTTGGAACCTTACCCTATTGGAACTGGGCCCTATTGGAACCTTATCCTATTGGAACTGGGCCCTGTTGAAACTGGGCCCTATTGGAACAGGGCCCTGTTGGAACTGGGTCCTATTGGAACTGTCCTATTGGTACTGGGCCCTATTGGAACTGGGCCCTATTGGAACTGGGCCCTATTGAAACTGGGCCCTATTGGAACAGGGCCCTGTTGGAACTGGGTCCCATTGGAATTGGTTCCTAATGGAATGGATCCTAATGGTATTGACCCTATTGGTATTATGTCTTTTAGGTTGTGGTATCCATGACCCTGTGTGAATTCAGTGGGCCAGAAAGCAGAGTTGGGGTCTTGATTCAAACTTTGAAATCTGTGTCAAAATGAGATTACGTATCTGGAAATACAGCGATCTAGAACTGTATTAGTTGACTGTTATTGTTTTTGTTTCTTGTACAAGACATGCATGTATTTAGGTAGGAATGTAGGTATGTAGGTAGGCAGGCAGGCAGGTAGGTAGATAGGTATGTAGGTAGGTAGGTAGGCAGGTAGGCAGGTATGCAGGTAGGCTGGTAGGCTGGTAGGTACGTAGGTAGGTACGTAAGTTCGTGCGCGCGCGCGCACGCGCGCGCACGTGTATGTGTGTGTGTGTGTGTGTGTGTGTGTGTGTGTGTGTGTGTGTTGTGTGTGTGTGTGTTGTAGTGCATTGTGTATATTACAGTTATCTCCAAGTATTACGTTAATATTATTTCCAAAAAAAGGAGCTGTCGTTGTATGAGAATATAACAATCTTAATCTACATTGTGTTGAGCGAAGGGTGAGCTACAGTCAGCTGAATCTGAAGGCAAATGTATCACAGAGAGAGAGAGAGAGAGAGAGAGAGAGAGAGAGAGAGAGAGAGTAGAAACGTAGCCTGAAGGTCTGACCTTTGAACTGTACCGTTTCATTCAGAGCAAACTAAGATTAGGAAACAGAGAATGAAAGGGGCAACAAGGGACAGGTGAAATTTCCCACCGAACACGAGGGTCAACAGGAGAGAGGGGAGAGGGTGTGGGGGCATGGGGGGGGGGGGAGGGATGGAACGGGGCTTAAGTATGGTTGATCGTTCGTCTCAAAAATTGTGCATTCATTGTTTTTAAAGCAATCATGCACCATAAATCGTTTTTCTTTTTTCTCATGTGATATTAATAATTGTCCTTGCAGACTGCTGTGATATTCGTGACATCAAAGTAATGATGTTTGACCTGATATTCGTAAACTACAGTGCCTTACGTGAAACAAAGCAATAAATAATGAATTCCAACAGAAAGACAATGAGGTGAAGGTAGACTGATGATCATTCTCTCTCCACAGACTCCCCACATCCCCTTGTTCCTCCCCAATCTGACAATCAGCACCTTGTGTCTATACAGCCTCACTGCAAATGCACACTCATAATCTGAATTAATTTGAAGTTCGCATTCGCCAGCAACATACTTGAAATGAGCGCGTGAAAACTGTGTTTGTGATACATAATTACAAATACGCCATAAAA
>CM065715.1:66469337-66471837 GCA_033310375.1 Conus canariensis | reverse complement strand
TGATGCTGTTCTGTTACAGAGATCGTCCCAGTAGCTGTCGTCTCCAGCACTAGCTCTCTGCCTTACTTGTATGTCACAGACTGGCATATGACTGTAGAATCCCTGCATAGTTAAATGACTGTATCTTTTTGTATTCTGGAGTATGACTGTAGTGCTTTCGTTTTGTGGTAGACTGATAGACGACTGTAGTGTCTGTCTTTTTCTAGACTGACAGATGACTGAAGTGTCTGTCTCGTAGTGGGCTGTTGGATAACTGTAGAGTCATTGACTTGTTTTAGACTGGTAGATGACTGTAGTCCTTGTAGTGGATCGGTAGATGACTATAGAATCCGTCTTGTTGTGGACCGATAGATACCTGTAGTCCCTGTCTTGTTGTGGACCGAAAGATACCTGTAGTCCCTGTCTTGTTGTGGACCGTTAGATACCTGTAGTCCCTGTCTTGTTGTGGGCCGATAGATACCTGTAGTCCCTGTCTTGTTGTGGACCGTTAGATACCTGTAGTCCCTGTCTTGTTGTGGGCCGATAGATACCTGTAGTCCCTGTCTTGCTGTGGACCGAAAGATGACTGTAGTCCCTGTCTTGTTGTGGACCGAAAGATGACTGTAGTCCCTGTCTTGTTGTGGACCGTTACATGACTGTAGTCCCTGTCTTGTTGTGGACCGTTACATGACTGTAGTCCCTGTCTTGTTGTGGACCGTTACATGACTGTAGTCCCTGTCTTGTTGTGGACCGTTACATGACTGTAGTCCCTGTCTTGTTGTGGACCGTTACATGACTGTAGTCCCTGTCTTGTTGTGGACCGTTAGATGGCTAATCCCTGTCTTGTTGTGGACCGTTACATGACTGTAGTCCCTGTGTTGTTGTGGACCGTTAGATGGCTAATCCCTGTCTTGTTGTGGACCGTTACATGACTGTAGTCCCTGTCTTGTTGTGGACCGTTAGATACCTGTAGTCCCTCTTGTTGTGGACCGTTAGATACCTGTAGTCCCTGTCTTGTTGTGGACCGTTAGATAACTGTAGTCCCTGTCTTCTTGTGGACCGTTAGATACCTGTAGTCCCTGTCTTGTTGTGGACCGTTAGATACCTGTAGTCCCTGTCTTGTTGTGGACCGTTAGATACCTGTAGTCCCTCTTGTTGTGGACCGATAGATAACTGTAAAGTCCTTGTTTTGTTGTTGACCAGTAGATGACTGTATACTGGGTGCAGGTGTTTACTAGTTCTTGTCTTGAGAAATGTCTGTAGGAATTTCATCCATCCAAGTCCGGCGCCTTATCCGAGGTGGTCGGACTGACGGCTTTCTTCGCCTCATTCAGTACTGGAGAGGCTGTAGGGTGAAGGAAGCAAACGCAGACAGTTGGAGGAGAGAGAGAAGGGGCCTGTGAGTAACTCTCTTTCAGAACCCCCTCTACTAAAAAAAAAAAAAAAAAAAAAAAAAACCCTAATTCCACACCCTGCGCCGTTCAGGAAAGGAATGGGGTAACATAGAACCTACATTCTAGAGCCTCTTTAACGGCAGTTTCTGAGCGTCTTGCGACGTTGGCATGAAAACAAATGACCCCTAAACTTTCTTTTCAGCCCTTGAGGGGGACGTACTCATTGAATGTTATGTCACATTCCGATCAGTGTCTACATCAGCCGAGGGTGATGTGGTAGTGGAGGAGGAGGAGGGAGGAGGTGGTGGGCGGAGACAGGTGTTGGGACGAGGGAGTGGGGGGGGGGAGGAGAATAGGGGGTGGGAAGGACGGGGGGGGGGGGGGAGGGGGGTAGGAGTCGGTCTAACAGCATGGTACTGATACCTCCAGATAAACTCGTTAAAACTAGCAGCGAAAATGACCGTTATTGTGCCATCCCGATTCGCCAATTCACGGTCCGCGTATTCCCGATTCGCCTGTTCCCCGATTCCCCTATTCCCCGATTCCCCTATTCCACGCTCTGCCTATTCCCGATTCGCCCATTTCCGATTCGTCTATTCCCGGTCCGCCTATTCCCCGTTCGTGTATTCCCGATCCGCCTATTTCCCATTCGCGTACTCCCGATCCTTCAATTACCCATTCGCCTATTCCCGGCCTGTCAATTACCCATTCGCCAATTCCCGATCCGTCTATTATCCATTCGCCTATTCCCGGTCCGTCGGTTACACATTCGCCAATTCCCAGTCCGTCCATTATCCATTCGCCAATTCCCGGTACGTCCATTACCCATTCGCCAGTTCCCGGTCCGTCCATTACCCATTCGCCAGTTCCCGGTCCGTTCATTACCCATTCGCCCATTCCTGGTCCGTTCATTACCCATCGCTTATTCCCAGTCCGTCTATTACCCATGTGCCAATTCCCGGTCCGTCTATTACCCATGCGCCAATTTCCGGTCCATCTATTATCCATTCGCCAACTTCCGGTCCATCCAATCCCCATTCACCAATTTGCGGTCCGTCCATTACCCATTCGCCTATTCCCTGTCCGTCTATTACCCATTTGCCTGTTCCCGGTCGGTCCATTACCCA
>CM065715.1:66461837-66464337 GCA_033310375.1 Conus canariensis | reverse complement strand
ACCTTGTCTTAAGGAGTCTCAAGCTAATCTCATCGTCTGCCAGGACTGGACAGTCCAGGTCCAGTTTATAGTCTGGTCCATTATGGAGGCCACATCAGTTCAAGGTGTCTTAAAACTAGAACGATGCACGAATTGCCATCAAACTCTATGTCGAATTTCAACACTAGATCACCCCCTAAAACTGACAAGACTCCAACAAACTCAGCTAGCTTATACACGGTTCACGTCATGGTCAGACTGAATAAGAAAAAAAGTCACGTATAATAGTTCACTGGGTGTGAACAGATTAAATGAAAGGGGAAAAAAAACATCTCAGACTGAAGTGAAAATGTTTCATGACTTATATTAAGAAATATCACGCAAGGTGGATGCTTAATGATTCTGTTGAACTGTTTGGCTTTATCTGCTTTTTTCCTAAACCTCTACTCTCCCCCTCCCCCTTCTCTCTCTCTCTCTCTCTCTCCTCTCTCTCTCTCTCTCTCTGTATTGGCTTGAACACATCGCCAGCAACAACAGTACACTGCAAATCATACTTCGCACCGGAATAAATACGTGTTAACCCACATTAATCACAGAAAACACATGGACACAGCTGATTAAAAACATCAAGCGTCTTTTTGTCCACTACAGGCTGCTGGCTTCCTCCGTCATCTTCCAGATGGGGACGGCACCCCCTGAGGAAGACAGCCACCCCCCCCCCCCCCCCCCCCCTCTCCGACTTGTCCCTTGCTAAAGTGTGTGCCAATGAAAACACCATCTACGCTGACAACCCCAGCCCCCACCCCCACCTCCACCCCAACACCCTTCATCGCCAGAAAGTCGAGTACCACGCAAAGACATGTACTTACCAGTCCTGTCCTCCCCAGCCCCCAAGGTACAGGCAGGTTAGCGTACAGCCTAAAATACGCCGAACCATGATACTGTGGACAATGGCGACTGAGGACTCCCACTTCACGACCAAGCGACGAGAGCAGGATGCGGTCTTCGCATACCCCGGCCTCCCAGCTACGAGATGAACGAGACGAGATAAAAATTGGAGGAAGGATTGTCGCTTGGTGGAGACTGCGTGAAGAAGACCATTGTTACAGGTAAAGAGAAGCGACAGTGACTGCAGGGCTGACAGATGCGTGTGACAGTCACATGGGGCCTTTTATGAGGGCGGTACTGAAGCAGAGGAGTATTCAATGTTAAGAAATGATCATAAAGTGTCCCCGAGACCAAAGAAAACTTCACATAAGAAGTCTGTTCTTAACCAACTTCATGACAATATTAGTCATTCCAAAAGTTTCAAATACGTCTATGACCAAAAAAAATTCAATAGAGAGAGATCAATGACACCAGCATTTTTTTTTTTTACAAGGTATTTAATTCTGAATCTGAAAAGATTCTATCAATACAAATGTCTGTGCAGAAGGTCAAACTAACTTTGTCTATTACAGCAATGAAGACATGGAGGAGGAGGCGGCCGGAGATGAGGAGAGAGAGATATCGTTGGTCTTGAAGCGATATTACACAGGCAGAAGTTTATGCAGCTATCCTAAACACACACACACACTCACACACACACACACACACACACACACACACACACACACACACACACACACACACCTCTCTCTCCTCTCTCTCTCTCTCTCTCTCTCTCTCTCTCTCTCTCTCTGGGAAACTGACAAGATCTGACAAAATCACAGGTGAATTTTTAAGAAATGCTGCTGTTCATTTAGTTCCTTTTCTTGTTCAGTATTTCAATACTGTTTTCCGCCATTTTGTATTCTGAGGTCAGGTCAGTGGCATTACGTTATCCCATCTATAAGAAAAGCGATCCTGGAATCCCAAACACCTATAGGGGAATATCCCTACTTAGTGTATGTAGCAAACTCTACAGTTTTATATCAAATCGAACATTGACTTCTTGGAGAGATAACATC
Organism: Conus canariensis; assembly: GCA_033310375.1. NCBI lineage: Eukaryota > Metazoa > Mollusca > Gastropoda > Neogastropoda > Conidae > Conus > Conus canariensis. The sequence continues at coordinate 66,462,409 of CM065715.1, read as the reverse complement.
AACTGAGTAAGTAAATATTAAGCTGGACCATTTATTTACTTACATCGGCAGATAGCATATGATCGAAAATCAGATGTTGCATTCATTGATTTTAGAAAAGCGTTTGATTCTGTTGTACATACTGCGCTTTTGAACATTTTCAAAGAAATGTGACATTAAGGGGATAATTAAAAAGCAATTAGGAATATGTACAACGCTGTGAAAGCGAGGGTTGATTTAAAGAACGAATTATCTGATTCGTTTATCTGCTGTCTATGTCTAAAGCGGGGCGAAATATGTAGTCTCGCATTGTTTCCTCTCTTCAGAACCAGCTAGATATCTTGTATGAAACTGCAAATCATCTCAATCTCATCGTAAAAACTTAGACAAATCAAATATCATCGTGCTCAGAAACGGTGGGCATATTGTGTCTGCTGAAACGTAGACATATGGTGCACACCCTTTACAAATTGTAAACATAAGTATGTGGATATTTTAGCCTGCACATTTTTGTCTTTGAAATGCGTATCGCTAATTTCTTAATTCTGAAGAGTTCTAGTCTACAAAATACAGTTAAGCTTGCACCAAGAAAT
>CM065715.1:66441837-66451837 GCA_033310375.1 Conus canariensis | reverse complement strand
TGTGTGTGTGTGTGTGTGTGTTGTGTGTGTGTGTGTGTGTGTGTGTGTGTGTGTGTGTGTGTGTGGTGTTGTGTGTGTGGTGTGTGTGTGTGTGTGTTCAAGCGGGCACGCGTGCGTGAAGGTTCTCTCTCTCTCTCTCTTCTCTCTCCTCTCTCTGCTCTCTCTCTCTCTCTCCCTCTCTCTTGCTCTCTCGCTCTCCCTCTCTCTTCTGCGGCTATCTCTCTCGCGTGTATTATATGTGGGTGGGTGGGTGGGTGGGAGGGGGTCGGCTGTGGAGAGAGAGAGAGAGAGAGAGGGAGGAGGGCGATGAGGGAGGCAGACAGAGACAGACACACACAGACAGACCGACAGACAAACAGAGAAAACAGTCAATAAACACAACAGACATACTGGTTATTTATGAGACGCCAGACAGACTGGCGGACGAGGTGACAAACAGTGAAAGTACTGCTGGCCGTGGCGCATACATACAAGAGGCTGAGCGTTTCAGCTGGCCTCCTCCCCCTATCATCAGGAGCACGATGATCTGTGAGGCATGCATGCACCACACACGTGGAGGCGGCGTGATGAAGCCACGCGACAGCTGCAACCGGCCCCCCCCCCCCCGCACCTTCAACACCTCGCTGACAGCTACCTCACGATCCCACCCACCACCCACCACCCCCCCCCCCCCCCCCCCACGCCCCCCACCCCCCCCCCCCCCCCCCCCCCCAACAAAGCAAGATAGGAATGACACAGCCTATGTCCAGGGCTCTATGTGTGTTGATATTTTGGCGTGTAATGGATCAACTGGTTCTTTTCGGTGTGTTGCTGAGTAGACCCAATGCAGGGTTAGGATCCCTCCACCACCACCACCCCCCACCCCCCTTTTTTTTAAATTCAAATTACGAAATTCTCAGCCAAGGCGACAGCAGGGGGCATATGAAGACCGTTTTCCGTGTCAGTATCAAGCTGTGGAAAGGTCAACAGCCAGTTCTTTCCGAACATGTTGAAAAACGGCTGAAAACAGGCCGTCTTTTTTTTCCAGAAAATCTTAGATTCAGTGAACAACAACAACAACAACAAAACCATATCTACCTCTTTTAGAATCTCAAAAATCACATCTCTCGAATTTTCCTTAGGCGAGATCTTCATGCAGTCTGCTGTAAAGCGCTATTGTCTCATGTCATGCAAGTTCCAGCGCTGTAAGTACATTTTCATAGTGAGTGACTATAACTTGGCATGCACCAAGGAGTCTCCTCAACCCTTAAACTCTATAAATGTATGAGGAGCTGCCTGTGCGTAATCGGCACAAAAGCTGTTTCTTCTCTGCGGACACTACTGTAGATGGTTAAAACTCTTCAAGGTTTGAACGGATCTATGAGAGTTTGCTACCCGCTTCTGTGTGATTCTGTTCTTTTGCCAGAGTTCTTTGACGTATCTGTAAAACGTTGCTTTTTAGACTTGTGCAATGGAGAGATGATCTGGACAAATGTTAAAGGTTAAATGTAAAAATATCTCATGAGCATGTGTTCTTGTCGTAAAAGATGAATCTCCCCCTCTCTCTCTCTCTCTCTCTCTCTCTCTCTCTCCTCTCTCTCTCTCTCTCTCTCTCTCTCTTCTCTCTTCTTCCCTTCTTCTCTCATTTTCTTCCTCCTCATTTCGTTCAATTTGTCATTTGCATCTGCACTGCGTACATTTTTCATGTATTTTGTCTCCCTTCCCCTTCCTCTGTGTGTGTGGTGTGTGTGTGTGTGTGTGTGTGTGTGTGTGTGTGTGTGTGTGTGTGTGTGTATCTGTGTGTGTGTGTCTGTGTGTGTGTGTCTGTGTGTCTGTGTGTCTGTGTCTGTGTGTCTGTGTGTGTTTCCTGCTTGATTTGCTATTGTTTTCAGAGGGATGAATTTAGACCCAAAAAATCATAAGATTTTTTCCAATACCATCTTCCAATAAGAACTCGCCTTCTTTGTCTCCTTTCAAACCTCTCGATCTGCCCACCATTGTTTTAAATTTTCTTTGAATTACCTCCCTTATCTTAAGGCTGGGGCTCATAGTTTATTTGTTCGTATTGCCAAAGAAGTTTTCATTTTGATGATTAAATATCAAAATGCTATTTTCACTGTAAATGTATGTGAGCACAGACAAATTCTGTACACACACACACACACACACACACACACACACACACACACACACACACACACAAACGCGCACATATGCCTGTGCGCGCGCGCGCACACACACACACCACACACACACACACACACTGCGCCCACGCACACACATGGGCCCATGCCCACACATCATACACACACGGGTACATTCACTACCACACATAAAAAAAAAACATGGTAGGTAGGCACTCATGGTCTGACCAGCGCGTTGGGCTAATGCGCAGGTCAGACATCCGCTGAGTCGTAGCCACGAGACCCTCTTCTTCAATTGTCTCATCTTAGTTGTTAATTCATTTATCCATCAGCTTCAAATCATGCATAGTCTCAAAACTTAGCGAATGTGGTGTAGCGTATATGGACTAGTCCGCACGCAGTGACGCCTCCTTGATGAAACTGAAACTGAAACTGTACCCAACAATAAGCACTTCGCCATAGAAAAACAATTTCAGTGGCCTGTCTCCGACGTTACAGGCTGGGTATAGACACTGAAGTGAAGTGTCAGACACTATGACTACATATTAAGGCATTCCCCCGAACAACGCTTTGTTCTGTTAACAATGTTATCGTCTCATCGCTGTAGATAGCACATCAAACCGGGTGGATTTTTTTTTCCAGCTGAACTTTGACGGTAATATTGAGCCGGGACCGAGGGAAAGAGAACCAAGCGATCGAAAACCAAACGCCCTTTGACCCGAGCAAACTGCCCACGAGACTCTCATCAAGTATGCGTCAATCTGACCCACGTAGGTGGGAGATTATCACGTTGGAGTGGAAACCCCCGCTACGCTCCGACCTGGGCAAGTCAGCGAAGCTATTCGAACTGAAATTACCCGAGCAAGAAAGCGAGACTGGGCTTGATATGTGTGTATAGACACAGCAGAAGTTAGCGTGGCGTTATGTGTATATAGACACAGCGGAAGTTAGCGTGACGCTATGTGTATATAGACACAGCAGAAGTGGAGGGGGCGTCCTCCCGGTCTGTTTTCTTTCTTTCTTTCTTTCTTTTTCATTTTGTTTAAGTTACACGACTCCGCCCTGAAGCGGGTAAGTTGGTGGGGTGTCCCCGTGCGTGTGGGTGTCGGTGGTATGCTGAATTGCAACACCTGGGCGGACGGTCATGTGGCGAGACTTAAGAAAGAGGTCAACTGCCGACATTCATGCATGGGAACGAACGAAGCTGTTGTGTGTCGCGATGACTCAGAGTCACACACACACACACACACACACACACACACACACACACACACACAGTGAAGTGGCAGACCTTGCAAATGTGTGTTATCATACGACCTTGAAGGCAGAATAAGGACAGAACTCTGGTGTTCTTTTTTTTTTTTTTAATCAGTTCTAAAGCAAAGCTTCTTTTATATACAGGGGGTGTGAGTCCCACAAATTAACAAAAGAATGAATAAAAGCGAATCCAATCATTAGAAGAGCTTTAAAAAGGCTAGGTGTGGTCGATTTAGTCGTTATGAAAATACACTTGAAAACAGTCATATAACAGCTAATACTCCGTGTGTTCACGCCTCTTGCTGAGCCACACTGAGCGTGGGATTTTCAATACCCGATGAAAGCTCTGCGGCCAGGTTCTCAACAGTAGATTCATGATTATTGAGGGTTCTTACGTAGCTCCTATCCTCGGTTAGAGGCCGACCTCTCAGCTCTTTACAATCCCCGTGCACATAACGACGTGACCACCTAGGTGGAGCAGACTGAAGAGCTACCTAGGTAGAGCAGGCTGAAAAGCTACCTAGGTAGAGCAGACTGAAGAGCTATATCGGTAGAACAGGCTGAAGAGCTACCTAGGTAGAGCAGGCTGAAGAGCTACCTAGGTACAGCAGGCTGAAGAGCTGCCGAGATAGAGCAGGCTGAAGAGCTACCTAGGTAGAGCAGGCTGAAAAGCTATATCGGTAGAACAGGCTGAAGAGCTACCTAGGTAAAACAGGCTGAAAAGCTACCTAGGTAGAGCAGGCTGAAGAGCTACCTACGTAGATTAGGCTGAAGAGCTACCTAGGCAGAGCAGGCGGAAGAGCTACCTAGGGAGAGCAGACTGAAGAGCTACCTAGGGAGAGCAGACTGAAGAGCTACCTAGGTAGAGCAGGCTGAAGAGCTACCTAGGTAGAGCAGGCTGAAGAGCTGCCGAGATAGAGCAGGCTGAAGAGCTACCTAGGTAGAGCAGACTGAAGAGCTATATCGGTAGAACAGGCTGAAAAGCTACCTAGGTAGAACAGGCTGAAAAGCTACCTAGGTAGAACAGGCTGAAGAGCTACCTACGTAGATTAGGCTGAAGAGCTACCTAGGTAGAGCAGGCGGAAGAGCTACCTAGGTAGAACAGGCTGAAGAGCTACCTAGGTAGACCAGGCGGAGGAGCTACCTGCGTAGATTAGGGCTGAAAAGCTACCTAGGTAGAGCAGGCTGAAAAGCTACCTAGGTAAAGCAGGCTGAAGAGCTACCTAGGTAGAGCAGGCTGAAGAGCTACCTAGGTAGAGCAGGCTGAAAAGCTACCTTGGTAAAGCAGGCTGAAGAGCTACCTAGGTAGAGCAGGCTGAAGAGCTACCTAGGTAGAGCAGGCTGAAGAGCTACCTGGGTAAAGCAGGCTGAAGAGTAGAGCAGGCTGAAGAGCTACCTAGGTAGAGCAGGCTGAAGAGCTACCTAGGTAGAGTAGGCTGAAGGGCTACCTAGGTAGAGCAGGCGGAAGAGCTTTATCGGTAGAACAGGCTGCAGAGCTACCGAGGTAGAGCAGGCTGAACTGAACTTTATTTTTCGTGGTCACATCAAAAGCAGTTTTCATCGTATCAGAAGAATAAAGAACGCAGCCCAGCCTGCTTGCGTCCAAGTCACTGGGAGTGAAGAAATCAGTTCGTTATGATCGACATTTCTGACAGCCGAAATAAGAGTGATGGCACACAACAGAGACTTCGATCAGGGGTAAAATGATAGATTCCGCACAACAGACTTTAGTTTAACTGAAGTTTTATTCAAGAACGACATGTTCATATGATAATACACTGATGCGCCTGTGGAACAACAACAAAAATTTAAAGCTGGGGCCTCTAAAGTATTGTCATAAGATTGGTCATGCATAGACGTTGGTACGGTCACGTAGCAAAATACAATGGCATTGTTGAAGACATCTTGCAGGGAACCGACCGTTGAGGGAGGGAGACAGAGGCGAAGACAGCAGAAAACGATGGACTGACAGCACTGTAGAGTGCCAAGGTAAACCTGTGGCTGAGACCCATTGCTTGGCACACAACCGACAGGGTTTGGGAATCTGGTCAACAGTTCTTTAATGCGAAACCCCAGTGGCAGATTCAGAGAGAGAGAGAGAAAGAGAGAGAGGGGGGAGGGGAGAGAGAGAGAGAGAGAGAGAGAGAGAGAGGAGAGAGAGAGAGAGAGAGAGAGAGAGAGAGAATCCGAAGACTGAGGGCTAGGTGTAACCTGTTGAACATACCTTTTACAAAGTTGCATACTAAGAATTTCGTGTTTAATCAGCTTTTTCGTACATCCGACTGAAATGCAAAGCGCTGCTTTGATTGAACATGTCGTTGATACCTGGTTGCTTGGGTGTTTTAAGGTTTGTTTTGTTTTTGTTTTTGTTTGTTTGTTTGCTTGTTTTTGCTATTGTTTATGTCTTATTTATTCGTAGAGCGGTTTGACTCATGGTGACTATCACATGTTAAGCAAAGTTCAAAACGAGGAATCCTACGCTTGGCGTTCTTTTACGTGGTGGTTACTGCTTTATTGATATTTATTAATTTACATATTTCGGAAATTCATATCAGGACTTGATTTATTTGCCTGTTTATGTATATGTCTTACGTAGATCATGGTTGGCCCATTATGGCAAAGTTCGTATGGAACATGAGTACGAGATAACCACTGGGTTTGTTTGCTGGGGGAGAGGTCACATGGAAAACGGGCATGAATTCATTGTCGAACTATTTGGTTACAGTTGGTACAGAACACAGCTGTTCTGTCATTGCTGCTCTATACGGGCACAATTCGTATGGAACAGACATGAGATCTGTTCGTGCAGCGTTTAGACAGAACTGCCGAAGCACCACGAATCACGCCCCCCTGACCCACCATACCTGCCCCTTCCTATCGCGTTTGCTTTGGCCCGAAGTGACAGGGGGGAATTAGGGTTAATCAGGGTCAGTGAGAATCAGCCTCATCGCATCGGAGCACACGAATTCTACACACTCAGCGACCGACGACGACCCAGATCAAGCCAGCCCTCTAACCCCTGGGTTCTAGAATTATCCTTTAACCTTTAGCCAGTCGGTCAGTGCTACTAGCACCCCAAAAAGGAGGAAGCTGCCTGATCGCCCCATTATGGTCAACAGATATGTAAGCCTGTAATAGCCTCCATTTCCATAATACACCCTGTCAGCGCGCGGGTATCGCCAACGAAAGTGGGGAGATGGTGTTGTGGTTGGTCAATTAGGGAGAAAATGGTCGTGTCACCCACTGGAAGATCGGTTTCAGCTGACCAAAACGGCCACACGCCGGGAGTGGGACTGACCATCCAGTCACTGTCAATTACACTGCTGTTGTGGGCTTGTTGGTACAGCTGTTGTTATGTATGGGTATAGTTTAATCTACCCCCCCCCCCCCCCCCCCCCCCGCGTATGTGGTGTGGGCATCTTTGTTGTCCGTGGGGGCTGTTAGTTAGTCCTGCTTTCGCTGTGTAGATCGTGGAATGATCACGTTTGTGTTGAAAGCGTGGGCACCGTTGTTGTTGTTCTTGTGGGCTGCTCCGCTGTCGTGATGTGTATCGTGGGATGATCCCGCTGGAAGTGTGGGCGTCGTTGTTGTTCTCCTGCAGTAATCGTTACCTCAAAGCTTTGTCACGGCGCGTCAGTTCTGCATGGGGCGATAAGTAAAACCGGACTAGTTACAATACCTCTACCTTGTTGCGCATGACTGGTCTCAACAGAAAGCTGTGCAAATCCTTCAATCGAAGTGAACTGTCAAGCCCCTGCTGTGACCCAAGTTTCTTTGATAATGATTAAGGTTAAATTCTCCGTCACAAGCGAGATCAAACCATAGAGAGCGAGGATGGAAACTGCGGGCAGGAATTTGAATGCAAATATTATATATAAACATTGAGCACAGTTTTGGATGAGAAAATTCCACTGAACAACAGCAGCAACATCATCAATAGCAACAACAACAACACATGAGCCATCAAAGCTGTTACGGAATCAGGATATCATTTTTGTCTCCTGGAGTAATGGAGGAAATCTTAAGACTTTTCGCCACCCTGCTCCACCCCACCCTTATTCCCCACACCCTCCCCCCAATCCCCCATTCCCTTCCCAACCCCAATCCCCCATTCCCTTCCCAACCCCAATCCCCCATTCCCTTCCCAACCCCCAATCCCCCATTCCCTTCCCAACCCCAACCCCCATTCCCTTCCCAACCCCCAACCCCCCAAAGAAAAATCGCTGTAATGATTGATTCCAAACAATTGTATGTTTACCTAATAATCTGTGTGTGTGTGTGTGTGTGTGTGTGTGTGTGTGTGTGTGTGTGTGTGTGTGTGTGTGCGCGCGCGCGCGCGCGCGCGCGTCTCTCGCTCTCTCTCTCTCTCTCTCTCTCTCTCTCTCTCCCCCTTAGTGCGTGCATGTGTGTCTGTTTTTGTGTGTATATACGCTTGTCTCAGTGTATGCATGTCTGTGTGTGTGTGTTCAAAATGTTTTCACTATTTTTGTTTTCTAATTGTGACACTTTTTCATTGTTCTTTGCTCGTAAGATCGCACATGAATGAAATTACTGGATCTCTCTCTCTCCTCTCTCTCTCTCTCTCTCTCTCTCTCTCTCTAACATACACACACACACACACACACACACACACACACACACACACAGAAGCACACGCACGCGCACGCTTAGACACACAACACACTTGCACCTATACTTGTACACGCATTGCGCACCCACTCCCATACATGCGCATACACTTAAAACACACACACACACACACACACACACACACACACACACACACACACACACACACGCACGCACGCACGCACGCACACACACACACACACACACACACACACACACACACACACACACAGGTACACACACACACGCGCGCACACGCGAGAAGAAAGCGTTCGGGAGCAGGAGGAGTCCGGAAAGCAGGGAGGTCGACGGGTCGGACGAAAACGGGCGAGGCGGGGTCTGCTCTGACAGGCAGCATAGCAGCAATACTGACAAAGCGGATCTAAGATCAAAGCGGCTGCCGGTACATGGGTGATGGCTGTGATCAGATAACTGACGACGCCAGCGAAGAGAAAGACGAGCAAACAATGACAGGTACAGGCGACATTGAAACCATTCATAACTAAGATAAATAACTCTTTGCTACACCGAACAGGACGACCGCATTCCCTTCGATCCATTATCTGACAACTTCCATTCAATTCGCATGCTTCCTGAGTTCTTGCTGACCTTTCCACTGTTATCGGGGACTCCTTTGGTTCGTAATCTTCCGAGATAGAAAAGAGAATGAGAAAGCTGAGAGGTAAGATAGCCTAGTGCTGTGCAGGATGATAAAGTGACCTGACCATATCATGTATGTTCTTCTTTTTGTTTTGTCCCCTTATCTTAGGGGGCAAGCGCACACAGGTGAATTCGAACATCAAGCAGAAAAGGACAAAGACCAGAGAGACAAATGGATCGTCAACTAATACGATCATGTTGAAGGAAAAATTTCAAAGAAGGAATCCTTCGAATGAGACTAACAATCGAGGTTCCGTGTGTGAACGCACGCATAACATCTTGCACACACGTAAAATCCCATCACCAACTTTCGGAAGAGAAGACCAATTTGGCCGTTGGTATGGATGACACGTTACACATAGCATGCACCCTGCGTGAGAAATGGAAAGAATGAAGTGAAGTAAGGAAATTGAGAGAACGATATTGGACGATACTGACTGGATGACACGGGAAACAACTGAATGAAGCGCCGCCATCTGGCAGCTCTTCAGTCGGCACTACCCACGTAGGCAGCCCGTTGTGTAAATGAGTGTGGACTGTAAAGCGCTTAGAGCTTGGTCTCTAGCCGAGAACAGGCGCTATATACGTATTCATTATTATTATTATTATTATTAAGGGCAACGACAAGCCAGCCTTTGATGCAACGAAGACGCTAGCACTAAGGTCACAGCAGCCTAAGTCTTATATCTGATGAGACAAGAAAGGCTCCTTCCTTGAAGAGCAAATAAAAGTAAATGAAAGACAGACCGAATATTGCAAAGGACTGACTATTTAATGGCGAGCTAAAATTAGAGACCGTTTACTAAAAGGGCCGTGCGAAATGACTCGGCAGCAGTGCAGTGTCTCCTCTGGTGGGTTGCCTCATGACGACTTGACACGGACTGCTTGCTGCGGGTTGCTGGTGTCGTGCTGGGGCCGCGTTTGAACAAGCAGAGGTGTGACCGCTGAAGTGGGGACGGAATGAATAGCGTGAAGATGATGCCACTGGAGTGGCGCAAAAAAAAACAACAAAAAAACAACAACAACAACAAAAACAGCATGAATGAATGAATAGATAAATAAATGAAAAAGGACCGCGTGATCGGCACCATCTGGATTCGCACATTCTCCATGAAGAAGCTGTGGAAACTCTCCGCACATTCAAAGCAAACAAATCACAGGGGTCTTAGGGAGTTGGGGGGGGGGGGGGGGGATGGGGGAGGAAGGAAGCGGGACGAGGGGGTGGGTTGGCGTTGATAAAGTGCTAGCAGAATCACTGAAGCATGAAGGGCCGAAGGTCACTGAGAAATTGATCTGTCAAGAGTCTGTGGAGAACAAACTAGTGGCCACGA
>CM065715.1:66431837-66439337 GCA_033310375.1 Conus canariensis | reverse complement strand
TTTTAGAGTGAAACGTCATAAAATTAGAATTTCTAATGGCCTACACTTATGGGCATTAAAGCGAAATAGCTTTCCAACTTGGTCAAATAAAGGGGTGGCTGAAGAAACGAGATTTCTACATTAAAACAATGGTACCAATCAGCCACACTCACAGATTTGACCATTTCTTGTAACAAAGGACTAAAGAGCCCGCTAAGACATAAATACGAGACAAAGCATAGTCACAAAGCTTTGAAAATCGATATCACTGACTTTACACCGCTGGGCAGAGCCAGGGAAAAGTAGAAGCAGGATCTCACATGTGCTGAGAGGACATACTGGTGCCATAACGTTGTTTTCCGTCTTGTCATCCACTCTCTGATGTCTTGAAAGCGTCCACCAACCTTTCAAAAGAAAGAAAGAAAGAAAAGAAGAAAAAAATAAAGAAAAAAAAAAACAAAGATAGAAAAGAAGAAAGAACGAAAGAAAGAAAAAGAAAAGGAAAAAAAAAAGAGAAAACCAAACATGATGATGATTCTTTTCATCCCATCACAATTTTTTTTTTTACGTTACGTCCACTCAGTTCATTGTTGTCACATAAAAAAGAAAAGGATTACGGGATAAAATTAGCATGTCTACATTACAAAAAAAACAAAAAAAAAAAAAAAAAACCCAGTGATTATAATCTTTCGAAGCTAGCGTCCACCCATACATTCTTAGTGCCATTGAATGAGAAGAAGGAGAAGAAGGAGGAGAAGAAGAAGAAGAAGAAGAAGAAGAAGGGGTAGCAAGGAATGTCAAACTTGCAGTTTGAGAACTTCAAACCACTCCAACAACCCCTTCAGTCAAAGTCCACCACCGACGCCGCCTCCGCCTCTCCATTGAGGGATTTTTTTCCCCTTCTCTCTTTTCTTTTCTGTTCTTTTCTTCTTTCAAAAGCTCGTGGGTTATGTGTCCCACCCGGCTTTTCCAGGGTAGCCCACGAGCAAGTGCAATATACTGGCGTCGGTGGTAGGTACACAGGATTTTTATTAATAGACTTTTCATGATACCGGGTTGGTTTCTTTTCCCCTACAGGCTAGCGTGGTTCCTTTATGTTTTGGTTCGCTTCTGTTTTTGGACAATTGAAAACACTGAATTTTGACTCCCCGTCCACCCAACACAACTCTGTGTGTGTGTGTGTGTGTGTGTGTGTGTGTGTGTGTGTGTGTGTGTGTGTGTGTGTGTGTGTGTGCACGCGCGCTAGGGCCCAAACGTATATATCAACAGGTCCCGAGGAAACTTCTGTCTCTCTGTCTCTGAATCTGTCTGTCTGTCTGTCAGTCTGTCTCTCTGTCTGTCTGTCTATCTCTTTGCCTCTCTCTTTCTCTCTCTCGCTCTCTCTCTCTCTCTCTCCCTCTGTCTCTCTCTCTCTCTCTCTGCATGCACACACACACACACACACGCGCGCGCGCGCGCGCGCGCGCTTATATATTTTATCCTATTGTCAAAATGTAAATGAAGACAACAACAAATAAACAAACGAATTGTACATGATCACACAGTCCTTTAACATCATGTACAGATGATTCCTCCTAAAATGAGTGTCAGTCCGTCAGTCAGTATCCCCTGAACAACTCCCCCCATAACCCCTCATCTCTCCCACACCTCTGCGCCTCTCTTCACACACACACACACACACACACACACACACACACACACACACACACACACACACACACACTTAAAGCTTGTCCCAACAAAGTCTGACTGCATTTCATCATTCCCTTATCAGCAAACATGCCAATATACAAGTCCATTCCTAAAAAAAAACAGATTTTCTTTTCTCAGAAATGTAAAACGATTAGATCTGCCAGGTATATGAAAGTTTTTACCTGCGCTTACTTGTTTGTTCGTCTTTCAACAGGATGACGTAAAAACTATCGAAGAGATTCTAATAACACGTGGTAGAAAGACGGAATGTGAACGAAGGAAGAGTCCATCAGTACGAAGGAAGAGTCCATCAGTACAAAGGAAGAGTCCATCAGTACAAAGGAAGAGTCCATCAGTACGAAGGAAGAGTCCATCAGTACGAAGGAAGAGTCCATCACAATTTGATGCTGATCCATGGCGCGGAATTTACTGCAAGTTTTAAGGCGTTTTTTTCCGACAGAACCTGACCACTGTGAACTTACCGTTCACGAACAGATTGCTATTTGTTACGTAATATTGTTTTCTCTGTTAATAAAAGACATCGTGTTTTAATGCTGATCCATAATGTTGAAGATAAAGCAAGTTTTAGGATTTTTTCCATTGAACCTGACCAAGATGAACTTACTGTTTGCGAAAAGATTACTATTGGTTACGTAATTTCGTTTTCTTTGTTAATAAAAGACATAACGTTTTAATGCTGATCCATAGTGCTGAAGATATCGCAAGTTTCAAGGTTCTTTCCATTGAGCCTGACCAATATGAACTTGCCGTTTACGAACTGATTACTATTTATTACGTGATATCGCTTCCGTTATTATTTCATGACCCGTGCCCCATTCCAGTCGGTGGTACCGGTGTCGTGTTGGACACTTTGCCTGTCAGACATCTCCACAGTCCCCCCCCCCCCCCCACATCTCCCCCACCCCACCCACCCCAGCATCAGTCATGCGCCGCGGGGTAGAGGTGTTGTCCTCTCCATTGTAGGACTTCCTCGATCCGCCTGTGGAAGGCCTGCCGTCCTCTGTCTGCTGTGGAATGGTCCCGGACATGGAGTCACGTCCAGATACAGGCGAGCTTACGGCTCTAAGTGACCGCGAGGAGAAGTTCTTAACTGTGTGCTAGTATGTTGTGTTGGACACCATCCTGACAACGTCATTGGTCTGATGTGTTTGACATGAGGTGCGGATAACCTGTCTGATGCGTTTACTGCGGAGCGCCTCTTGATATATATATATATATATATTTTTTTTTTTTTTTTTTTTTTTTTTTTTTTTTTTTTTTTGCGTACGCAGGCTGATACTCCTGCGGATACCCCCTGTATAGACAGGCAAGGATTAATCCCATCTACCCAACAATGGGAGTGGAGTTTTGTGTGTATGACCGTTTTTTATCCCGCCATTAAGGCAGCCATACTCCAACTTCGGGGAAGCCTCTTGATATAAATGATGTACATACACATTGTGGAGACCAACAAGCTTTTAGCTCACAGTGGTTCTCCAGCATGCATTTCATTGAACCATCCACTTGACGAACATTCACACAAAGAGAGAACCAAATAGAAAGGCTGGCGGGAGAGCGTAGACCCCGGCCAATGTCGAAGGAATATTGGATCCACCCTGTGAGTCAGTTCATGAGAGAGAACTTTTTTTTCCTGTCAGGGGAAGTGGAAGTAAGAAGGGACTAAAACAGTCGCTTCCCATATATATATATATATATATATATTTTTAGATGGATGTGGAAAATTACGAGATGTCAACGTTTGTATGATTACAACGTTTGAACATTCCTTGAAAATAAATCCCTGCATGTATGTTTATCAATAGACCTGTTCGCGAACAGCGAACAGCGAACAAGAGAGAGAGAGAGAGAGAGAGAGAGAGAGAGAGAGAGAGAGAGAGAGAGAAGAACAAGAAGAAGAACTACAATAAAAAGACATGGGAAGATAACGCCTGTCTTTCCGTTGCTAATACGTAATCTTTTCTCAGTTTGTAGGTCAAACAAATAGCTCGAGAGAGTCAAAATAAATCGCACGACAGAATGACGAATAGGAAATCGGCTGTCTGCATTGCAGGTACCCCAGACGCACCATTTCTTACCCATGTTTTTGGCATTTTCTCTCTTTGATCGAACGGTTAAGCTGACTGATGGGGCAACTTGCTTTGGGCGTGCCTACCACCAGCATCTGTCCCACAAAAACGGCGGGGGCTAATTCTCGCTGAACGAGAGCTCCAAACACAGATTACTTCCCTTGCAGATTTCCGAACATCGTCTGCTCAGAAATAGTAACTTCACTCCATTTTCAGTGGAAAATTTTTGCAATAATCCTGAATCTGTTGTTTGAATCGAATCTGCACAACACAGATTTGTTTAATCCTGAATCTGTTGTTTGAATCGAATCTGCACAACACAGATTTGTTCTAGAATTTGATGGATTCGTCCTCGGACCTTCTTCCATTTTTCCTAAATAGGTTTGATCAGTTTGTGTAAGATTGCCGACAGACAAACAAATAAAAACCCAAGTGAAAACATCCTCCTGGCGAAGGTGTGAATCATATGCTGTCTTTGTCAGGTCCATATTTCGTTCCTCCTGAAGCAGTGCCACTGACCATGACCACTTTATAACCATATCATTAGTTAACGTTGCATGCCACTGATTTTGTTGGCATTTGTTTTTCTCTGTATTGATAAATATGAAAGAGAATCAAACTTCAAAATTCAAGGAACGAATGCGATGGAAATTCTCTTTAAAAATTTCACTTGGAAAGAGCAGTTTGTGAGTCTTCAGTAAACTCTGTGTGTGTGTGTGTGTGTGTGTGTGTGTGTGTGTGTGTGTGTGTGTGTGTGTGTGTGTGTGACAGAGAGAGAGAGAGAGAGAGAGAGAGAGAGAGAGAACATTTCCATCGCTTTTGTCAAGGGATAATGGGGCAGGGTGGGGTGGGTGGGTCATCGCCTGATGGAATTTATTGACCCATCCACTAGAGATCATTGTATGAAGACAGCATGTCCCAAAGTTTCTGCCGTGGTTGAAAACAGAGGAGGCTAAATCAACCCGTGGACCCAGACAGAACGGAACGACCATACAAATATACATAAGGGAATGTCGCCAACCCAGGTACAATCACACGCACCCCGAAAAGCGTGACCTTGCATGCTGCACCAACCTTATGAGGCTCGTCGTCTTCATCGGTTTTTTGTTTGTTTGTTTGTTTTTGTTTTCGTTAGTTTTGTTTTGTTTTGTTTTGTTTTGTTTTATCCATGAGGCAATTTTACAGCTCGAATTTCATGGGGGCATCGTGTGTGTGTGTGTGTGTGTGTGTGTGTGTGTGTTCTCACCTTGAACCAGAAACAACAGAAAGTTAGGACGACGGAATGGAACACTCCGTCACGTGATAATCGTGTTTGCAAAACGAGTTACATTGATACTGTTGGCAGTGGATTCGGTTTTATCACCGAATGCCGGGGAAAAAAACCCTCCAGTCTAGGAAAGAAATACGCCATTTGTATAATGGATCAAATTGTGACCTTTTTTTTCAATTTCTTGATCGCTGGTGAAAAGTACTGAAACTTACGATTTTTTTTGTCTTGGTCGGCTTACACTCTTCTGATGTTACATGAAATGACGTTCCACGACCAGCCTACAGTTTGGTGTTTGAATCCCCCGTGGGGATACCGGGGGTCTTTTATACAAAGAGTTCCCCCAACTTCTGGACATTCTGTGCTAGTAACGTCCCCTTTTCCTTTCGCTCTCAGTAACTCTGTCTCCTCCTTTGCTGTACTGTCGTCTACTGTCCTGTCTGTCTACCATATCTTTTATCTGTCTTTTTCCACAACCTCTTCCCACAAATTTCTGCACTCAACGAAGTCGGAGTGAACTGACTATACTCTCGAGTATAGTGTGAGTATCCCAACAGGGTAAAACGAGTTCACACGCTACCAGATACTGGAACGCTGAAGAGAAGAAGAAGAAGAGAAGAAGAAAGAAGAAGAAGAAAAAGAAGAAGAAGGTGTTTGAAGACTTTAAAGTGGTACACTAAAAATGCATGTATTATGACGAAGTATTCTTCCAACATTTGGCTGTTTTGTTTTTGTTTGTTTGTTTGTTTGTTTGTTTTTTTGACAGAACGTGGGACGGACCAAATCTCCTAAATCAGGTTACACGACTCTCGTAGTGTCAGGGCCAGAGTACACAGTTATTGTGTCGGATCCACGCCGCCAAGGTGACAAGGAGAAACCGGAGTAAAGTCAACATCGAGCAGGAAGATGTCCGATGGCCAGACAAAGGCAACAAGGAGGGGTTGTGGCCAAGGGCGGGAAAGATGCCAGTCAGCACACAGATCGTGAGGAGGACGCAGCGTGGGAAAGAAGCCAGTCAGCACACAGATCGTGAGGAGGACGCAGCGTGGGAAAGAAGCCAGTCAGCACACAGATCGTGAGGAGGACGCAGCGTGGGAAAGAAGCCAGTCAGCACACAGATCGTGAGGAGGACGCAGCGTGGGAAAGAAGCCAGTCAGCGCACAGATCGTGAGGAGGACGCACCGTGGATATCACACATCCTTAAGAAGGTGGCACTTAGCACACAGATCGTGAGGAGGAAGCAGCGTGGATATCACACATCCTTAAGAAGGCGGCACTTAGCACACAGATCGTGAGGAGGACACAGCGTGGATATCACACATCCTTAAGAAGGCGGCACTTAGCACACAGATCGTGAGGAGGAAGCAGCGTGGATATCACACGCCATTAAGAAGGTGGCACTTAGCACAATTCGTCAGGCTTTGAACGGGAACCTGATGGAGGAGGTGCAAGGGAGAACGGACGTGAAAAGCTGTAGATGGGACACTGGGACAGAGTAACAGAAGAAAGGAACCAACTGGACAGCGGCTGAAAAGCAGCTCAGAGTCCGACTAGTTATGATTGATGGCCTGTTCAGAGTCCAGCTGGTTGTGGTTGATGGCCTGTTCAGAGTCCAGCTGGTTATGGTTGATGGCCTATGCAGAGTCCAGCTGGTTGTGGTTGATGGCCTGGTCAGAGTCCAGCTAGTTATGGTTGATGGCCTGTTCAGAGTCCGACTGGTTATGGTTGATGGCCTGTTCAGAGTCCAGCTAGTTATGGTTGATGGCCTGTTCAGAATCCAACTGGTTATGATTGATGGCCTGTTCAGAGTCCGACTGGTTCTGGTTGATGGCCTCTTCAGAGTTCAACTGGTTATGGTTGATGGCCTGTTCAGAATCCAACTGGATATGGTTGATGGCCTGTTCAGAGTCCAGCTAGTTATGGTTGATGGCCTGTTCAGAGTCCAAATGGTTATGGTTGATGGCCTGTTCAGAGTCCAGCTAGTTATGGTTGATGGCCTGTTCAGAGTCCAACTGGTTATGATTGATGGCCTGTTCAGAGTCCGACTGGTTATGATTGATGGCCTGTTCAGAGTCCGACTGGTTATGGTTGATGGCCTGTTCAGAGTCCGACTGGTTATGATTGATGGCCTGTTCAGAGTCCGACTAGCTATGGTTGATGGCCTGTTCAGAGTCCGACTAGTTATGATTGATGACCTGTTCAGAGTCCGACTGGTTATGGTTGATGGCCTGTTCAGAAGTCCAACTGGTTATGGTTGATGGCCTGTTCAGAGTCCAACTGGTTATGATTGATGGCCTGTTCAGAGTCCGACTGGTAATGATTGATGACCTGTTCAGAGTCCAACTAGTTATGGTTGATGACCTGTTCAGAGTCCGACTGGTTATGATTGATGGCCTGTTCAGAGTCCGACTGGTTATGATTGATGGCCTGTTCAGAGTCCAGCTGGTTATGGTTGATGGCCTGTTCAGAGTCCGA
>CM065715.1:66411837-66426837 GCA_033310375.1 Conus canariensis | reverse complement strand
ACTTACACGAGAATTTAAACGTGTTTTATTATTACAGTCTAGCATAAATTCATCATGTGATGTTCCCAGGATTCGAAAACGAATCAATGAATATTTCAGACATAGTAATGGCCGCATTTCTTTTTCAATAACAGGAGTGATTTCGCTCTGTGTGAAGTATCCATAGTTCTAGAGTTCTGCCATGATGATTCTGGAGTATAGTTCTAAGTTCTACCATGAGAGTTCTAGAGTTCTGCCATGATAGTTCTCTAGAGTTCTGTCATAATGGTTCTACAGTATAGTTCTAGAGTTCGGTCATAATGGTTCTAGAGTATAGTTCTATAGTTCTGCCATGAGAGTTCTAGAGTTTTGCCATCAGAGTTCTCTAGAGTTCTGCCATAATGGTTCTAGAGTATAGTTCTAGAGCTCTGCCATGATAGTTCTGGAGTTCTGCCATAACAGTATAGAGTTCTGCTATAATGGTTCTAGAGTTCTGCCATAACGGTTCTAGAGTTCTGCCATAATAGTTCTAGAGTTCTGCCATAATGGTTCTAGAGTTGTTGTGACGGACCGTTTCCCGTCCAGTCACAAATTTTTATGCAACCGGGCTAACCGGAAGGTAGTCGTCCGGAAGCCGGTTGAAAAGTTTACCTGACTGCTGCTCACCTGCGCACTGTTAAAAGCCGGGTGAGCTGAACCGGTTAGGCAGTCTCTGCAGTGATTCCGGAACGCAACTATCCAGAAGGCCGAAGAGGGACTCCATCCGTTTTTTGTGGCAGTCAGGTATTTATCATGCAATGTTTATTTTTTAGCAAACCGAAACCGTATTCCCGGTTAGGAGCGACTGAAACTTCCTCAGCGCACTGTGAAGGTTTTGTTTAAAGAAAAGTATTTGCTGTGTTCTGTTATCCTATGACTTGATAGGGTAGCAAAACGAAATCCTTTCAGAAAACATGAATAGATGAAGAGAGTGTTAAAGGAAGTGGTCTTCAGGAAGAGAAAAGAAGATTTTGTTTATTCTGTGGCTTAACTAGTTATGAACTTCATGATGAAAAAAAGGTTGATTTTTGATGTGGATGAGTATTTAACTCACTCTTGATATGAATATTGAATAATTGTGTGTTGGTGAACAAGAGCGTTGTGGAAATCTTTCCCTTACATGTATTGAAGTAGATGAATCATTTTGGAAAAAATACCTTTTAAATTCTGGTGATCATATGAAATGAAATGAACATTCTTGTCGTGTTACGAGAAAAGAATGAACATTTTGTGATGACATTTATAATTTGATGAAAAGTAATCATTGTGTGTAATGAATTGTATTCATGGTTTATTGAAGAGGGTCTAGGTGGAAATCCTTTCCCCAATTTGGAAAACTAGATTCTGAAAGGTTTATATGGAAATCCTTTCCTGTGTAGTGTTGTGATTCCGGCAAAAGGGAATGTTGTAGTGTTATGATTCCGGAAAGGGAATGTTGTAGTGTTATGATTCCGGAAAAGGGAATGTTGTAGTGTTGAAGAAAGAATATGCTGATGTTTGTCTCAAAATTCTAGTGAAATAGGATGTGGCTAATGAATATGAATGTAGTCGTGATTGTAATGAATAGTAGCGATGATAATCAAGGTAGTTAATCAGTTTCTCCCAGGTAGATGTGTCCCCTGGACTGTAGGGGGCTGGCTGCCACTTTACGAGGGTCGGGACCGTAGCCGAGTTCTACCCCCTTGTTCTCCACCCTGTGTCGGTGTTGAGAGGCCGGCCGGAGCGCCGACAACCACCCTACCTGCCACTGCGCCCGGGACCGACTACCCGCTGAGTCAGTTGGGCCGGAGACGCCGCTGCTGCCAAGCCAGAGCGCCGCTCCCGAGTTTTGAACCAGCGACCTGTTGGCTAGGCCGTCGCTGCGTTCTGTGTTTCGTTTGTGAGCCACAGCTCCTGTGTGAGACTGTCGCCGTGTCGTCGGCAGAGACGCCGTGAGTGTGATAGTGGTTTTTTTTTTTAGCCACAGCTCTGACGTCCTGTAGGTCCTGTGTCGGACTTGACTTGACGCTGTAGTCGTCATCTTCATCATCTTCATCGTCTTCGTCCTCTTCATCATCTTGTCGTCTTCATCGTCTCGTCGTCTTCATCGTCTCGTCGTCGTCATCGTCGACGTCGTCATTGGAACCAGCAGCGCTATATATAGATATATTGTGAGTGTACGCCTTATGGTTGGCGTGCCGACCTATTGATGTTCTTGTATTTATTATATACGTTTGTCTGATGGCTCGGGCAGCATAAAACAAAAAAAGGTGTGTTCTGTTGCCTGGCTGTCAATGTTCGGGTGAGTGGGTGTGTGTATGTGAACTGGAAAAGTCGTGCATGCATCCATAATTTCTGTGTGTGAGTCAGACAGTCAGACACTCGCAGACACGACCCATTCTATCCGTAACAGTTGTGCTATGACGGTTCTAGAGTTCTGCCATGATAGTTTAGAGTTCTGTCATGATAGTTCTGGAGTTCTACCACGATAGTTCTAAGAGTTCTGTTATGATAGTTCTAAGAGTTCTGCCATGATAGTTCTAGAGTTCTGCCATAATGGTTGTAGATTTGTGCCATGATAGTTCTAAGAGTTCTGCCATGATAGTTCTAAGAGTTCTGCCTTGATAGTTATACATTTTTGGCATGATAGCTCTAGAGTTCTGCCATAATAGTTCTAGAGCTGTGCCATGATAATTCTGGAGTTCTGTCATGGTAGTTCCAAGATTTCTGCCATGATAGTTCTAGAGTTGTCCCATGCTAATTCTAGAGTTTTGCCATGATATGTGTTGAGTTCTGCCATGATAGTTCTGCCATGATAGTTCTGCCTTGATAGGTATAGAGTTCTGCCATGACAGTTCTAGAGTTCTGCCATAATAGTTCTAGAGCTGTGCCATGCTAATTCTAGAGTTTTACCATGATATGTGTTGAGTTCTGCCATGATAGTTCTGCCATGATAGTTCTGCCATGATAGTTCTGCCTTGATAGGTATAGAGTTCTGCCATGACAGTTCTAGAGTTCTGCCATAATAGTTCTAGAGCTGTGCCATGCTAATTCTAGAGTTCTGCCATGATATGTGTTGAGTTCTGCCATGATAGTTCTGCCATGATAGTTCTGCCTTGATAGGTATAGAGTTCTGCCATGACAGTTCTAGAGTTCTGCCATGATAGTTCTGCCATGATAGTTCTGCCTTGATAGGTATAGAGTTCTGCCATGATAGTTCTGCCATGATAGTTCTGCCATGATAGTTCTGCCATGATAGTTCTGCCTTGATAGGTATAGAGTTCTGCCATGACAGTTCTAGAGTTCTGCCATGACAGTTCTAGAGTTCTGCCATGATAGTTCTGCCATGATAGTTCTGCCTTGATAGTTCTGCCTTGATAGGTATAGAGTTCTGCCATGACAGTTCTAGAGTTCTGCCATGACAGTTCTGCCATGATAGTTCTGCCTTGATAGGTATAGAGTTCTGCCATGACAGTTCTAGAGTTCTGCCATGACAGTTCTAGAGTTCTGGCATGATAGTTCTGCATGATAGTTCTGCCATGATAGTTCTGCCATGATAGTTCTGCCATGATAATTCTGCCTTGATAGGTATAGAGTTCTGCCATGACAGTTCTAGAGTTCTGCCATGACAGTTCTAGAGTTCTGGCATGATAGTTCTGCCATGATAGTTCTGCCATGATAGTTCTGCCTTGATAGGTATAGAGTTCTGCCATGACAGTTCTAGAGTTCTGCCATGACAGTTCTAGAGTTCTGGCATGATAGTTCCTAGAGTTCTGCCATGATAGTTCCTAAAGTTGTGCCATGAAAGTGCTAGAGTGTGTGCCATGATAGTTGTAGGCTGTGATAACCACTGGAAATTTAACTAAGCTAAACCTGCCAGGGAACAGTGAGACTGAGGGCCGTCCCACAAACGCCCCCCTCCCCACCCCCACCCCCACCCCCAGCATCATTACGTCGCGTACACTTCAACTGCACGTGGCACGCACAAGGACCTGCGGTCTTGCTTCTCACCGAATGACAAGTCAACCTCCAGGAGCACCTCGGAAATAGCTAGCTACGGACTGAAATATTAACCCTCTCACCGCCGTGTGCACGCCAACCATGTGAAGTGCTGGGTACAAATAGCAGCAGCCCCCACCCAACCACCGCGTACACCGATTCGCTCCCCTTCCCTGCTCAGTTAGCGTTAGTTTGTGTGTCAGCTTCTAGGGAGAACTGAATTGTAGAGAAGCAGCTATCTGAGTGTGTGTATGTGTGTGTGTGTGTGTGTGTGTGTGTGTGTGTGTGTGTGTGTGTGTGTGTGTTGGAGTGAACTGTGTGTTCGTGTGTGTGTGTGTAAGTGTGTGTGTGTGTTGTGGTGTGTGTGTGTGTGTGTGTGTGTGTGTGTGTGTGTGTGTGTGTTTTGGAGTGAATGTTGTTGTGTGTGTGTGTGTGTGTGTGTTTTGTGGAGTGAAGTGTGTGTGTGTGTGTGTGTGTGTGTGTGTGTGGTTTTGTGTGTGATGTGTATGTTTGTGTGTGTGTGTGTGTGTGTGGTGTGTGTGTGTGTGTTTGTGTGTGTTATTGGTGAGTGTGTGTGTGTGTGTGTGTGTGTGTGTGTTGTGTGTGTGTTGTGTGTGTGTTGTGTGGTGTTACAGTGACGTGTGGTGGGTCGAAGTGCTTCTTTCGCTCACTGTCTGGACTAGTGTTTCTATTTCTAACGTTGTATTGCCTGACAAGAGATGCTTACCTTGAATTAAACATGTTCAGTATAATGAAGAATGAGGGATGAGCATAAAGGATGGAACGTATGAGAGGGGTGAAAGGGAAAAAGGGACGGAAGGAGGATGTTGGATGGGGCGGAGGCTGAGGGATGGGATGGTGAGGATGGTGGAAGGCTGGAGGAGCATGTTTAAGGAGGAGACGGTGTAGGCACGGTGAGGAAAAATACATTGTCATCAGTGTCATAAACACCGACTCCAATCGTATCTAGAAACAGTAACGAACAAATTCCACACCATTTCTTTTTGGAAGTCGGCGGGCAAGTTAGTCAAAAACTTTTTGTCATTCAGTGTCCAGCATCTTACAGTCATCCCTTGCCCCTTCCCTATACTTCCCGTTCCCCTCACCATCCTCCCACCTACTCCCCTTTCCTTTCTCATCCCTGCTTCCCACAAATCGGAACCTTGCTACAACTCTTCCTTGTCGTACTGGACCTACCATATGTGTTTAGGAGCTTGCAGTCTAGCAATCAGACCGTTCAGTTGGGGGATCCAACAGTTGTGAGTTCGAACCCGTCCTGGGGTCGGATTTTGACGGCTTGGAAACCCCTCTTCGTCTCCTCAGCAGGACTTGGGGTACCTGATTCAGTTCAGAGAAAGGCCAAGGCGGCGGAAGGCGATGGTAAGGCTCTATCTGCCATGAAGCCGTGCCCTAGACACGATAAACTTTTAACAGTTGACGGCCCTTTCGGCAGTTAGGCTGTGGGATTTTAGTTTCTTTTCTTTTTCTTTCTTTCTTTCTTTCTTTTCCTTTTCTTTTTAGCCGTTCATATTAGTTCTAGATGAATTGGAGCTCCAGCCCCTGCGTAGTTTCACAACTAATTTGCTGTGACAGAATGCATGTCCAAGTCTTAACCAGTCACGAGAAAGATGACGGTTTTCAGCCAATCGCCTCGCCCGACACAATGATATGGAAAACAAAACAGATAGAGATGATGAGATAAAAAGCGAAAGTTGAAATAACCCAGTCGCTGTCCAATTCAGGTTCTTTCTGTTTGTAGTCCGTTTCCATCTCCCATGTGCCCGGGATAAATGTTGTATGCAAGAGCAACACATCAGAAAGGAACTATTCCTAGTCATGTGAAGCTTCTTTTTATTTCTCTTTTTCAGATCTGTTTTATTCCATTTTGTTTGGATTTTTGTTTGTTCGTTTGGCCAATTTTCTGATTGATAGGACTTTTTTTGTGGAATTTGTTTACACACAGGGTGAAAGTCTAGTATCATCGTCAGATTGAAAACACAAAACTCTGAGGGAAAGATTATGTATATATGTGTGTGTGTGTGGGGGGGGGGGGGGGGGGAGGGGGGAGCGGGAGTCCCTGGCCTAAGAAAATTTGGGTATGGTATGGGAGCTTCTTGTTTTCAAAACTTCTTAATTCCACTTTTTTTTGGTTGTTCACACAAACATGATTGTCAGCATAATACGGACAATAACATGCAATGCATCACGATTTTCCTGTGGCATTTAGAATTGTTTTTTGTTGAATACAACACAATTTTGACGTTAAATGTTTATTTTGGCTGCTTTCAAACGCCATTTGTACTCTGGATGGTGCATCAAAAGAAACAAGAATTACGAACCCTCTCCTCTCTGCCTCATGAAAGACGTGTGTTGTGAAGAGAAGAATTATCGTTATGATGTTCACAATGCCCCGTGCGCAAGCACATGAATCTTTGTTTCCAGTTCCAGTATCAGTTTTGACAGCTTGATGGTCACTAACATCACCTGAAAATTTTTTTTTTTTTTTTTTTTTTTTTTTAATTTGTTTTTATTGTTATTCCACATACAAAGAGAAAGAAAAAAAAACCACACACATATATGAAGAGAACAGCAGAAAGAAATAAACAGCAACATTCATAACTAAGAGTTAGGTATACAGCAAGAAAAACAAACAAACAAACTAACATACACAAAGAGCCAAACCACACACACATGAAAAAAAAAAAAAAGAAGAAAGAGATAGACAGTAGGAGAGAGAGAGAGAGGGGGGGGGGTGTTTCAGTATAGCATTGTCTATGTAAAAAAAAATAAAATAAAAATAAAAATAAAATAAAAACATGGTTACTTATTGACAATGCTATAAGAAGTATACATAAACCTGTATTAATCATATTGTTCTAATATTACTACCCATAATAGATGTAAACATGCGTTTGATGAAAAAAGAAAAAAAAAATGTATATACATAGCAAGATAAATCAGCATGCATACACAGATAATAAAGGAAAGGCAGACAAATAGACGGACAGACAGACAGACGAACAGACAAGCAAAGAAACAGGAAGACAGAATGGGTTGGGTCACAGCAAGTGAAGATGATATATGTTATTATCATAAGGTACATTATTTCTTGAGTACCACTATACAGAAATATTTCAGCAGCTTACAAGGGCCACACATGATATCCTCAGCAAAAGATTAAAAAAAAAGGAAAAAGATAATACGATTAGTCTAGTAACTGTTGTTATATTATGCATCATACTTATTTATATATTAATGCTGAAAATACATGTTCCAGAGACGGTAACTAAAGCAGCTAGGTATTAGAAATCAAAGCTTCATAAGCAAGCCATCTGGCATGAAAATCCATGTGGTTCATGGTTAAGTATGAGTTATATTTTTCAATTCTATATCTATACGTCAACATTTTCAAGAAAACTGCTACATGTGGAAGACTGCCTTCTAACTTACACTTATATAGGTAATGTTTTGCTAGAAGAATAATGAAGTAAAAACAGTAATCAATTGCGATTGTTATGTCGAAACCTAAAAGTACGAGAGACTCTGTTAGGCGTATATTTTGTGCGTGAGTGCATTTCTCTTTTACTAAATCAATTAACCTACTCCAAAAACATTTGACATGAGTGCATTTCCAAAACATATGGTCAATAGAATCTTTAAATAGTCCGCAAAAACTGCATTTATCATTATCAGTAACTCCGATTTCTTTCAAAATAACATTTGTACCTAAGCACCTGTGAATTATTCTCAACTGAAACCACTTGAGTTTTACATCTGTAATCTTATGTGCATTAAAAAAGCATGAATTCCAGTCATGAGCTTGTGAAAGTTTGATGTCCCACTTATCGCAGCACGGAGCTCTCAACTGATTATCAATCAGTATATCATAATAAGTCTTTGAACCTTTATAAATGGCAAACAATATCTTATAACATAATGGAGAAGTAATACATTTGTTGTTTTCGATGGTAATGTCAAATCCTTTTATGAATTCAATTATTGCTAACTTATACCCTGTATAAGTTAGAAAATCAATGTTGACATCATATTTTTCCTTAAATTGTCCGTGGGAAAGAAACTGACCATTATCATCAAAAAAATGTGCGAGATAATAGATACGTTTGTTTTGAAGCATTTTAGACACAATGTGTCTTTTCCCAACTTGAATACGTTTGTTGAAGCAAACTGGTTCAGCAAGTAGTTCAGCGGAATTTTTTGGCAGACATTTGTAATAAAAAAGTTTGTAAGCTTCAAGGACGTCTGCCCAGAACGGATTATATTTGGTAAATTTTGAGACAATCTCTGGACCGTGTTTACTCATATGAGGCCAATGAGGAAAATTACTGAGAAGAATACGTTTCCATTTGTGGTTTGATCTCTCAGTCCTACGGATCCAGGATAGTTTTAAGGATGTGACGAAGGTTTTTACATCAGGAAGACCAATACCTCCATTCCGTATGCTTTTATGCACTGTTTTTCGACTGATTTTTTCTGGTTTTTTATTCCACACAAACTTGTAACATATTTTCTGGCATGTTTGAAAGAAAACATCTGGTGGGTTTGGCAGAAACAGCCAAAGATGAGTCAGCTTTGAAAGGATGATGGATTTCAAAATTGCTATTCTACCTAGGGGCGTAATTTGGCGTTTTACCCATATTTTGAACAAATGATTTACGTCTGCTAGTCTTTCTGTGTAGTTTATTTCTATGCAATCTTTCAAGTCGTTTGTGAACCATATACCAAGTATTCTAAATTTTTGTGGATTCCATACAATTTCTAAGTGGTCCATGTAGTGGTTTTGACTGTTTTTTACACTTCCAAGCCAAACTGCGCTCGTTTTACTCAAATTCATGTGAAGACCTGAGACACCATCGAATCTTAAAAGAACTTCAATACAAGTTTCAAAGGATTTCTTATCCCCTGCGAGTAAAAACTCGGTGTCATCAGCATATTGAGATATTTTAAATTCAGTTTCATTCATTCTTATTCCCCGAATATCTCGATTTTCCCTTATCATAATGGCTAATATTTCGACACAGATTACGAAGAGATATGGTGAAATTGGGTCTCCTTGTCGACATCCTTTTTTAATATCGAACCAATGTGAAACCTGTCCGTTCACAATAACACAAGACTTGATATTTTTGTAGAATACGCTTATCCATCTACAAATATCTTTTTGGAAACCAAATGCTTTTAGGACTTTCGTCATAAATTCCCAATTTATCGAATCAAAGGCTTTTTCAAAGTCTACGTTTAACAACAAACCAGGCAGACCATTTTCATCTAAATAAGATATAGTGTCAAATATCAATCTTATATTGTCGCCGATGTATCTATTTCTAATAAATCCGGTCTGATCTTCATTTATGATTTTAGGCAATACAGATTTTATTCTGTTGGCAATGCAAGAGGATCCTATCTTATAAACGACATTTAACAGAGAAATAGGTCTCCAGTTTTTTATGTACTGTCTGGATTTATCACCTTTTGGTATACATGTAATGATTCCCTCTCTTTGTACACATGACAGTTCTCCTTTCTTGAAACTTGCATTTAAAGCTCTAACGACAAATACACCAATCTGTTTCCAAAAGACTTTAAAGAATTCAGTAGTGAAACCATCGGAACCGGGGCTTTTATTATTTTTCATTGTCTTTAAGACATATGTCGCTTCCTCCAATGTAATAAGACCTTCTAAGTCCGCTGCTTCTGTTTCATTTAAATGGGGGATATCGTTCACCAAATCTTTTATATCACAATTTTCTACAGCATTTTCTGTGTATAATGTTTTATAGAAACTATATACTTCTTTCAGTTTGTCTTCTTGATTTGTTAGAACATTATCTTGTTTATCAATTAGTCTAGCCATGTTTTTACTAATGTAATGCCGTTTTTCGAGATTACAAAAATAACTACTAACTTTCTCTCCATCTGCTATCCATCTAGCGCGTGATCTTAACAAAACTCCTTCTATTCGTTTTCCTCTGATATCCGACAGTCGTTCTTTTTTCTCGTTAATGACTCTGATATCATCTTCAGTTTTCATTTCTTTTTTTTCTAACTTAATAATGTCTTGTTCTAATTGTTTGTCCTCTTCATTACTCTTTCTTTTGTTCGCAGTAGCATAAGCAATTGTTTTTGACCTTATTTTCATTAACAGGAAATCGAGAAATAAATCATCAGAAATTGAGAATTGTAATTTGTCGTCTGTTTCATTAATATTTTCTGTATTTATAGCGTATTCTTCTTTAACGTTTTCAATCAAAGTATTGATTTCATCTACATATGACTTATCTTTCAACAGAGACGAGTTAAGTTTCCAAAAAGTATTGCGCTTTATGCCTTCATTAAATTTTAGCTTTAATAACACAGCAGAGTGATCTGTTCTATAACCGGATTCAATGTCTACTTCATCAGTATAAGAAACAACTGTGTCTGATATCAAAAAGAAATCTAGCCTGGCCTGTTGAAAAGGATTAGTTCTCCTCCACGTAAAACGGCGACACTCTGGGTTTAGTTCCCGCCAAATATCATTCAGGTCTAGATTTTCGACCATGTTTTCAACAGCCTGTTTTGCGTGAGGATTATTTATATGTTTGTAATTATGATAATCTCTAGAAGGGTCAAGGACCAGATTAAAATCCCCACCTATTATAACATTTTCTATACTAAGCCCAACAATTTTTTGTTTGAGACAATTGTAAAATTCTGCGTCATCCCTATTTGGCCCATATATATTAACTAAAAGGTAATCATTCCTATGTATCTCTGCACGTATCATGAGAAAGTTTCCAGAATCATCCTTAACAATTTGCTTAACCTTAAATTCAAAGTTGTTATTAAACAGAATTGCGACTCCTCTTGCGTTGGAAGAGTAACTTGAGAAATACGCCTTATAGCCCCACTCAGACTGGATATACTGTTCCATCTTTTTTTCAAAATGAGTGTCTTGCAAGAAGTACACAGAATATTTTTTACACCTTAGATAATGGAAGACATCACGTCTCTTCTTCAAACTATTGAGGCCCTGACAGTTAATTGAGAGAATAGACACACTACTGTCCATTTCTGTTTACGAAATAGCTTTGGAGAAGACAATAACATACATGTGTAAATACATCAAACCCAAAAGAGGTCAACAAACTCATATACAACTGACAGCATAAAATGAATCCATCCAACCCGGTCAAACTAAAGAATTTATAATGGTTTTGAACAAAAAAACACATACACCATGAACACACGGAAAACAATATCAAAATGAAAAAGCAAAAATCCATTATCACTACAATCATAATACAAAAACAAACAAACAAAAAACAAATAAGATGATATTTGCTTGACCACCGCAAACGAGCAAAGGGGGCATGCACAAAGATAAAATGTAAGACCTCGTGTCGCATTATAAATGAATTGAAACATGCGTGCGCGTCAAGTGCTCACGCAGGTATCCAAGAGGCGAGGGGGCACGAAAAAAAAAAAAAAAAAAAAAAAGGTGGCGCGGGGAGAGGGGGGAGTTAGCATGGTCACCGTGATTTACACCGTCATTACTAATGGCTCTGAACACACTTCACAGCTAAAACTGTGTGGAGAGTGCCTGGCGGTCTGGGCAGCGGAAAACCGACCACTGTGAGTTTTTCAAAATTGTGTCATTTTAATTTTACTCTGTGCGCGTGTCACAGGGTGCACGAGCAAACGAATAATCGTTTTTCCTTTCCCTCCCTCACTCTCCCCCCCCCCCCCCATGCTATTTTTAATTGGGACAAAACAAAAACAAAAAACAAAAAAGGCAGGAGAGAGAGAGCGACAGAGAGAGAGAGAGAGAGAGAGAGGGGGGGGCAGGCACGGGGTGGGGGACACTATTGTGACAGGCATCACATATCACAATTGAAAAATCCGAAAATTTTCTTTTTGTTGTTTGATTATTCTTTCATGGTGAAAACTGCTCTCTCTTTTCACACAAAGACAATGATAATATAGACATTTGGGTCGTATAATCTCCCATAAGCTAGGTCCGGACAGGTCTATCCCTGCCGTATTTTAAGTTCACAGACAAGCACCTGCACAGACCACGCGGCATTCATTTGCACAATGTAGACTCACGTGTAAAATTTTCAAGTGATAAACGCAACTGAGATTCAGTCAGGGGAGAATCTGTTTGTTTTTCCCCAGGAGGTGGTGAGTGCAGTGTTGTTGTTGTTGTTGTTGTTGTTGTTTTTCTTTCCTTTTTTATGTTTACATCGCTCAGAACAGAAGTGCACCTCACTTTTGCAGGAAAGGGTAAAGGGGGGCCGGAGGAAAGAAGGAGAGAGAGAGAGGGACAGACAGACAGACAGACAGACAGACAGACAGACAGACAGACAGACAGACAGACATAGCAGAGCTCATTTAGGAAAAAACAAAAACAAACAAACACACAAAACAAACACAAAACAAAACAAAACAACAACAAAAAAGGTTGATGAACGGGGTGCGATAGTGGATAAAAAGCAGAAAGGGCCGTGGCTTTGGGGACAGGAACGGCGAGGGTGGGGAATAGAGAGAGTGAGGGGAGGGAGGAGGGACGCAATGAGGAGAGGAAGCATCACTGTCCAAAGTTCATAATTATGTACGTTGGATCCAAACCAGGCGACACCCATTTCGTGGCGGAAGGATTCTTCAGACGTACTGCCGCAGCTTGCCATGCCCACTAGCTGAAAACACTCTTCCCAGATGGAGTTGATAGCAGGTGGAGATTGTACGGCTAGATTGCGGTGTCAGAGTCAGAAGCTTCTTCCATTTTTCTCTTCTGTCTGTCTGCCTGCCTGCCTGCCTGCCTGCCTACCTGCTTATCTTCTTTTTCCTTCTGTCTGCCTGTCTGTCTTCCTGTCATGTCTGTCTGTCTGTCTCTCTCTGTCTCTCTCTCTCTCTCTCTCACGGAACAGAACGTAGTCCATGTTGCTGTTGTTGTTGTTGTTGTCATTGATTCATAATAACTGTCATCTTCTGAACATTCGTTTCCCACAAATAATCAGAGGCGCGCGTGCGCGCGCGCGCACGCACACACACACACACACACACACACACACACACACACACACACACACACACACACACACACACACTATACAACGGTAGCGCAGACAGTGATAGACAGGTAGGTACCCAAGGTCTGACCAACGCTTTCGACTAATGCGCAAGTCAGATATCTGCTGCGTCGTTTCCGTTGAGACCCTCGCCTTACTTCCTCTCGTCTTGGTCACGAAGTCATGTATCCATCGTGCGCACTGGTGGTGTCGAAACTTAGCAGATGCAGCGGTATATGGACTAGTTCGCATACAGTGTCACCTCCCTGATGAAACTGACACTGCAACTGAAGCTGAAACGGAGCTGATACTAATAAGGCTGAGAGTCATGCGCTTGTTACGCAGGGAATGATCCTTAAGATTAAAGATGATGAAGAGAGCGTTCCCTGAAATATAGTCGGCGGTTAGCTGGGGAGTTCCTTGCATTAAGATTTCATTTCTACATCCACCACAGGTAATGTGGAAATGTATATGGTAGGCAGCGAAAACCATTCCACAGGATACTTTGGGGGGGGGGGGGGGAGGGGAGAGAGAGAGAGACAGAGAGACAGAGAGACAGAGACAGAGACAGAGAGACAGAGAGAGACAGAGAGCCAGTTTAACACAACGCTCATACCACCCGAACGACAACGTTTTGAGATGAGCAGAGAAAATGTCATGTTTGGTGGGATTCGAGTTCGAAAGATCTGACTGTGAACGCAGTGCTTTGCCATCGGGCCAACAAGGCACCAAATCAGCAAATAAGAGATACCTAGAGATTATAAAGACCTAATCTACAACCTCTTTACAAAATATATATATATATATATATACATACACATATACATGTTTACATACATACATACATACATACATACATACACATACATACATACATACATACATACAATCATGCATAAATACATGCATACATGCATGCATACGTATGTACTTACATACATGCATACATACATGCATGTATACATGTATACATGCATGCGTACGTATGCACCTACGGACATGTATATATATATATATAGAGAGAGAGAGAGAGAGAGAGAGGAGAGAGAGAGAGAGATAGAGAGAGAGAGAGATGTATATATATACATATATATATATATATATATATATATTAATATATATATATATTATAATACATATATAATGCATACATTCTCATAAGTACGTATGCACGTACTTACGTACGTACAATACATACACACATACATACACATGCATACATACATGCATACATACATACATACATACATTCACTTACAATACACATATTCACAGTCATACATACATCATCATACATCATGCATACATAATTACGTATATGCATACATACAACACACACTACACACTATACATGCATGCATCATACATACATACTCATCCATACATGCACACACACAACACACACACATTCACACACGCACGCACGCACGCACGCACACACACACACACACACTCATCACTCACACGCACCACACACACACACACACACACACACATTCATATGCATACATGCATGGCATCACTGATTGATTGAACGATGATTATTTTTGACGTTGCTGTTCTTGTTTTGGTGAACGTTAATTGTGTATAATTTCCCAAGGTATGTTTTTTTTCTTCTTCTTGAACGACTCGTTAACGCTCCTTTTGAATGTCAAGCAAGATTACAAAAGACAACATTCTCAAGCTGAAGTTAAAAAAAAAAAAAAAAAGCAGCACAGGCAATGAATGAGAGAGAGAGAGAGAGAGAGAGAGAGAGAGAGAGAGGAGAGAGAGAGAGAGAGAGAGAGATAGATCCTGCCGGTGAAAGCTCGGAAGCTCATAGGGAAAGCAAAACAAAACAAAACAAACAAAAAACAAAATGAAACTAACGATCTGAAAATAGCAGATTCCTTCTAAATCGGTGCCAGGCATGTCCGGAACTCGAACAGAACTCTTT
>CM065715.1:66404337-66406837 GCA_033310375.1 Conus canariensis | reverse complement strand
CTGACGAACGAAGTGGGATCAGAATCCTGGAGTGACGCCAGTGGAGAATTCAATAACAGACCACGAAGTTCTAACATTGCACGGAAATATAAAAAAAAAAATATATGTATACTTCGAAGTCACTTAAATTCACAGGGTGCATGTTCCATGGACAACAGCTCTCTGCTGAAGGGATGCTGGATCCCCCGTTTCATCAGGGATCCGCAATGTAGATCCGCATTAAACTTTAATGGATTCATCCTTGTTGCCATTTCCTTTTTTTTTTCCCACTGGGTTTGCTTAAAATCAGTTCAGTTTTTGTTTTTGTTTGTTTGTTTGTTTGGGGTTTTGTTTGCTTGTTGTTTTTGGTTGTTGTTGTTGTTTTTTCTTGGGGGGGGGGGGGAGGGTATAATCAAATTTGTAATAATTTTGCAAAAAAAAGGAACTCTGGATCGGCTATTTTATCCGAGTCCGCAACCAGGACTGCCACCAGGAACTGGCACCAGGAATCAGTACCAAGGATCAGCGCTTGAGTTCAGTACCACGGGTCCACATTAGAGACCTGCATCAGGGATGCTCACCAGGTATCCGCAGGACAGATCCTCACGAGAGATCCGCTCCAGAGACCCGCTCTTCAGATCCGCTCCAGGGACCCGCTCTTCAGATCCGCTCCAGGGACCCGCTCTTCAGATCCGCTCCAGGGACCCGCTCTTCAGATCCGCACCAGGGACCTGCATCAAAATATTATTCTTCGTTCCTAGATCACATTCTATCTGTCCACCACGTTTGGTCAAAACGGAATCTGAAGAAGGATTAGTTTTCCTTTTTGTGGACTCTTGCTGATGGCAAATCAACAGATAGAACCTCTTTAACGGGAAAACAGAACCTCTTTAACGGGAAACAGAACCTCTTTAACGGGAAAACATAACCTCTTTAACGGGAAAACATAACCTCTTTAACGGGAAAACATAACCTCTTTAACGGGAAAACATAACCTCTTTAACGGGAAAACAGAACCTCTTTAACGGGAAAACATAACCTCTTTAACGGGAAAACATAACCTCTTTAACGGGAAAACAAACCTCTTTAACGGAAAACAGAACCTCTTTAACGGGAAAACATAACCTCTTTAACGGGAAAACATAACCTCTTTAACGGGAAAACAGAACCTCTTTAACGGGAAAACAGAACCTCTTTAACGGGAAAACAGAACCTCTTTAACGGGAAAACAGAATCTCTTTAACGGGAAAACATAACCTCGTTACACTACCTTAACGGGAAAAATAAACCTCCTTAACGGGAAAACATAACCTCCTTAACAGGAAAAGAAACTTCCCTAATGGCAAAACATAACCTCTTTAACGGGAAAACAAACCTCCTTTAACGGGAAAACATAACCCCTTAACGGGAAAACAAACCTCCTTAACGGGAAAACAAAACCATCTTAACGGGAAAACACAACATCCTTAACGGGAAAGCATAACCTCCTTAACGGGAAAAGATAACCCTTAACGGGAAAACATAACCACCTTAACGGGAAAACATAACCTCCTTCACGGGAAAACATAACCACCTTAACGGGAAAACATAACCTCCTGAACGGGAAAACACAACCTCCTTAGCGGAAGCGATAACCATAGGGAAGCACAGTCACTTCCGTACACCCACAAAAATTGACGGTAGAGTGCGGACAGCCTACACTACTCGAATGAATATAATGGATCGCAGTATTTATTTTAAACACAAACTCTCTTGGGCACACGTACACACACACACACACACACACACACACACACACACACACACACACACACACACACACACAGAGAGAGAGAGAGAGAGAGAGAGAGAGACAGAGAGAGAGACAGAGAGAGAGAGAGAGTGAGTCGCGCGCGCAATTTTGTCCTCCGTAGACATTATCCTCGAAGACAGTATGTGGCTACTTTAGTGAGGGATTAAAAACGATCTCATATGCAAAAACACCACAAATGGTGAACTTTCTATCATCGCAGAGGAACAGCTGAATGAAAATCTGTCAGCAAAGTGCACTTGTCACAGAAATATGGACTTTCCACCTCCGGATAACATTACTGTGTTTCAGAACGAAAAGAACATCGCAAAAAAAAAAGAAAAAAAAAACCCCAAACAAACAAACAAAAGCAAAAAAAAAAAAAAAAAAGCAATTCCACTATTGACAGACCGATGTAGTCATACACGTAGACTACCTAGAGAGCAGGTGAGAGATCATTAACTGACTTCAAACCCATCCACGAGCACTCAGAGAGGTCAACAGGCCGGGAATGACGGCCTGTGGAGCTTCATTGAGGATCATTAAATGGCAGTAGGCGAGGGGTGGGGGAGGGGATGGGGGTGGAGGGGGTGGGTGGGGACCAAATGTAGAGAACCAGAAAGCCGAGAGGACTCAGAGATCGAGTAAGAAGAGTGCAAAACATACGTCTACACAGCTTCACCAACGCCTGTAATTAACGTAATTACCCGGACGAGGTATGTTATTTGGAAT
>CM065715.1:66389337-66396837 GCA_033310375.1 Conus canariensis | reverse complement strand
TCCTGTGTATGTTGGATCAGAACAGGCGCCACTGAACACCACCGATGTGACTCGGCAGCAGTGCAGCGTTTCCTCCGGTGGGTTGCCTCTTGACTAAATGCTCCCTGTGAATTGCCGGGGCCAGGGCTGCGGCGGGCCATGTCGGGCTGTGGCTGTGGACGGGGCGTCGGAATGAGCGGCGCATGTGCACTGCCACTGAGGTGGCACAAAAGATGTTACAGCAAAAAACGAAACAAAACAAGAAGAAGAAGAAGAAGATGATGAAGATGATGATGATGTGATGATGATGATGATGATGATGATGATGATGATGATGATGATGAAGAAGAAGAAGAAGAAGAAGAAGAAGAAGAAGAAGAACAACAACAACAACAAACAACAACAACACAACAACAACAACAGCAAAACAAAGAAGGATGGGGTGGAGTATAAGGAGAAGGAGGGGAAAGCGCTATCATGTCTCACCTCTCCTTAAATCCCTTCACTAGTTCTAATAAAGAATGATGAAAAGAAAATGACAGAATTTCTGTTTTATGGCTTTTCTGCTCCCGCCCCCACTTTCCCTTCCCTCCTCCTCCTCCCCCCCCCCCCTCTCCCCCTCCCCATTTGTTTACGACTTTGTGGCTGTCTATACTCAATGCAGACAGCTCCCATCATCGGGGCAGGTATACGTGTTGTGCCCACACCAGGCACTGAAACCAAAGCTGGCTCCAGCTACTTTCCTTATTCTGCTCCAGGTCTCTGAAGTTCATTGCCGTGTGATTTATGTCACATGGAAAATATCCTGCCTTCCAAAACAAAACACTTAAAACTTGTCTGCTCCACAACTGTCTTAATCGCTAATCTGCCTTTTTCCCCCTGTCATGCGTTGAATTCCATGCCGTTTGCTACTGTCCAATATGATGGGATATAAGTGCATGTCCGTATGTCTGGTATGAGACAATTAACAGCTGCGATTATTCTGACATTCTTTCCCCCTCGACTCATGACTATGTTTTTATGTCAGCTGATGTCGTCACACGATTACTATAAGTCATGTTTGTTTACATATGCTGGGATGACATACATTAAGTCTTTCCATCTTTCCAGCTCATCTCTATCTATCTGTTCTTTTGTTTATTCATTTAGCTGTAATGTGTGTGAATTGTGTCTGCATGGCACAGCAGATGTTGAGTTCCCATCAGCCTATAGGCCGTAAGGACTGAACCATCAAAGGCTTACCGTGTCTAGGCACCGAATAATAGACGGCGGAGCCCATCCTACTTCTTCCGCCGTCTTTAACCTCCCCTGAACTGAATCAGATAACCGTGTACCGTTGGGTGGAACGAGCGGGTTTCGAACCCGAAAAAAATGCGACCCCACATATAGTTCGAACTCACACCCGTCAGCTCAGATGCAGTGTTGAGTATAATGACTAGTCCGCACGGGGTCAGGCCTCTTTGATGGAACTGAAATCGGAAACAGTATGTCGATATTTTTGCTTTGCTTTTATCAGCACCATGCGTCATGTAAATTTGTACTTTATTTGATGCAAAGGGCGGGGAGTGGGAGGAGGAGGAGGAGGGCGAAGAGAAGAAGAAGAAGAAGAAGGAGAAGGAGGAAGAGAAGGAGGAGGAGGAGGAAGAGGAGAAGGAGGAGGAGAAGGAGGAGGAGGAGGTGGAGGAGGAGGGGAAGGAGGAGGAGGAGGAGAAGAATAAGAAAAAGGAGGAGGAGAAGAAGAAGAAGAAGAAGAAGAAGAGAAGAAGAAGAAGAAGGAGGAGAAGGAGGAAGAGAAGGAGGAGGAGGAGGAAGAGGAGAAGGAGGAGGAGAAGGAGGAGGAGGAGATGGAGGAGGAGGGGAAGAAGGAGGAGGAGGAGGAGGAGAAGAATAAGAAAAAGGAGGAGGAGGAGGAGAAGAAGAAGAGGAAGAAGAAAGAAGAGAAACAGAAAAATCGCTGTCTGAAGGAGATATCAAACGTCCAGGAAAACAGATTGTTTGCCCTTTGAAGATGTGTGTGTGTTCACACGTGCTCGTTCACAGTCAGCTAACCATTCAATGCGATGCACAGGCGGCTGGCTATCCTAAATCCTTCCTTGGCGCCTCCCCCCCCCCCCCCAACCCCCACCCCTCCACCCCCTCTCGTTCTCTGTTGTACAGTTTGTCAGCGCGGGTGTTACCGGTCTTTGACGGAAACTCTTCGGCTTCGGGAAGACCACAGATTATGACGTGTTAAGTCTTGGCGTCTGCTGGCAACAGATGCGAGGAGATGACAGGAAACGGTGGAGTAAATAGCAGATTTCCCTTTACACGTTTTAGTGGTGTTTTTCTTTTCTTTTTCTTTTCTTTTTTTTTTTTCTTTTTTTTCTTTTTTTTTTTTTCTTTTCTTTTCTTTCTTTC
Organism: Conus canariensis; assembly: GCA_033310375.1. NCBI lineage: Eukaryota > Metazoa > Mollusca > Gastropoda > Neogastropoda > Conidae > Conus > Conus canariensis. The sequence continues at coordinate 66,394,461 of CM065715.1, read as the reverse complement.
AAATCCACCAGTGGCCATGATAAAAACAACATACTCTCGTGTAATATTTCAAGAAACAAACAAGCAAGAAATTCTGTTCAAGATCCCAGACTTGTGGGCTTTCAAAAAAAAAAAAAAAAGTAGGTCAAAGAGAATGCTTCCAAGGATCGCTGAATGTTCATATATGAACAAATCGACGAAGTGCTCCAGACAAGTGAAAGGAATGAAAATTCGATGCTAAAAATGATGCTAAACATGTTCAGTAAAAAAAAAAAAAAAAAAAAAAAAAGCCTTTGAGGACATTTAGCTTTGAACGTTTACAGTATTGCACAAACCAGTCTGCGCAAAACTATCCTCAGGAGCAAGGATGGAGTGGATGTTGAATGAAGAGTTCCCAAAAGCGGCATTTTACAGTCCTATGACGTAAACTGATCTACAAATGTGCAGGAATTAGACAAATACAAACTACTGATTAAAAGAGACCAAAACTTTGATCTTTAAATTGTTCACACACAAAAACGTGATAAGACACCGAAAAATACCCGTAAATTCTATTATATACCAGACCCACCTCATCTGAAGCATTCAGAAAATCAGCTTTTCGGAATATCCCAAAACTGCTTCCAAGAATCCCGGGTTATCAAACCAGTTTCAGTAAATCTCAGGTATACCCGAAATCTCACTTGATGTCTCAAAGTTACACTTGCTCATACCTCATGACATCAGACAAGCAAGGGTTTTCCAAAATTACTGACGAAACGTTACAAGAAATATACCTACTCTTCCAGACCAAAGATCACAAATTACCCAAACTCTTCCAGATCAAACAATCACAATTTCACAAATTACCCAAACTCTTCCAACCAAAGAATCCACAATTTAACAAATTATCCAAAGTCTTCCAGTCCAAAGAATCACAATTTAACAAATTATCCAAACTCTTCCAGACCAAAAGATCACAAATTACCCAAACTCTTCCAGTCCAAAGAATCACAATTTCACAAATTACCCAAACTCTTCCAACCAAAGAATCAGAGTTTAACAAAAATATCTAAACTCTTCCAGACCAAAGGATCACAAATTACCCAAACTTTTCCAGTCCAAAGAATCACAATTAACAAATTATCCAAACTCTTCCAGTCCAAAGAATAACAAGTGAACAAATTATCCAAACTCTTCCAGACCAAAGGATCACAATTCAATTATCCAAATTCTTCCAGACCAAAGAATCACAATTTAACAAATTATCCAAACTCTTCCAGACCAAAGGATCACAAATTACCCAAACTCTTCCAGACCAAAGAATCACAATTTTACAAAATATCCAAACTCTTCCAGTCCAAAGAATCACAATTTAACAAATTGTCCAAACTCTTCCAGTCCAAAGAATTACAATTTAACAAATTATAAAACTCTTCAAGTCCAAAGAATCGCAATTTAACAAATTATCCAAACTCTTCCAGACCAAAGGATCACAAATTATCCAAACTCTTTCAGATCACAGGATCACAATTTAGCAAATTATCCAAAGTCTTCCAGTCCAAAGAATCACAATTTAACAAATTATCCAAACTCTTCCAGACCAAAGGATCACAATTTAACAAATTATCCAAATTCTTCCAGACCAACGAATCACAATTTTACAAAATATCAAATCTCTTCCAGTCCAAAGAATCACAATTTAACAAATTGTCCAAACTCTTCCAGACCAAAGGATTCACAAATCATCCAAACTCTTCCAGACCAAAGAATCACAATTTAACAAATTGTCCAAACTCTTCCAGACCAAAGGATTCACAAATCATCCAAACTCTTCCAGACCAAAGAATCACAATTTTACAAAATATCCAAACTCTTCCAGTCCAAAGAATCACAATTTAACAAATTATCCAAACTCTTCTAGACCAAAGGATTCACAAATCATCCAAACTCTTCCAGACCAAACGATCACAATTTTACAAAATATCTAAACTCTTCCAGTCCAAAGAATCACAATTTAACAAATTGTCCAAACTCTTCCAGACCAAAGGAGCACAAATTATCAAAACTCTTCCAGACCAAAGAATTAAAGATTATCCAAATCGGCAAACGACCTTCCTAACACAAAATATTCGTGGAAACACGTATCGCAGTCGCACTATCCCCATTCTAATTGTGTAATTATTCCACAAAATTACAGAATCATTAAGGAATTATTCAAAATCACTGTTCGCAAATCCCTCGGAATTGTTTAGGCGCCTAATCGTTGCGGAATATTACAATCTTCACCAAGAATCCATCGAGAGAAATTATTGTTATTATTATGAATACTTATATAGCGCCTATCCCGGGCTAGAGACCAAGCTCTAAGCGCTTTAGAACCCACACTCGTTGACACAACAGTTGCCTACCTAGGTAGTGCTGCCTGAAGAGCTGCCAATTGGCGCTTCATTCAGTCGTTTCCCGTGTCATCTGGTCGACTCAATTTCCTTACTTCCTTTATTCTTTCCATTTCTCATTCAGGGTGCACGCTATGTGTAACGTGTCATCCATACTAACGGCCAAACTGGCCTCCTCTTCTGAAAGTTGATGATGGGATTTTACGTGTGCACAAGATGTTGTGTGTGCGTTCACACACGGAACCTCAGTTTATAGTCTCATTCAAAGGACTGTATGGGAAACCGAGTTAGAACCAATGTTAACTCGAGGGAAAGATCTCCCTGTTCCGAAACGGCCCGGCGGAGATTCGAACCCGGAACCCCAGGATCACCAAAATTACGAGTCTGGCGCTCTATCACTGAGCTATTCCGGAAATGAAGGAGTTGTTCTCAGATATCCTGAATCACCAAACATCTGCCACACTTTAACTTTTTTTTTCAATAGTAGAATCTTTTTCACCATACCATCGAACATTTCATGAACGTAGGTAAATACGTTGGTGTGTTTAGGCCAGACTGAAACTAAAGGCTAGTTTTAAGCGGTTTGAAGAGTTTTTTTTTTAAATGTTCCCGACTGATGGTTCAAGGGATGATTCTAGATGTAGGAGAAGCGAAGACAACATTGGAGACAGACAATCTGGAGTAAGACCATGTGGGTCGTCATTCAGGACTATGGTGATGTCTATAGATTTCCACTACTACCTCCCCGCTTTTCAGCCGGCGGCTACCCAGGACTCGCAGTCACCGTGTGTACTTTTGTCAGACTCACTATTCTCACTTTTACATTGCGACTGATGGTATGAACACAGGAAAAGAGAAGAAAAAGCAGAAGACTTCTTTTGGGGGGAAGGGGGGGGGGGGGGGAGCTGATGTCAGGAAAAGAAAAAGAAACACCCGAAGGTGCTGGGGAGGACCCAGAGAAGCACTGTCTTCACCTGCCTTTAGAGCAGTCCTGTACCACCCTTGGAGGCCTGCGCTGTGTTGACGATGGGTACAGGCACGCGCAGGACATTCCATTAAGATATCAAGGGACATAACTGCTGAACAGAGGTAAATCAGACTACAGGATGCAACTCATAACAGCCTTAAAATAGACCCCCATGGGTGTACCAGCCCGTATTTCATGACTGCAGAGCCCACCGGCAATAGACACCACCCTCCAGCTGCCGAGCACACCCCACAGACCCAACCACCCCTGCCCACGGACAGATGAAGACAGTGCCACCCCAAACATAGCCAAGCTTTCGCCATACGGTCTTATGTGCCCTCAAGAGAGAATCCAAAGTTGTAGTCTTTCCCACTGTCAACAGGACTTTCCCTGTGGTCAACATTTAGTTCATCTTCTTACTTGTATTTGGAACCTTCGGAAAGCAAGACGAAAATCTCAGTGATGGTGAGAAGTTGATAACATCGTTAGATGGTGTTAGGTAGCTGCACACAAACATTGCAAAAGTGCTTCAGATACCTTAAAGTGCTGTTTGTAAAGTTCTGAAAGGATTTCGGCAGACTGCATCGATCAACAGAAAGCCGGCGTAAACCCTCGGGATGCGCTCCCAAAGTAAACGTGAAATAGATGACTGCACTGCTCGAACTGCTTACGCTTGTTATTGCTAATTGCAGAAAGATTTTCAGACTTCAGACTTTCAGACTTTCAGACTTTTTATTATATCCCCATATACACAAGGAAAATGTTTTTTCAGCGACATCACTTGTGAACTGAACACTAAGACTGGTCTGAGCTGTCACGGGGGACCGTGCAAAGAAACCTTCATTCGACATTCTTCAAAGAACTGTGAAAAGAAAGTCTGTGATCAGAGGCAGGCAGAGAAAGGGCTGGTGGGAGAACGTGATGGAATGGATCAACCTCAGGCTGCCAGAACTCCCGCGAAAAGCAGAGGACAGGCCACGATGGAGTTGTCCCCCATGTCTCCCATACGATCACATAGGCCACAGGAATGAGATGTGATGATCAGGGAATTAGAACAGAAAGCTCAAGAGAAACTGGTGTTGGGCAAGATCGCGCTACACGGGACTATGAACGATCAGCGAAGATACATGTTTTGTCCCAGTCATCAAATATGACTGACTTGAAGAATACCGACAGCATTGGAGAGCAGTGTGGCGAAATTGATTTGAAAAATAGTGACTAAATTATATGGATGTAGTGTGTGGGTCATCAAGTCATGGAACTGGACAAGTATTACGATGTAGGTGATCTCGCTGTTATCAAAAGAACAACAATGATGTGTAAGACGTAAATTCAGGTGCTACAAGATTTTCCATCCACCTGTTCAGCGACTGTTACCCACGAGTTACCCATGCTTTGTCGAAGAAGAGGACACCCCCAATCGAGAATCCCGTCAAAACAAGACAGTGGAAGGGACAGCAGTCCTTTCCGAACCCGTCATGGCAAGCATAGGTATCTGGTTTTAGAAAGTGTCTAGGAATCTCTCTCTCTCTCTCTCTCTCTCTCTCTCTTGTGTGTGTTGTGTGTTGTGTGTGTGTGTGTGTGTGTGTGTGTGTGTGTGTGTGTGTGTGTGTGTGTGGATGTGGTAAGTGCGTGTGTGCGTGCGTGCGTTCGTGCGTTCGTGCGTGCTTGTGTGCATGCCTGAGTGCCTGCGTGCGTGAAAAGCTCACATTCATCGCCTTGTCACTCAACCGGACACGAACTTATGACTTATAGAAAGAAGCAGGTTCCCGTCATGGTAGGTGCCTGTGTTTATTCCAT
>CM065715.1:66369337-66386837 GCA_033310375.1 Conus canariensis | reverse complement strand
GTAGGGGGGAGGGGGGGGGGAGAGGACGAGGAAGGGGTATAGGAATGAGCGGAGGTGAGGGCGCTGGAGAAAGGGGAAGAGGGGAAGAGGGCGGAGTAGTGTTGGGAAGGAGGAGAAGGAGGAGGTGGAGGTGGGTGGAGGTGGGCGTCACGCTGCATAGATTGATTGCGTACAGGCCCTTCACCACTGTGGCCAGAAATAGACGATTAATTTAATTTATAAACGGTATTTGCCATCCCCGTGTTGAAACAGGAGTAAACCCCCGTATCTCTCTGTATTCATACCCACTGGGCTTCCCGTCTGTGATGTGACCGTAAAAATAAAGAAAGCTGCCATCATTTGTCCACGCTACAGATTTACCTCCGTGTTTTTACACTGCATTCGAAAGTTAAGAAAAGAGCAGTAAAGGAAAATGTCAGCGGGTGGGGGGTGTTAATTACGAAATGCTAGCGGGAGGGAGTGTTAATTACAAACTTGTCGGCATAATAGACATCATTTGATACAGGGGGAGGTGGGGGATGGAGCGGAGGAGGAAGGGGTTTGCAGGTGGGTAGGGGAAGGGAGGGAGATAGAAGTCTGGAGAAAAAAAAATGAAAGAAAGGTAGTTTGCCGGTTTCGACTCACGTGTGATGACACACACTTCAGGTATCATTGAAAGGTAGGATGAAAGGCAAAGGAAGAGCAGGGAATAATGATGAGAAGGGGAAAGTGATCCAGATTTTGAGTGTCTGACCAAATAAAAACTCTGGAGTTCATGTGTTTTGAGAGCTACCTTGTCCCATTCACTGCTTTGCATAAACAGTCAGAGCATCGAAGGCTACTCTCAGATGCCCATTAATTGGCCTACAGGACTTTCGTTACGTACTCAGTTGAGTGCAGACTTGATCCAGATGTTCGTAATCAGCTTACTCCGATGTTACACAAACTGCCTTTTGTATTTTTATGTAACGCAATCATTTCGTATTGTCGACGATTTTCTGCAGTGGGTTTTGTTTGCTTGTTTGTTTGGTAGTTTGTTAGGTTCTTTTCGTTTCTTTTCTCATCTTTTTTCTGTTCTTTTCTTTTTCTTTTTTTTTTTTCTTTTTTTTTTTTCTTTTCTTTTGTTTCTTTTTGTGGGGGAGGGGTGGGAATGTGGATGGGGGTGGGAGTGATGGTCATCGAGTAAAAATAATAATTCATTTATTCAGTTTTAGTAATGTATCGGAAACTATTGTTGTGAAAACAAGTTATGCTGTCAACTGACTGCTATGGGTGACGTCACTTGCTAGAGTTATTGTGAATGATCCATTCATTCTTACTTCGCTATGTTTGACAAGATGTATTGGTGTATGGCCAGTCCTTGTTAGAAACAGTTCGACTTCACTCGTGGTTATTATCGATCAATATGCTTCAAGTTTGCGGTGACGTTTATTTACCAAATGACGCATGCACAAATTGCGTAATAATTTCGAGCGCTCCTTTTAATAGCCCAACAGAACATTGGCGAAAGTTCCAGAAACTTCCAGACATTGTCTCTTGAATAATCCGAGCATTTGGTTATAACGCATGATGGTTCTCGATCCTTCTTAAGAAGTTAAGTTTCGAGCATTCCGGAATATTTCATTTTTTTATCAGCTGGTCTAGCCATAAGGTGTTTCTTGAACTTTCGATTTTGTGACCAATTAAAGAGAGAGAGAGAGAGAGAGCACTGAAATTGAAAGTGATCGTGTCTGATAAGGACACGTTCTTGTTTGGGGACTGTCGCGATAGTCATTAAGCACTGATCTGGGAATCTTCTACTGAAATTAGCCTAAAGACTTTAAACTTGTTACAGAGTCGACTTTTTCTCAGTTCGGATCGATTCAAGGTGAGATCAGAACCGACACTCTTGTCCACTAACCTTCAGTCAGCGTCCAGTATCAAAGAACAGAATTCAATTCTTCTTAGTGGGTGACATCTGGGGGAGGATTGCCGAGGATCTCTCACTTCGAATTGTCTCTACAGAGCCTTCTGACTTTGGATCTGAAGTTCAAGTCGTCGTTGTGTTCGCTACTGCGGTTGTGACGACGGTGAATGATTTGTTCGTGGAAATTCCGTGTAGAGCCAGTGTTTGTGTCTGAAGTGCCGCACGTGGCGTTTTCTTCTGTGTGGTTCCAGAAACAGAACTGACTATTCAGGAGCTTCGATCTTTGCTTTGTCTCCTACAGAGTAGACCTAGAGTCTGATCTACGTCGATAGGGCCTAGTGTGTGTTTTGTGTGGATACGGAAAGAGTTCACGTACGCACAGTAAATCTCTTGTAGAGAAGTGTACGTCATATCCATGTATTACATCATTGCAATGAAAGAGACGCGTCAGCTGGCCAGTTATGAACCTGAAAAGCCCCAGTGGCGTGATAAACATCACAATGACTGTAAGAGGAAAGCCCGAAGTTCCACAAAGGAGACAAAGTGACACTGACACTAGTGCTCCTGCCTACTTGAAAACAGCAAGTTACTGATGTAATCATAAAGACCTTTCATCATTGTGGAGGTTGCTGGACTGAATGATTACAAAGTTAATGTGTAAGAGAAAAATGAAAGTAGGTGGCCCGGACCGGACCGTGGGCTACCGTTTTGACAGAAAACGAAAATGTTGCATGCAAATGTGCTGAAAAAAAAATACATTGAGAAGGAGAAGGAAGAAAAATCGGCAGTACTTAAGTCAGTCACTTCAGCAATCACCTGTGAGGAGAAACTCATTCTCAGAGAAGAGAGCCGTGTAAGACGGTGAACGATGATGAACTTTCAGAACTTGGATCAATCCGCCCAGACGAGTCCATCGAAGACGTTACGGTGGATACAAAGCTTTTGGTCGACGGAAGGCACAAGTCTGGGATGTTATGAATGAGGTTCCTGACAGTTGTACTGACATTCTAGAGGTTAGGGGACTGGTTAATGCACCATGTAAAGCACACCTCACCTGTTCTAGTTATGTCGAAACCTTGTCCAATTCCGTGTGCAGCCAGGCAGTCTGTGAAGGAGGACATTGAAGATATGTTGAAGATGGGGAATGATTTGGGATTCGAACATGTCACCACATTCTTCCCCTGCTGTTATGAAGAACAGAGACGGAACAAACTGCAAACTGACAATCTTCGATCGAAAACCTTTGCCTACAGCTGAAGAACTGTTCCAAAAACTCTGAGTGGGGACAAATACTTCTTCAAAACTGACATCTGCAAAGTGTATTGGCAAAAAAAAAAAGTGTGTGTGTGTGTGTGGCGCGCGCGCGCGCGCGCGCGCGTGTGTGTATGTGTATGTGTGTGTGTGTGTGCGTGTGTGTGTGGTGTGGTGTGTGTGTGTGTGTATCCCCCCCCCCCCATCCCCACCCACATCCTTTTTTTAACCCTCCCCTTTTTCCCTCACTCATTGATCATCCCTATTCCTTTACACCGTTACCATGATTAACTTTACTATATTTATCCTCACCACCTTCTACCTGCTCCAGTAGCATGGTTAACTTTTACTCATTCACCATCTCTATTCCTTTCCAACAACTACACTGTTACCAGTGTTACTTTTATTATTATTGCTGTCAGTATCACTGTCATCACATCATCATTATCAGCACTATCATCGTCATCATCATTAAAAAAAACTACCAACTTTATCATTCTTACTACCTCAAGTAGTATTAACATCATCATCATCATCATAAAAAAGCTACCAACTTTATCATTCTTGCTACCTCAATAAGTATTAACATCACTATTATCTTCATCACTACTATCACTATTATGATTGCTATCAGTATTATTATTATTATATCATTATTACCTATTACCAATATTTTACTATTATCATCAATAGAACTGTTGTTACAACTTCATAACTGTTACAAACATCATACTTACTACTATCATTAATGTTATCATTATACTTTACAATATTTCTGACATTCCAAGCTACCACTTTTGCAGTCTTCTATATCATTACTATCATCACTATTATGGTTTCAATCATGATTATCAATAAAAGTATAAATATACCTATTCTAACTATCACTATACCTATTAGAGTCCCTCCTTCCCATAATTTGTACCCTCTTTCTCCTCTTTGTTCTTCCTGTCCTCCCCCTTCCCCCCCCCCCCCCCCCTCCTCCCCTCTTTCTTCCTCCCTTCCCTTGTTATTATTAGTATTGGTACTATTATCATCATTACTATTATTCATATTATTTTTTTCTTACATTTTTCGTACTTTTACTTTTATCATTGATACTGTTATTACCGTTACCATTGTTGTTGATATTATTGTCATTATTATTATCACCAGTGTTATTATTGATATTACTATAATTACCATTATCATCACCATCATAATCGCCACTAACACTGTTGCCACGACAACCATGCTGTTCAAGAAAACTCTTACGCCTCTCCTTTCTCCCATACAACACCTGCTATTGTCATATTATCTCCAAAAGTGGTAGTAATCTTCTCTTTATTTTTTTTTTTTTTTTCAATATTTTTATCATCATCATTATCATTATTGTTATTGCTGTCAGTATTGTTGTGATCAACATTACTACTTCAACTCGCGCTGTCTCCTTCCCGATGGCCTCGTTTTCATTCAACGCCCATCTTGTGCCGAATTCGACGAAGATAAGTGATTGCTCGTTCTTTATTTTCGTTGTCCTGCGAGTTGTTTATCTTGCCTGAAGAAGACATAAGAGATCGAAACGCGTCGTGTTTTGTCTTGTGATTCGTTTGTCCACGTTGTTCGATGGAGTCATGACAACTACTTTTGAAAATGCATGAAGACAATTTTAAGAAAGTAAAGACGTGAGACATTCTACTTGCAAAAGCGAATCCAGTCTTGTGTGGGCTAGGCTGGATACTATAGAGAGATAATCCCGAACGTTTACGCAGAATCTACACCTCTCACCGATCTCCTGAGGAAAGGAAGACCTACTTGAAGTGGATCAGAACGATGCACATAAGAAGACGTGCCGGACCATCAATGATTTCCCGACCAGCAACCTGACCCTGCACCTTAAAAACCCTTCCAGCACCTACATCCTGTGGACAGATGCATTTGAAGTCGGCATTGGAGCAGTCCCGATGCAAGAATATGACAGAAAGCTGTGTTAGGTGGAGCGAACTATTCAACGATGGACCTGTTCTGGACAAAATTTGTCCTTTTTCAAGTTAACACCAAAGTTTTGAATTGTATTTACCTTTGATATATTTCATTACTTGTTAAATTGCCAGTTGAGATTCTGTGACAGACCTGTTCCTAAAAAATAAAAAAAACTCAAGGGAAGATAACGCCTGTCTTTAAATTGCAAACGGAGTTACCTTTTTCAGTTTATGGCTCAAGCAGATAGATCTAGAAAATCACATATTTTATTTAAAGCTCTCGCCACTATAAAACGATCGGGATATCGACTGTCTGCATCACTGGTGCACTATTTCGTATCCATGTTTCGGCATTTCCTCTCTCTGACTGGACTGTTAACCTTACTGATGGAGCTTTGGGCGTGCCCACCATCTGCCTTGTGAAAACGGAGGGGCTTACTCGCTGAACGTGAACTCTTGCACAGATTACCTCCCTTACACATTTCCAAAGTGATTTGACTGTTGAAAAGGGATGTTTGCCATTGTGTGGAATGTGAAAAAGTTCATTTTGTACCATCAAAATGTGACCTTTATATTGCAGATAGATCATCGCCCGCTCACATTTTGAACTCACTTAAATGTATCAATGACAGGGTGATGCGATGGGCGATGTATTTGCAAAATTTTTGGCGTAAAAATTGAGTCTATCATGGGAAGTGATATTGTTGGTGCTGACTGTATGATCCATTTAGTGGAGTGAAATACGTGATCATTTCACTGGACTTTGAGAGTAGTTGCCATGCTGGTGACATAGAACGCTACTTGTTCGTTTTTTAAATAATTTTTATTTCCCAATTTTGTTACTAAGGAGGGGTAGGGGTGGGCATTGTGGGATAATGTTACAAACAGTTCGATTTTACTTGTGATTATCATCGGTTGATCAAGATCTGCTTGTCTTAGGTTTCGTTTCGTACGTGTTAAATTTGCTGTGACGTTTGTTTAACAAACGACGCATGCACGAATTGCATAATGATTCCGGAGGTCTGTTTTAAGCACCAGAATAAGGCAGAAAGTGCCAAAAGTTTCCACAAATTGCCTTTTGAATGTTCCAAGCGTTTTGATTGGTTTTAATGAATGGCGATTCTCCATCCTTCTAAAAAGTCCCGCGCATTTTTATTGGCTGTGCTTCTTCAAAATTCTCGAACCTTCTAAAATATCAATGATTTTGGATTGGTTAAGCGATACAATGTTTCTTAAACTTTCCGATTTTGTGATTTATGAGTAATTTAGAGAGAGAGAGAGAGAGAGAGAGAGAGAGAGAGAGAGAGAGAGAGTCTGACAAGGACACGTTCTTGTTTGGGGACCGTTGCGATGATCGTATAGTATTGATTAATGAATCTTCAACGGTAATTAACGACTTTGAACTTTCTACCAGAGTCGACCTTTTCTTTTTCCGGATCGATTACACGAAGAGACCAAAACCAATACTCTTGTCCACTACTTAGCTTCACTCAACGCCCGGCTCACTGAAGAATCAAAGACCAAGAGTTTAATTCTTCATAGTCGTAAACAACTGTACATTCTTTTAGACATTCTCCTCTGCTGGACAGAAACTTGCATTCAACGATCTGAGCTTTATCGAACGTAACCTAATGTTCGCTGCAATGAGCGCATAAAATATCATTCAGCTTACCTTTTATCAGCGTATAAACCAGTCTGAAAGTGATCAAAAGGTCTCAGAAAATGTGTCGGTTCTGTAACGTTGAAAATATGCTTGAACACATTATTTGCAGACCGTACTTTCTTTATATCCAAGCGGGAGATGGCTGGAGAGGCTCGTCAATAGTTATGGGTGTACTGCATTTGGCTGGGGAATTACATGAAAATATTTAGATAATTCAATATGTACGTTTACCGTGAACATACGAGCCCCCCCCCCCCCTCCTCTCTCTCTCTCTCTCTCTCTCTCTCTTTCTCCCTTTCTCTCTCGCAAGCGCGCGCAACTGCGCGCGTGTATATATGTACACTCACACACACACACACACACACACACACACACACACACACACACACACACACACACACACACTCACGCACGCGCGCACGCAATACAAACGTTTTAATTACAGAGATTCAAATTATTACAGACATGAGTCTTAAACAATTAACAAACAAAAGAAACCAACATAGACACATCATTAAACAGAGAATGGAAGGGGGGTGGGGGGGGGACGACACATGTTTTCATTTCTTACTTCACTGAGCCGAACTCTTCTCACGCTTGTTTCTGTTCGTTCATTATTTATGTATTTGCTCTCTCTCTGTCTCTCTGTCTCTCTGTCTCTCTGTCTCTCTCTCTCTCTCTCTCTCTTAAAGCGGAAAACTATCTTATTTATCTTTTTCTTCATCGTGTTTTCTTTGAAAAGAGGTTCACTCGGTTCACCCCAAACCGCTTTATTCTTATTCTATCTAAGTGAACCTCAGTGTTTAAGGAACACACACACACACACACACACACACACACACACACACACACACACACACACCGCACTCACTCACTCACATGTGCGCGCGCGCACAAGCAAATCACAAACCAACATAAAAATCAAGAAGTCGAATCTTGCTCACTGAGTCATGTGTAATATATACACGATCACGTACAGTTATATTTGAACACTGTGAGAATGTTACAATAGTTCACAGATTTTTTTTTTAATCTCGCAAAATGCAAATCATCGACACTATTTGTCCGATTACTATGTGTTTAAAACATGTCTATGAATATAATGTTTTGGGGATTTTTTGTTTTAAAGAAAAGAAAGATAATGCAATCCTTTGACCTATTTTGCAAGATTCAGAGGGATGGGGGGGGGGGGGGGGGGGGGGGGGGCTGCGTTCCTCAACCAGTATTAAATCTAGAACATCAATAGACGATGTCCGGAAATCTACAAGATAGATGATCTATGTTGGAGCTCGCGTTCCACTCGCGTTGATTAATAAACATACAAAAGGTCAGTCCATTTGCAAGACGGAACTATAAGGGTTTACATCCCCTGGTTTGTGTTCCCGCAACAAATCTGATGCATCATCTCAGTTGGCGATTTAAGAATTAACAAAATATGTTAACAGCAAATGTATGCATGAAGGAAAGAACAAATTATCACACTACCTTTCCCATTTTCATAAATTTGCTTAATTAAGTTAAATTATCCACGGAAAAAGTATGGAAAATTATCAAGAAAACCAAATGGAGAAACATCAACCCGTCAATTCATCACTGGAAGCTTTCTGATTACTGATAAACATACTGTTGTCAATCTATTGGCCACCACCATGGAACGGAACTCGTCCTCAACAAGTAAATCTGCTGCTCTCTTGAAAAACAAACAACTGAAGAAAAAAAATCTGCCTGTAATTTGTTCTCGGACAATTCTGAAGTCTACAGTCCTCCATTTTCAATGGATGTACTGAAATCATCTCTGCAAACCTGTAGCGACTCTGCTCTTGATCTTGATGACATCCATTACCAACTTTTCAAACATCTCCCAGAATGCTGTCTCCAAACCCTTCTCATAGTTTACAGTCATATCTGGACCACAGGCTACTTTTTGTCCTCCTTGTGGAAAGCCCTGATCATTCCTATTCCGAAGACTGGAACAGACCTTACCAATCCCTCGAAGTATCGTTCAATAGTTCTGACCAGCTCCCTTTGCAAACTAATGGAAATGGTGGTCAGCTCTCGTCTGATAAGGAAGCTGGAAACTGATGACCTTCTAGGCAAAGAGCAGTGCGGTTTCTGGAGGCATCATTCTATCGTTGACCATTTAGTCCGTGTTGTAACCACCAACCGTAACGCTTTCATTAACAAACAACATGTGGTAGCTATCTTTTTACTTTATCTAGATAAGGCTTATGACAATACATGGAAATATGGAATACTTATGGATCTTCTTAACCTAAGTTTTCGACTCATCTTCTTGTTTTGCTTAAAAACTTTCTGGTTGATCGACAGTTCCAAGTCCATGTTGGCACCACGCTGTTTGACATCCATGGGCAGGAGTAGGGTTTACCTCAAGGGAGCATTCTTTCTCCTGCTCTCTTCAGCATCAAAATTAATGAGATTGTCAAAACCAGGACTCTGAGTCGTTAAAAACACGACCAGCTCCTTGGCTTGTAAGTCATTTTTCGCCGAACTGTGCTCTAAAAAAATGTCCATCCTTCAGAAGAATTTTTACGGATGGCTCTAAATCTGAGGAGGGGGTTGCCTCCCCTGTCTTTTGCACAACCTCTCCCACTCAGACATGTTCCAAACACATTTCCACCGACAGCTCCATCTACACTGCTGAGTTGACAGCCTTGGTCTTGGATTTGAAACGGTCTCTAAATAAACAAAGAAAAAAAAAAAAAAAAAAAGATTTCCTCATTCTGCGTTTCCCTTTCCGCTTTGAAGGCCATTGCCGGCCGTAACCTCAAGCACCCTCAACTGCTGAAATTGTTCGAATTGTACACCTCTCTGAATCTGATGGGATACAACATAGTTTTTGTTTGGGTTCCCGGTCATGTGGGCATTCGAGGCAATGAAGTGGTGTATCCCTCACACCGATCTGAAACCCAAAGCTCAGGCTTATGTGAAAGACCTCTGGCAAGAGGAATGGAACTCGCAGATGGATAACAAACTCTTTCAAATCAGCCCAAACCTCAAAGTGGTTTTCCATGTTCCAAAGCGGCCGTAAAGACGAAACAGTATGTTGCCGTTTGCACACAGGCCATTCCTTTTACACCCATTCTTATCCTTATCTCTCAAAAGGTGACGAAGCACCGTGGTGCATTCCACGTCATGTACCATTCACAGTGAAACATGTTCCTATGGAGTGTTGGGACTTGCATGATGTGAGACATAAACACTTTACAGCAGACTCCTTAAAAAAAACCTTGTTCAGAGGTGTCCTACCTGGTGTGATTTTTGAAATTCTGAAAGAGATCAACAGTTCTCATCTGATCTAAGATTTTACAAGAAAGATTTTATCGCAGGTTCTGGTGTGTTTTTAGAAAATGTGTTTATGGAGTTGTGTGGATGTGTCTTTTCTGTTAATCTGACTTGAGAGTTGACTTAACGCTGTGACTGCCCTTATATGGCCCTATGCGGTCGACTCGGCTTTAAGCAAATTTCTCTCTCTCTCTCTCTCTCTCTCTCTCTCTCTCTCTCTCTCTCTCTCTCTCTCAAGTTAAAACATACACTCTTCCCTGCTTAAACAGGCTGAAAAAAATCGGAAACAGACTACTCTTTCAAGCGCTTCTTTGGATAAGTTATTTCGAGAATCATTAGATAGTAGATTTTGCGTTATAAGATAAAACGTTTTCCGATGACGCACACTTCACAATCATAGCAAAGGTCTTCTTCTAACATTGTGATGTCTTCCAACGTATAATCGTACTTGACTACTTCAAACGGACGTACAATACATAATGATGGAGCAAGTAAAAGACGTATTTTTCTTTTTGTTAATACTTTCTTTTATCACACGAAACACGAATAAGAAAAAAAAAGCAAAGAAAGAAAAGAAAAAACATGTGTATACTGCATGTACATCGGACATGCACATACGCACTTATGTATACAAAAATACTTTCATAACAAATAAACTCATACACACATGAGGATACAACAAAATTTTCATACCACATAAACGGGTACACTCATAGATGAATGGAGTACATTACATCACGTTGCTCTGTATCATGTACATCGCATTCACATCCTTACATCACAGTACAAACAAAATATTGTTCCAAATATATCATGGCGTGTACGTGTGACGTGTAGACAGGTTTTGTGTGTACAGAAAGGCTTAGTGTGTGTGTGTGTGTGTGTGTGTGTGTGTGTGTGTGTGTGTGTGTGTGTGTGTGTGTGGAGAGAGAGAGAGAGAGACAGACAGACAGACAGAGAGAGAGTGAGAGACAGAGAGAGATGAACTGATTAACAGATGCACAAAACGAACAAGCTGGATGCTGAAAGCATTGAATTACGATAGATGTATATTCATTTTCTCATCTCATTGTTTGAATGAAGCGTTGCAAGGCGTCAACATTCATTCAAACATTATGAATGTATAAGATGAAACGTTTAATAATAAATTATGCGAGGTCTTATGAAAATACGCACTTGTTACTGTATTATTCACACAAAGAGATCCACGATAAAGAATTGATTGTCAGAAAGCTTAGATATGCATTATGTATTTTCATTTTATATTGAATTTTTAGTTTTTTTTAAAGTGTCGTACTTGCGGAATGCTGCCTTCCAGTTTGTACAAAACACACACACACACACACACACACACACACACACACACACACACACACACACACTCATGCACGCGCGCGCGCGCGCGCACACACACACACACACACACACACACACAAGCATGCACGCACGCGCGCGCGCGCACACACACACACACACACATACACACACACACACACACACACACACACACACACACACACACACACACACACACACACACACACATGCATGCACAGACAATATAACCTGCCATTGCCAGGCTGCGTCGGTTCAGATTGTATAAATGAGGCTGGAGAGACTGGTGCCGCGTGATATGAACAGATGTAGACGATGGTCATAATTTGATTAGCCGGAGATAAAGGAATCGCAGCAGAGACTTGTACCAGGGCTGTGATGGGATAAAAGCCTGGAAGATCAATGCTGAAGCTCATTGAGATAAGTGATCGCAAAAGAGGAACGCACAGTCCAGCCGACAACGGAAACATATCAGAGATGCAAAGAAGAAAAAAAAAAAAAAAGAATATATAGCGATTTTCAGGAAGTTTTCTTTTCTTTCATAGATTTAGATAGATTTTTTTTTTCTGTCCCAACCTCTGCGCCACCTCAGAGGCAGTGCACCCACGCCGCTCATTCCGACACCCCGTCCACAGCCACAAGCCGGTCGGCCCCGCCGCAGCCCCGGCACCGACAATCCACACGGAGCAGTCAATGTCAAGTCGTCAAGAGGCAACCTACCGGAGGAGACACTACACTGCTGCCGAGTCACTTCGGTGGTGTTCAGTGGTGCCTGTTCTGATTTAACATACGCAGGACACCACCTACTAAGCCCCCCTACTGACGACAATAATTGCTTAGTCGCGGAGCCGGCGTGAGTGAGCTCTCCCTCCGGAGGGCGCCACCACGTCCGTCCAACGACAGCCCCCATGGACTCGCCGATACCGGTGACCCCGACGAAACCAAACCAAGGCCACATACGTGGAGAGGACATCGAAATTGAGGTCACCATGAGAGCAAGGCATGAAGGGCCACAGAATTTGAGACTTTTTTTATGCTGATCGATGAGAATTAGGATGATTAAGATGATGCTACGGATTTCCATTTTGGTCTGAGACTACATGACAGGGCTGTACTCTACGCTTCCTTTCATAATATAGCCCGGCGTCAACCAGGCCCGAGAGATACAGGCACCTGCAGTGTTGGTCAGGAAATTTGAGCAACACTCTCAGAAACGCATCCATTAAGTGGATGAAACTCGACTGTGTGGTCCCAGTCTTCCTAGCTGAGTCCGCAGCAAACTCAACTCTGGGTAGGAGCCGGTCGGGGCAGAAAAACCCACATGACTCTGATGGGATTCGAACCCACGACCTCCCAGCCGGGAGTCCGCGACGCTAACCACTTCGCCACGGCGGCTGGCAGATAGATTTTTTTGAATGGGCCTGCTGAAGAATTGTTACAAGTCGGGGAGGCAGATTCTGAATTCTTTGAATTGAAAAGGGAGTGTAAGTATCTAACTTGTCCCAGGTATAACCTCAGGATTTTTTTTTCTCTTTCAGTGTTGATTGACCTGAAGTTCCGATATCTTCTGGAAGATACAGAATTTGTCTTTCTTTTTTTTTTTTTTTTTCTTTTTTTTTATCTTCTATCATTATAGTGTCAATCAGTTTGAGCTGGAAGACGGAGCCAGCGATTCATTTCTTGATAATTCTCCGCAAAGTTTTAAGTACTCACGTTCTAGATGTAAGTGTAGAACAAAATCTTTACACCAGTGACGTCCACAGATTTTATATGTGTGACAGGATTTAGCCCAGAGTTAGTGGTGTGCTCTAGAATTTGCTAGAGATTTAACACCACCAGCCGCTAAGCATTTTCACATCTCATTTTAAAACATCCGGCAGTCATTTGAAAACTGCGGAAAGGTTGTGGTAGGAGGAATAGTAGACTCTGTGCAGCTCAAAAAAAAGGGAAAACTGAAATCTGCATGTCACTGAAAGATGTCATAACGATCCGATGTAAATATTTTGTTGAGTGACTTTTTTTTGGAGGGGTGGGGGGTGACAGTTTTGGATTAACATTATGATATATGATTTGCAGCCGCTAAATTCGTGCCGGAAGACCTTAAATGTTTCACAGTATTTTAGCAATGATATGACTCACAGAATGGGAGATAAATCAGTCCATCATATCCTCATGACTATCTGACGAGGTTGAATATTCACTTTTTTTTTTTTTTTTTTTTTTTTTTTAACCAGTCTCCACTGCCACCGGTACCTTTGCCGTGGGAAGATAACTTTTGCTTTGAGTTTCTTCTTTCTTTTTTTTTTCTGTTTTTTTGTTTTGTTTTTGTTTTTGTTTTTGTTTCTTTCTTTCTTTCTTTCTTTCTTTCTTTCTTTTCTCTTAGAGGAGGGAAGAGGGGGAGAAGGAATGGACGTGGGACTGGCTGCTTGCCCGCCATATCAGCCCCTTCCATTCTCAGACACTCTGCCGGGCTTCCATCTTGCTTGCCCCCAGACCTAAATGTAGGCTTTTACCGGACACAGCAGATGTAGATTAGGTGCGCTTTAGCGTTTGGAGGGCAAAGGTAGAGACGCTCCCTCCGAGATACCCATTTTGACTTACAGTCCCCTGGCAACCACTTTCATGCAGGTTACCAAGGCAACCACTTCCACGTGCGTTTTGGAGGCAGTTACTTTTTCCCGTGATTCCAAGTCACCTACTTTCACTCGTGATCTACTTTCACTCGTGATTCCAAGTCACCTACTTTCATTCGTGATTCCAAGTCACTTACTTTCACTCATGATTCCAAGGCAACCACTTTCCCCTGTGATCCCAATACAACCACACTCACTTGTATCCTAAGACAACCACTATAATCATGATCCCGCACGAGGCAACCACATTCACTTGTAATCCTAAGACAACCACTTCAATCCGTGATCCCAACGTAACCACTCTCACTAGAAATCCTAAGACAACCACTTCAGTCCGTGATCCCAACGTAACCACTCTCACTTGTAATCCTAAGACAACCACTATAATCCATGATCCCAATACAGCCACACTCACTTGTAATCCTAAGACAACCACTTTAATCAGTGATCCCGAGGCAGCCACACTCACTTGTAATCCTAAGACAACCACTTCAATCCGTGATCCCAACGTAACCACTCTCTCTTGTAATCCTACGACAACAGCTTTAATCCATAATCCCGAGGCAACCATCTCACCTGTAATCCTACGACAACAGCTTTAATCCATAATCCGAGGCAACCATCTCACCTGTAATCCTACGACAACAGCTTTAATCCATGATCGCGAGGCAACCATCTCACCTGTAATCCTACGACAACAGCTTTAATCCATGATCCCGAGGCAACCATCTCACCTGTAATCCTACGACAACAGCTTTAATCCATAATCCCGAGGCAACCATCTCACCTGTAATCCTACGACAACAGCTTTAATCCATGATCGCGAGGCAACCATCTCACCTGTAATCCCACGACAACCGCTTTAATCCATGATCCCGAGGCACAAAAGTCAACGAGATGGGCATACCAGCCCAGTATATCGTTCCCATACTGATGAATGCTTGACTCTGCTCTGAGCAACAAAGCGGCAGTGATTATAAAAGCACCCGCACGGATGTGCAAGTAGTGACTGCTCCCTCCCCAGCTCACCCCCTACCTCCGCGCGCTCCACCTCTCCTTTTCCATGTTCACCTTTCCAGCGTCCACCATCCAAAAGAAAAAAGATACACATATCATGTTCACTCAAAGACACACACACGAACACACACATGCACACATACGTGCGACAGCATGCGAGCTCGCGCCCGCTCGCACGCACACACGCACGTACGTACGCACGCACGCACGCACGCACACACACTCACTCACTCACTCACTCACGGACTCCTCAGAGAGAGAGAGAGAGGAAACACACTCATTTGCGGAGAGAGAAATAGCTAGAAGGTGGGAGTGTGTGTGTGTGTGTGTTGTGTGTGTGAGGGGGGGGGGAGGGGGGGAGACAAAGCGATTCTGGCATTATCTTTTTTACAGCATTAGTGTCAGCAGGATGCTGATAACAGCGATGAATACAAATACAGAAGCATTTAATGTCTTGTAATAATCAAGAGTTTGGATCTCACAGGACAGACTGACAGGCAGAGAATGAAAGGGAGTGAAGGGGCTATAAAGAACTAAGGGAACATTTGTTTCCTTCATATCTGCCTTTTATAGTCTCCCTTGATGTCAGAGGAAAAATTAAAAGAAAGCAAGAAACATAGAATATGAGAAAGAAAGAGAGAATGCAGGAGAAAGAAAGAGAGAATGCAGGAGAAAGAAAGAGAGAATGCAGGAGAACGAAAGAGAGAATGCAGGAGAACGAAAGAGAGAATGCAGGAGAACGAAAGAGAGAATGCAGGAGAAAGAAAGAGAGGGAAGAGGGACAGCAAGATACGAAGGGAGAGACCGACAGACGGGCAGACAGAGAATATGTGTGTGTGTGTGTGTGTGTGTGTGTGTGTGTGTGTGTGTGTGTGTGTGTGTGTGTGTGTGTGTGTGTGTGTGTGTCTGTGTGTCTGTGTGTCTGTGTGTGTCTGTGTGTGTTGGTTGGTTGTTCAGATTTTACTTCAAGCCCATCCAGTTGATTTTTTTTTTGCAGTCTTACATAGTGTTAGCGAAGGAATGATTCCTAATTATTCACTTTGTTTTCTGCACAGGTTTTCCGGCCGAATTTCAAAATGCAAACGTTGCTCTATGTGAATCTACGAATCGGGTATTTAGATCGGCCGCATGTTAGAGATCGTCTTCTCTCTCTCTCTCTCTCTCTCTCTCTCTCTCTCTTCTCTCTCTCTCTCTCTCTCTCTCTCTCATCACACACACACACACACACACACACACACACACCACACACACACACGCACGCACACACACACACACACACACACACACACACACACACACACACACACACTATTCTGTCTGTCCGTCTGTCGATCGCTCCTTTCGTACCTTCTCTCTTTCTTCCTCCTGCATTCTCTCTTTCTTTCTCATATTCTCTGTTTCTTTCTTTCTTTTCTTTTTCTCGGTCATCAAGGGGAATTATTAGGGCAGATATCAGGGAAAATATGTCTCCCTTTTTATTTTTAGTTCCATCAGGGAAAATATGTCTCAAAACAGATCAAGATTTATTTTTCAAATGCACTCAAGCATCAAGCCCGATCCCTCACATCAACAAGCAAATGCTTCAACCATTGCGTTAGTACTAAACAGCGCTGCTTCCATGTGAAATGACAGTTTATTTCCATACATCACGGTTGAACATTCCCAACGAATAAAACTGAAATGAAAACACTGACTGGACAAGCATCAAATACTTGTGTCTACTGCAATAAAGTGACACTTTCCACGTTTACAATCTCAGAGAAACAACAAGCCTTATCCTCTATGAAAGTCAGCAGTCTGGTCAACAAGAGGAACATTCACAGTCTGTGATTAGTTTCTGACCATGACGATGATATTATCCCGTAACGTCTGGGCATGGTGAAACCCACATGAAAAGGCTGTCTGTGCAAACATCAAATGTTTGTATTTATTGCCGTAATATCACACCTCTCATGTCTAAAGTCGGCAAGAAATAAGCATTACCTTCTGCTAAAGTCAACAGACTGCTCAGTGTGACCAGACCTCAATGTCAATGATTATCTTGTGATCAGCAAAGACTGATGCGACCTGGTGGCATTATCCCGTTAAGTCTGGGTCTGCTGACGCCAAGGAATTTGATAATGTCGTTAGGTCCCAGTGGAAAATATTGGAGTCTCTCTTTCAAAAATTAAATAAATGAAAAACGGCCATTGTCGAGACGTTGTGTTCACAAACGCTGAAGATATAAACAAGGGAACATCGCATACACGCACGCGCACGCGCACGCGCGCGCAGACACACACACACACACACACACACACACACACACACACACACACGCACGCACACACACACACACGACACGCGCGTGCGCGCACGCGTACACGCACACACGCATGCACGCAAGCACGCACACACACACACTGTTTAAGTTCCAATATTCATCTATCTATCTGCACACACACACAGACAA
>CM065715.1:66326889-66346889 GCA_033310375.1 Conus canariensis | reverse complement strand
AGTAGTGCATGCATTAGGCAATGATTTTGGCTTCGTACAAATAAAACTGCGCGGTAAGTTCTGCCAGATTCTTGACCAGTACCCACATTTCATTATTTTCACTGCAGTTTTAGCCAAGTCCGGTGCGGTTTCACAGCTCAAATCATCATAAGTGGCAGTATCGGACATAGAATCTGTCCCAGAGGAATATAAGCTGTTCCATTTTGTTTTCTTTTCGCTAAATCTGCAGTGAAAATACAAGACACTGACCACCGAAGGTAGATGCGTACTTCCTCGTCAGCCCCTGGGTTGACAGCCGGTACATACACACAAGTAGGAACATGGGAGGTGTACGCACGAGGAGCAGAGATGAGACCTGGAAGATATTCCCAGTACAGCTGTCGGTGAAGAATTTAAAAAAAAAAAAAAAAATCAAAATGAACTAATCTCTGCACTAAATTTGGAAGCGTTGTTACACAGGATATAGCAATCAAGCAATTGACTCTCTCAAACCTTCAAAGAGCAATAAAAGAGCCCAGCGACGCGAGTCAACTGGAAAAAAAAAATTCAAAGCTCGTCTGAGAAGAATTCTGACTGAAAGCATTCCATACTATCAAGCATTCCATGACGAACTGTGTGTCCGTACTAGACTAACCTTTAAAGCACACAGCGCTGTTGTTCCTGAAGAACAGGGGCAGCAGATCGTGCCAGCCGGCCAAAAATGAGTGTTCTGATCTTGAGAAATTCATCAAAAAAAGAAATCCGCGCATGTCCAGGATTCATCAGAATCAACTAAAAAAAATCTTCCATCCGTACTGAAGTGGGCCCTACCAGAACTGACCTGGCAATTCGTTGCAACTCACCTGCTGAGGACGAAAAGAACAGGTCCTCGATTACTGTGAATTATCATTTGGATTTCTTTTAAGTGTGTATGCCGTCAATTACGGACAATGTTGGAGACATCAAGGAGATGGAGGTCCGTTTCACGAGATATGGAATCACTGGGGGGAAAAAGATGACAAACAAGAATGGTCATCGTTTCCACTCGCGTGAATCTGTGAAGTTTACAGAAACTTGTGGATCTAAACTTGTAAACAGTTCTCCTGATCATCCACAGCCTGGTGCAGAGAATATTCCTGTACCTGGCTATAAGTCCCGTGTACATTATGGTGTTAGGAGAATTTCTCACTTGATTTGTGTCAAGGGGCACCTAGACATGAACAATCACAGACTTGATCGGGCACCACCCTGGTACATTTTGCGTAATGGCCGATTCAAATATGGCCGCCACCCGCCGCGGTGAAAATCCTAACTTTCGTGGTTTTGACAATATATACACTTGTAACACTTCTAATCCAACTGATTCTGGTGTGCTGAGTTCATTTCTGGTATTATTTTGTCCATTTGGGGTCATTTTGACCTTCAAATGCCATGGTCAAGGTAATTTTCTTATACGACAATCTTGACCGTAACCTGGCGATATTCTAGCAAAAACAACAGGGCTCCTATACATAATGCGACTAATTCTGACATGCATTTTCACTGTATGATTCACTATTAAAGATATAAGTCATTCTGATCTTGAATTCACAAGTGAACGCCATTTTTACCTATTCAACTAAAACTGTCTTTGCTGCTTTTTCACTTTTTCTTCTGTATTGTGCGGTCAATGACACATCCCAACAGAAACAGAAAAAGTTCTCAAGTATGCAACAAACATGCTCAATGTAACTGCAATTATCTCTTTCCATCACTGATTGGAACATGGAGAATTATCTGCTTTTCCATGGCAGAATGTGACGCAGCAAACTCCAGCAGAACAGCACCCACACCGTCGAGTGTCACACTTGCCTGTGCACTTACATATTGAGAGCAAAGTGGGTGGCAAGGGCTTCATGCATTTAGATGGCAACAGGGTGCGAAAATGTTGCTCCCACCCTTGTTCTAGTGGTTCTAGGTAGTCCTCACGTTGTTGACTGACCACCCCAAGTAGATGGCATGCTTTGTGTACCAGAAAGGCTCCTCTGTGGATGTGGCCTCTGATGACACTGCTTGTGGGTGGGAGAGAGTCAATTCCAGCTGTAGCACTGCTGTAGTTCACTCTGAGCTGGTTGAACGTTCCAGCAGTTGTTGTTGATCTGACACCCGCCCAGACATGTACAAGGTAAATTTCCGCCAGAGCTTCATCTTGCTCTGACAAGCTGTCTGTCTGTCCAAAGTTCGTCAGATGCTGTACAGGGTCAGCGGCCTCACAAACTTTCAAAGTTGTCGCAGACAGCTGAACCAACCATCAATGGCAGTTTGGTGCGATGAAGGCGTGTTTGCTGTGGCCGCAGATGTTTACCTGCATGAGACAGAACAGTTCAAGGATCTGCTCCTCTGCTTGGGACCCTTCCACTGAACTTGCATTCTGCTCAGGTGCCAGGGCAAACTGCTTCGAGGTTCTGGCCTAGACGACGCACTGGTTGAATGTGGCGTGTTTGGACGTGGCGTGATCGAGTCGGCCTTGAATGGCAGCCATTATGTCCGAGCTCTCACTGGAATGCTGATTGTGGAGGACCTGATCCGGTCGCTCCAGTGGCAGATGTTCTGGCAACACAAAGACAAAACTGCATATCCAGAGCTAGAGCAGGTGCAGGCTCTGCAAACTTCACTTGCTGCAAACACGCGTTGTCCAGAGGAGTTCGAGACCCTGAGTGGACAAGTTGAGAAGTTGCATCAGGGCTTTGTGGAGTTTGAGAAGGAGTGCGAGGCTAAGTCTGAGCTCTGCCAATTCTTTGGTGTTTGGCTGCAGATGGTCGCCGTCATTAAAAACGCTGTTGTCTCCGACAGAGAAGGAAACTGGGATCTATATGTAGCTACTGTCGAGGACTCTATGCCGATCTTTGCAGAATTGGACTGCATCAATTACCTGCGTTATGGCTCGTGGTATCTTGAGCAAATCAAGATGCTGGAGTTCACACATCCTGAGCTCTATCGGCGCTTCTCTATGGGCCAGTGGGCTGTTCAGGATCGTCCAGGCTGGTTCTGTGCTGTCGGAGGCGACATGAAGGTTGAGCAGACCATCCAGCGAGTGTCCAAGGATCCTGGAGGTCACTATGAGTGGGAGCTACACGAAATGCCGGTTCTGTGGCAGAATTTGAACTCTTGTTCCACGAGACTGGGTGTATAACCAATCTCCTCAACCAGCTCACCACCAACCACCCCATGAACCACACAGAATGTCATCTTCGGCATGCACTGAGCTCTACTCACTGTCACATTCAATCAAAATGTGGAGAAGCTGCTGGACTTTGTGATGGAGCGACAGAATCCTTACCCGGTGGTGGTTCAAGAACCCGTGCCACAGCATCACCTGCTGACCAAGCTGGCTGTTGACCGACAAGTGGCTGAGCGTCTGCTCAAGTGTCTCGAGAATGGCGAGCGTGTCTACCAGTCATGCAGGCAGGAGGTGCTGGTCGAGAAGACCAAGAAAATGAGTGCAACCGTATCAAAGAGGAAGCTGCCCCAGTTCAGCAAACAGCCACAGAAAACGCCAGCAACCATTCTCAAAGAAAAGAAGGATCTGTCATCCAAGGACACTGCGGAGGCACAGAGAACCATGGACATTGCAAAGGAGTGTGGCATGGACATCAAGCAGATACTTGCTCACGATTTGCTGCCAGTGACTCCACTGTTTGATGGTGATCTTCCCACTCACGTCAACAAGTAACACTAGTTGGTGAAATTGAATCTGAACTGGACCTCACACAATGGAATCAGACGTATCTTCTTCCCACTCATGTTGTGGTAGACTTCATGTCAAAGATGCGACAGATGCCGCTAGCAGAATTCTCTACCCTCGGTGCTGCAGTCACTGCAGTCATCACATCAGCCACAAGCCTCTGCCATGAGTCGGACTACATTCACCTGGTGTTAGATTCATACGTTGAGCTTTCCCTGAAAGAAGGAGAGCGCATGAGGCGAGCTGATGTGACGCCCATTGACATTATTGGCATGAACGCAGACACACCCATCCCTCGACAGCTTGACAAGTTCTGGGCATCTACGAAGAACAAACAGAATCTTCAGCTGCTGGTTCAAGATATGGTGAGCAATCGAGCTGAAGAAAATCCTGTCATCATCGCCAGCTCTGTCGTCTCTGATGATGAGGTGCTTCCAGCCAAAACAGCTGGCAGTGAAGCAATCCCGGACCTGCACAACTGGATTGAAGAGGCAGACACCAGACTGGTGGTACATGTGGAGTGGGCCGTTCGTGTCAAACAGTGCAAGAGAGTTATAGTAGTTTCCAACGACACGGACACTTTTGCACTACTGCTGCACTACACCCCTCAGTTCCAAGCGCTGGGGTTGAAGGAAATCTGGCAGCAGTTTGGCACAGGTGAGAAGCGGCGGATGCTTCCACTGCACCAAGCAGTTTCTAGGCTTGGAGCATCACTGGCCATGTCAGTGATCAAAGCACACATACTGACTGGAGATGACTGTATGAATAAGGTAGGGACGAAGCACGCTGCTTTGACCGCTAACCCTGTATAGTATCTGACAAACTTTGGACAGACAGACAGCTTGTCAGAGCAAGATGAAGCTCTGGCGGAAATTTACCTTGTACATGTCTGGGCGGGTGTCAGATCAACAACAACTGCTGAAACGTTCAACCAGCACAGAGTGGAGAACTACAGCAGTGCTACAGCTGGAATTGACTCTCTCCCACCCACAAGCAGTGTCATCAGAGGCCACATCCACAGAGGAGCCTTTCTGGTACACAAAGCATGCCATCTGCTTAGGGCGGTCAGTCAACAACGTGAGGACTACCTAGAACCACTAGAACAAGGGTGGGAGCAACATTTTCGCACCCTGTTGCCATCTAAATGCATGAAGCCCTTGCCACCCACTTTGCTCTCAATATGCAAGTGCACAGGCAAGTGTGACACTCGACGGTGTGGGTGCTGTTCTGCTGGAGTTTGCTGCGTCACATTCTGCCATGGAAAAGCAGATAATTCTCCATGTTCCAATCAGTGATGGAAAGAGATAATTGCAGTTACATTGAGCATGTTTGTTGCATACTTGAGAACTTTTTCTGTTTCTGTTGGGATGTGTCACTGACCACACAATACAGAAGAAAAAGTGAAAAAGCAGCAAAGACAGTTTTAGTTGAATAGGTAAAAATGGCGTTCACTTGTGAATTCAAGATCAGAATGACTTATATCTTTAATAGTGAATCATACAGTGAAAATGCATGTCAGAATTAGTCGCATTATGTATAGGAGCCCTGTTGTTACTGCTAGAATATCGCCAGCTTATGGTCAAGATTGTCGGTATAAGAAAATTACCTTGACCATGGCATTTGAAGGTCAAAATGACCCCAAATGGACAAAATAATACCAGAAATGAACTCAGCACACCAAAATCAGTTGGATTAGAAGTGTTACAAGTGTATATATTGTCAAAACCACGAAAGTTAGGATTCTCACCGCGGCGGGTGGCGGCCATATTTGAATCGGCCATTACGCAAAATGTACCAGGATGGTGCCCGATCACCTCCGTGATTGTTCATGTCTAGGTGCCCCTTGACTCAAAGCAAGTGAGAAATTCTCCTAACACCATAATGTACACGGGACTTACAGCCAGGTACTGGATTAGAAGGAAAAAAAAAAGGACCGCATGCGGTGAAGGCAGGGGAGGCAATTAAGAGCTCTGTGAAGAAAGCTCATCACAGTGGATTATCTGACTTTGTTGTCGCTGAAAATCAACCCATCTCAAATGCTCCACAGTTCTGTGCACAGACTCTGCAAGGAGAACAAGGACACGAGTGCCTGTGGTCATGTTTCTGTTGAAAGTTTCAGTTTAAGCGCGCCAGAACTTGACCACACAAGAAACAGAAACAGCAGGCTCGGTACCATAATTAAGTACCTATGGAACTCAAAAGAATTTAAGCCAAGGAATGCCATGCATTTTCGTCCGCTGCGACCCAAATCGTGGGTCAAGGTTCAAGTCGACAAGCAAATGACATTCCACATTGTGACATTAGCACAGAGGATTGACTCAAATTCAGAAAAAAAATCCATGTTTAGCGTGGTCAGTAGCTCCACCTCATAGAATGCTTCTTCTAGCCTACATACAAGGCAAGGATCTTTCCAACCAAGAAGAGAAAGTAGATTAGATACCATTTTAAAAAATGACATAGTTTGCAATATGAAAGGAGTAGACTTTCACACACACACACACACACACACACACACACACACACAGATAGGGGGGGTGCGCACGCGAGCGCGCGAGCGCGCGCGCGTGCGTGCGTGCGTGTGTGTGTGTGTGTGTGTGTGTGTGTGTGTGTGTGGCTGTGTCTGAGTGTCTGTATCTGTGTGTCTGTGAATAGGAGCGCGCGCGCACTGCACTTTAAACGATATGAACTGAGAACAAGAAAATCTCATCAGTCAAAACCGTGCAAACAGGCATGTTTCATGGATCAGGGGATCTGTCATACAGACGCCTTTTTCATCACGCAGATGTGCATCAAGTGACAGCAGGCCCACAGTTTCCCAAACACGTCCCAACCCATCCCGCTCCTCGCACGTGCTTGGAACGGTGGAAATTACCACTTCACTTCTCGGGTCGCAGTGTCTGTTTCAAGCAGCGTGGAGAAAACAAGCTGAAAGAGTTTTCCGTTAAAACTCCAAGGCCGACCAAGGTACTCCAGACAGATTATTTCAGCAGCAGGTGTTTGCTTTTCGTTTGATTTGTCGTGCACTTAGGAATGTAACATATCTCTCAGAACAAATAAACAAACAAATAAATGAATAAATAACTAAATAAATAAATAGATAGATAAATAAATAATTAAATAGATAATATGTAAATAAACGAATAGATCAGTAGTGGTTGGGAATTAGGGGTGTGGGGAGAGAAATTGTGGAATGTATGTATGGCAGACATGCTCAACAATTTTCAGTCTAGTCATGCGTGTCATTATCATCAACTCATCTGCCGAACCTAAAAGCAACAATTTAAGCTACTTCTACCTCCTCCTCGTCCGCCCACCCCCTCCCTCCCCCTACAAAGCCCCCTCCGTGTAGGTCTGCTAAACCCTGTCAAGGAGGTGGGGGAATGTTGGTAGTTTCCCTATTTGTTTTGTGTGTCCTTTGTATATGTGCCAGGTGAATCGGTACAGCAGGTAGCATGGGCTGGGACTTCTTTGCCTTTGATTGTCCCCTTGGGAAGCATGAGTTACTCCTCTTATGTGTATTAGTGTGTGTTGTGTGTGTGTGTGTGTGTGTGTGTGTGTGTGTGTGTGATGTGTGTGTGTGTGGTGTTGTATGTGGTGTGTGTGTGTGTGTTGTGTGTGTGTGTGTGTGTGTGTGTGTGTGTGTGTGGTGTGTGTGTGGTGTGTGTGTGGTTGTGTTGTGTGTGTGTGTGTGTGGTTGTGACTGTGTGTGGTTATGTGTCTTGTGTGGTGTGTGTGTGTGTGTGTGTGTGTGTGTGTGTGTGTGTGTGTGTGTGTGTGTTGTGTGTGTGTGTGTGTGTGTGTTGTGTGTGTGTTGTGTTGTGTGTTTGTATGACTGTGTGCTGTTGTTGTGTGTGTGTGTGTGTGTGTGTGTGTGGTGTGTGTGTGTGTGTGTGTGTGTGTGTGTTGTGGAGATAATTTCTCCGCACCTCAGGATCTTGTAAATCTATTTTTTATGAACAAATAAATAGATCAAATGGATACGTAGATAATAGCAGATACATAAATAATTGAATTGCATAAGTATATAAGTGAAAAAAATGAATAAACAATAGATAGACAGACAGATAGATAGATAGATAGATAGATAGATAGATAGATAGATAGATAGATAGATAAGATAGATAGACAAAGCTACGACACAACTTTCTTAACACCAGAGACACACGGTGTGGCGGGGACTTCAAGCAGCTGAAGAAGCAGGACAACAAATCTTGGACAGCTGGCACACAGCATACAAAGGATGCGGGTAAACATGCTTCGCAGGGACAGTGGCACACACATCGGGTGGGGAGGAGGGGGTGGGGGGGGGGAGGGAGGGGGCGTGTTAGCACAGGCACCGCTGAACACTCCGAAGTGACCTGACAGCAGTGCTGTGCCTCCTCAGGTGGGTTACCTCGTGAGGACCTCATGCATGCTGACCGCTCCCTGCGGACTCTCGATGTTAAAGCTGCGAGAAGACGTATGTGGGTGCCACTGTGGTGGAGGGGAGGGGAGAGAGAGGAGAGAGAGAGGGGGAGAAAAGAGTGGTTTGGGGGGTAATCCCGCTAAGGCAGTGGAGGGAGGGGAGGGGGTGGGGAAGGGAATGAGGCAAGCAAAAATAAAACCCAGACTTTCAGAGGACCGACAGGTGGCAGGGAGGGAAAAGGAACGATCGGAAGCATTGGCACCGGAGCAGGGAGGGACCAGCGCTTCCCGATTCCTGGAGACGTTTCAGATCCCGGAAACCTACCCTCTGCACTGCATTTCACCCCGCGGGATATTGTGGTGAAGCGTGTTGCATGATGCTGTAGTGTGCTGTGTTTTGTCTTGCGTTGTGTGTGTGTGTGTGTGTGTGTGTGTGTGTGTGTGTGTGTGTGTGTGTGTGTGTGTGTGTGTGTGTGTTACTGTGCGGCGTAGTATTTGAATGGCATCGGGGGTAGTCTGTATTGTGTTGCGTCGTGTTGTACGGCATTGTGAGGCACTCTGCTGTGCTGTATCGGATTGTATTGCAATATTGTGGTGTCTGATCTTATCTTGTCATGCATCGCACAGAAGGGCATCGCTTGCATAACATTGTTATGTACTGTGTTTCATTGTACTGCATTTTTACTGTCTGGAATTGTATCGTAATCGTATCGTATCGTATCGTATCGTATCGTATCGTATCGTATCGTATCGTATCGTATCGTATCTAATTGTATCGTAACTAATCGTATTGTATTGCATTGTGTTGTATTGTATCGTATCGTATCGTATTGTCTTGTATTGTATTGCTTTGTGTTGTATTGTATCGTATTCTATTGTATTGCGTTGCATTGCATTGTATCATATTGTACTGTATTGCATTGTACTGTATTGTATTACATTGCTTTGTATTGCATTGCATTGTACTGTATTGCATCGCATTGTACTGTATTGCATTGTATTGTATTGCATTGTACTGTATTGCATTGTATTGTATTGCATTGTATTGCATTGTATTGTATTACATTGCATTGTACTGTGTTGCACTGTATTGCTTTGTATTGCATTGTACTGTATTACATTGCATTGTATTGCATTGTATTGTATTATATTACATTGCATTGTACTGTGTTGCATTGTACTGTATTGCATTGTACTGTTTGTATTGTACTGTATTGCATTGCACTGTATTCTATTGCACTGTATTTTATTGCATGCATTGTACTGTATTGCATTGTACTGTATTCATTGTACTATATTGCATCGTACTGTATTGCATCGTACTGTATTGCATTGTACTGTACTGTATTGTACTATATTGTAGTGTATTGCATTGTACTTTATTGCATTGTACTGTATTGCATTTTATGTTCTGTTATTGCATTGTACTGTATTGCATTGTACGGTATTGCATTATACTGTATTGTTTTGTACTGTATTGTATTGCATTGTAATGTATCGCATTGTACTCTACTGCATTGTTCTGTATTGCATTGTACTATTGTATTGCATTGTACTGCATTGCGTTGTACTGTATTGTATTGTATTGTACTGTGTGGCATTGTATTGTGTTGCATTCTACTGTATTGTACTGCATTGCATCGTACTGTATTGCATCGTACTGTATTGCATTTGTACTGTACTGTATTGTACTATATTGTATGTATTGCATTGTACTTTATTGCATTGTACTGTATTGCATTGTTCTGTATTGCATTGTACTGTATTGCATTGCATTGTACTGTATTGCATTGTACGGTATTGCATTATACTGTATTGTTTTTGTATGCATTGTATTGCATTGTACTGTATGCATTGTACTCTACTGCAATGTTCTGTATTGCATGTACTGTATTGTATGCATTGTACTGCATTGCGTTGTACTGTATTGTAATTGTTTGTACTTGTGGCATTGTATTGTGTTGATTCTACTGATATTGTACTGCATTGCATCGTACTGCATTGCATCGTTACTGTATTGCATGTTCTGTAGTGGCATCGTACTGTATTGCATCTACTGTATTGCATGTACTGTATTGCATCGTACTGTATTGCATCGTACTGTATTGCATCGTACTGTATTGCATTGTACTCTATTGCATCGTACTGTATTGCATCGTACTGTATTGCATTGTTCTGTATTGCATCGTACTGTATTGCATCGCAAATGTATTGCATTGTACTGGATTGCAATGTTCTGTATTGCATGTACTGTATGCATTGTACTGTATTGCATTGTACTGTATGCAATGTCTGTAATGCATCGTACTGTATTGCATCGCACATGCATTGCATTGCATTGCATTGCTTTGTTCTGTATTGCATCGTACGTGTGGCATCGTACTGTATTGCATTGTATTGCATCTACTGTATTGCATCGTACTGAATTGCATCGTATGTATTGCACGACTTATGCATTTACTGTATTGCATCGGTACGTATTGCATCGTACTGTATTGCATCGTACTGTATTGCATTGTACTGTACTATATGATTGTATGTTTTGCTTGATGCATGCACTGCATTCTGTCTCAGTAAACTCGTTAATACTGCGAAATTCGGTCCATGCACTCTGTAGAAAGCATCTAGTACGCGCCACCCGCCTCCTCTCTAGCTCTCATCTCATCTCCTCTCTGACTGTCCTGCACCAAAGATCACAGGAGGTCTTGAGCCTAGTCATACACAGCAGCAGGGACGGTTTGTTTTATTTATAATCTTCGGACGGGTGGTCTAATGCGTGTTTCTGCGCGCGCCTGTTTGTGTGTGTGGGTGGGATGACGGGTCAGGTGGACGGAGGAGGAGAAGGCCTGGGGGTGGTGGGGGAGAGATAGGGAGGGAAGGGAGGCGGTGCAGGCATGGGAAGGGTGTCAGATGAGTAAGTATGCTGGGAAGAGAGAGGACGAGACTGGTGGAGGCCGTGTGGGGGGTGAATGAAAAGGAATTATGTTGTGGTGTGTGTGTGGTGGTGTGTGTGTGTGTGTGTGTGTGTGTGTGTGTGTGTGTGTGTGTGTGGTGTGTGAACAAATATGTTTGGTTGGTGTAGAATGCCGTTATTGGTTATTGTTGTTGTTGTAGTTGTTTTGATGTGTGGTTATACGTTCCGTTGTACCGTTCTCTCCCCCTTGGGTTTTGCCCATCCTTGCTAGGATTAACGTTTTTTGAAAAAATGTACTTGATACAGAACATATTGCAGCGATCATGACTTGAAGCTATATTTGTCGGTAAATACTGACAGACATTTTAAACATGTTACCTCAAGTTTCAGTTCTGGTGTGTCTGATTTAGCTGTTCACATTTATCTGTGCAAAATGACTGTCGACTGGGAGTCCTTATGTCTTGTTGTTTGCAAACAAATCAAAAGAGAATTCATTACGCTTTTTTCTGCTTAGCTCCGCTGAAATCTGTCTGATAAATTTCTGTTTAACCGAAGTATTACTGACATTACTGACATGTTTTCATAGTGTTTCTTCTTGTCATGCACTGGTCCTGTGGCCTATTTGTATATGGTGTTTAAATTTATATTAGAATGTTTTACGTTTCGTCTTGACGATGTTTATGTCACATTTTATGAAGAAATCGTTGTTTTCTGTCCACTTATTGCTTAATCTCTCTCTCTCTCTCTCCCCTCTCTCTCTCTCACACACACACACACACACACACACACACACATCATTAAACCTAAGTCGGCAGAAAGAAAGAAAACGAGCAACGAAAAAAATAGAGGAAGAAAGAAATCAAAGCACGAAAAAAAATTACGAGTACCCATTCCAAATGCGTCCGGCGGGGTAAATCTGATGCGGAAGGGAAGGCCGACTTTCTGATGCCTCACTAAAGCCGTGCAGAAAGCTGAACTCGCTTAACCCACTTCGATCAACACAACGAGTTGCACGCGCAATTAGACAGGCGGAGAGTAAAGACAAGCAGGTGGGGCATCACCAAGAGCCCCCTATCGCCCCCCTCACCTACCCCCACCGTCGCACTCCTCCCATCCTATCCCCACATCGCTACTATCACTCGCCCCTCAAACACAGTAGTGCTTAGAGGTTTCTACAGCAGATCGACTTGCTGCAGCAAAAAGTTGTTTGAAACTCAAACGTCTCCTCTCTCTCTCTCTCTCTCTCTCTCTCTCTCTCTCTCTCTCTCTCTCTCTCTTACCAATAACCACCTGCCCTTTTTGCAGTGAAGAAGAAACCGAAATACATTTTCTTCTAAAATGTCCAAATTACACAAAAATTACGAGAAAAAATATTCATAAACACTATCAAGATAGATTTCCTGTCCAGTTGAAGACACTATTGCAAAACGAGAATGCTGTCATAATGAGAGATGTTGATATGTTTGTACATTACGCTTTACGTTTTAGAGAGGAACAGTTGAAATGAAATGTTATAAATCTAAGTTTGTGACTTTTGTTATCGCCAAATGAGCATCCTTTTTTTTTTTTTTTTTTTTTTATATAAATCATTCATTTTCAATAGCATAAACAATTTCATGTTACGTGTCTCATGTGGATAGGCTGGAGGCCTCACATTAAAGTCACGAGTTCTCTCTCTCTCTCTCTCTCTCTCTCTCTCTCTCTCTCTCTCTCTCTCTCTCTCTCACACACACACACACACACACACACACACACACACACACACACACACACACACACACACACACACGTTCAAAAGTGGGGGGGGGGGGTTGTGTGCTTGTTTGTTTTGTTTTGTTTTGTTTTTTTTCGATTATAGTATTGAACATATCTTTGTTTATTTTTCAGATTTCGAAACCACTTCTTTGGAGCCTGATCTTCAGTGCACCTGATATATCCACAGGGCAGGCCGTTGTAGGTCCGCAGTCCAAGACTATGCCCTGTACGCCTTGGAAATCGCGGGATGAAGTTTTCTGCCATGAAGTCTCTGACAAGTCTCAGACTCGTCTTAATCTCGATTCATGCATTTAATACTAAGAACTTTAATCTCACACTGTCGAGATGAAACGGGACTGAAATTTAGTTTCTGTCCACGCATTACTCTCTCTCTCTCTCTCTCTCTCTCTCTCTCTCTCTCTCTCTCTCTCTCTCTCTCTCTGACAGCCAGATGTGCTTAATCAAGAAGCAAGAAAGAAAGAATGTACTCTTTCACTATTCTTTGCGGTTGATGATGATGATGATGATGATGATGATGATGATGATGATGAAGATGATGATATGAAGACCGCACTGCCAGCTGAAAAACAAGGCTTGGAAAAACTGTGGAAAGACCTGAAAGAAAAACACAGTGCCCTCAGCAAAGCGGAATCTGCGAGGAAGAGGAAGAGCAAAAAGAAGAAGACACAAGAGCGCTTCTTCAGAGACCCCTTCCAGTTTGCCAGAACACTGTTTGAGCAGCCAAAATCTGGGACCCTAAGTGTGGACAAAGGAGTTCTTGAGCAGCATCTGAGGAAAACATACTCTGACCCACAGAGCAAAGCACCACTCGACATTCAAGGTCTGGTGTGGCCAACCAACCCTGAGGAACAGTTCAATGGCAAGCCTCCAACGTTGGCGGAAATCAAGAAGGTGGTCGACAAAGCCAGAGCCAAATCATCACCAGGGCCAAACGGAATACCTTACCAGCTTTACAAGAAATGTCCCAAGGTGCTGGAGTGGCTCCACAGGCTGCTGCGATCGGCTTGGAGAAACCAGAAGATCAGCGGCCAGTGGATGACGGCAGATGGTGTGTACATCCCCAAAGAGCAAAACTCAAGTGACATTAGCCAGTTCAGGCCAATATCACTACTGAACGTCGAAGGGAAAATCTTCTTCTCTGTCATGGCAGCAAGGCTGACCAAGTACCTGATGGAAAACAAGTACTTGGATGTGTCAGTCCAGAAAGGTGGCATCCCAGGCGTGGCGGGCTGTGTAGAACACGCCACAATGATCTGGGACGCAATCCAAAAAGCAAAAACAGAAAGAGAGGACCTGGACGTAGTGTGGCTTGATCTGGCAAACGCATATGGATCTGTGCCCCATGAGATGATACAGTTGGCTCTTGAGATGTACCATGTGCCAAAGAACATCCGCGACATGCTCAAGAAGTACTTCAATGGCTTCTCAATGCGGTTCTCTACCAAGGAGTACACAACAGACTGGATCAACTTGGAAGTGGGTATTGCAATGGGCTGTGCAAT
Source organism: Conus canariensis (assembly GCA_033310375.1). Taxonomy (NCBI): domain Eukaryota; kingdom Metazoa; phylum Mollusca; class Gastropoda; order Neogastropoda; family Conidae; genus Conus; species Conus canariensis. Next base: position 66,332,590 of record CM065715.1, on the reverse strand, counting down.
TTCCCCAATACTGTTCGTGCTGGCAATGGAACTCATCTTGAAAGCAGCAACAAACAACGCGAGACAAACAGACCTTGGCGATGGATACAAGATGCCTCCTCTCAAGGCCTTCATGGATGACACTACAGTGATTTCATCCAGAGAAGACGAGACACGTCATGTGCTGGAGAGGCTGGACGACATAGTTGCCTCATCCAGAATGAAGTTCAAGCCAAAGAAATCACGGAGTCTCTCACAGAGGAAAGGAAAAGTGGCCGGATCTGTGGTCTTCAGTGTTGCCAACCAGGCCATTCCAACAGTCACAGAAGAACCAGTCAAGAGCCTTGGAAGATGGTATGATGATACGCTGAAAGACACACAAAGAGCAAAAGAAACCAAGCAGATGGTGGAGGAAGGCTTGGAGACCATTGACCAGTGTGGGCTCCCTGGCAAATACAAGGTCTGGTGTCTGCAGTTCATGCTGATACCAAAGCTGCTATGGCCTCTGATGATATACGACATCTGCACCAGCATAGTGGAGGCAATGGAAGCCAAAATCAACAAGTTCACAAGGAAATGGCTTGGTGTCCCACCCTGTCTGACTGACATAGCGCTGTACTGTCGCCAAGCAAAGCTGAAACTACCCCTGAAATCCATCCTGGAGGAATACAAAGCAGGGAAGATCAGACTTCAAAGCATGCTGGAGGACTCAGGAGACAAGGTGGTAGAAGCAATTAAGCCCCAGCTGAAGACAGGCAGAAAATGGAAAGTTCAAGAGGCGATGGATTCTGCAAAAGAAAGTCTCAAGATCAGAGAAATAACAGGACACACACAGACCAACAGACAGGGACTGGGGGTGACCAAAACTGAATGGTGGTCAAAGGCCAAAGGAAAAGCCAAAAGAGACATGATGATTCAGGAGATGAGAAAAGAAGAAGACCAAAAAAGACTCCAAAAAGCAGTCCAGCAGAGCCAGCAAGGGCAATGGACAACGTGGGAGAATGCACTCCAAAGAAGTCTCACTTGGAATGACATTTGGCACATGGCCCCTCTCAGGATCAGCTTCATTCTCAGATCTGCATATGACCTTCTGCCCTCAAATGCAAACCTGGTGAAGTGGGGGAAAACAGACGATCCTGCATGCCCCCTCTGCCATGAAAAACAAACAGTGGAGCATGTCCTAAGCTCATGTAAAGTAGCCCTGGCTCAAGGAAGGTACACATGGAGGCACAACCAAGTGCTCAAAGAAATTGTACAAGTAGTCTGGGCTAGTACCAACACCACAAAAGGGAAAATCAGGACTCCAAAAGCACCCGCAACATTCTTCACGGCAGGAGGCAGCAAATCATGGCCAAGAACAACAGTGCCACTCGAAACATGCAGGCAGAGTCTGCTGGACGGGGCAGATGACTGGGAGTGCACTGCAGACCTCCCAGAATGGAAGAGTCACCCAGAGATCATCAGCAAGAGTGGCATGAGACCAGACATAGTAGTCCACTCTAAGTCAACCAAGCAGCTGATCATGATCGAGCTCACGGTGCCATATGAGAACAGAATGGAGGCAGCTCAAATCTACAAGACTGAAAAGTATGCTGATCTGGCAAACAGCCTGAGGAGAGAAGGCTATCAGGTCAAAGTCCTCACTGCAGAAATTGGAGCTAGGGGGTTTGTAGGAACGTCTGCATACAGCCTCATGAAACAGCTCTCAGTTGCAGGGAAGGAAAAAACCAGAGCCCTGAAAGCAATGGCAGAAGCGGCAGAGAGGTGTTCAAGCTGGATCTGGTCAAGGAGGAACAAAAGTGAACTTCATAAGGCTTAATTTCCCTACAAATATCAGGTGTCCCTGTGGCTCAGTGGTTAAAGCGCGAGTCATTAAGTGGAAAATGAGCATGTCCAGAGGGTCATGGGTTCGAATCCCAGCCATGGCTCGTCCCAAGATGGGAAAAAAAGGGGCAGCAGAGGGACATCCGGAGTCATGAACCGGGTGTGGCCCAACCCCCCTAGAGTGTCAGGAGATAAGGGCCGAAACACTTGCTTGAAGGGGGCTTCTCTTCTGAGGACTCTCTGCTGCCACGCTCTCCACGAGTTTCTTTCTACTATTGTTATTGTAAATGTTATTCTCATAACCGATAGGTTGAATGGATTCACATGAACGATTGCTGCTCTCTGAATATCTTCGTGACATTTAAGAGGGCTGTGTGGAAAGCGTGACGACACCCGTCTCCTCTCCATCTGTCATACTGTATGTACTGTATGCGGGTGTTTTGGTGTTTCCATTATCCACCAAGCGCTGACATGGAGTAGAGTACTACAGGATCTTTGACAAGCGTGTTTATCTTATGCACGCGAGTACTTTTTATAAAGAAGGTTTAGCTTGGACGCTAGCAGATGTGCATATGGCCAAGAGATCTGGAAGAAAAAAACTCTCCGCACTTCACTCACCAGAGGCTGCTAGGACCCGGGCACTGCACACCGAGAAAAAATGGGTTTTGACCTCTCGACCTTCGGGGCCCGTCAGATTGGTCTAACACATTGACATTTCCTATTATATACCTGGGCCTAGATTTATTTAATTTCCAAATGAGGAACGGAACAAACATCAAGATACGTCCCAATGAAACACCTTAACCAAAAAGACTAGCGTTTAAAAAGACGGGTGATGAAAAGTAATCCTTCTCCAGTAAGTGCTCTGGTGGTTTGTTTGTTCCTCCACAGCTGAGATCGGCAGGACCAGCACGCGACGGCTGTGTCGCTCTGCGAACATCTCATCAGGCTTTCTGTTAAACCTTGGTTACCTTCTAACGAGAAATGTTTCCAAGTAAGTAAAAAATGAAACACTCCAAAGGCAAGTAGATCGTCTTGCATGTTTGAAGACTGTTTAAAAGCAAAGTCTCAATGAGACTGAGAACTTAATGAAGGGGAGAATGAAAAGTTAAATCAAATCAAAAGGGTAAACTCAAATTTGTCAAATTTGTCTAACAAAAATGGTAGACTACACTTTGTCTACCAATCAGGTGGTCGATATGTAAAAAAAAAAAAAAAATCACAGCCGGGGGTGGGGGGTGGGGGCAGTAACCGGAAATAAAAAATCCACAAGAAATAGGATTACTTTTAGAAAATTCCAAGTTTAGAACACTGGGCGCTGCTCCCCAAGCTTCAAGGATCACAGTGCCATGCAGGATATGCAAACGTTTGGGGGGAACATTTGCGGGAGGATCTGCTTGAACTTGGAGAGTGTTCCTCATCAGAAGGTAAGCCGGGTACATTGGCAAGCCTGAAGAGCTCTCCATTGAGCGAAACGGCTGTCGTTTGCTGGTCTTGCTGACCTCCATACTGGAGGAACCATTACACTGATAGGGCACACGCTGAAGATGGGTTACTTCTCTTGCCTCCTTCCCTTAAACAAAAGTCTCTGTTCAAGGTAAGTATCGTAACTGGGACAGATCTTCATGTTTGCTCCACTCTCTATCTGGCAACTAAAGGATCCAGGTTTTATCATCCTTTCCATTTCTGCATGTCCTGCGTCAACCTGTGAGCCCCTTAGACTTGTGGATGCCGTACAAGCATTGGTCAGACCTGTCTATCACACCGCGAGTGCACAGCAGGCAAATTAGAACTCTCTCTCTCTCTCTCTCTCTCTCTCTCTCTCTCTCTCTCTCTCCCTCTCTCTCTCTCTCTCTCTCTCTCTCTCTCTCTCTCTCTCTCTCTCTCTCTCAGCGACAGGTCTGCAGTCCATGCTCTGCAGTTCGATCTCCAGAGCCACAGCTGCAGGTCGGTGAAGGTGCCAACTTCAGCTTTCCACAGAGCATGTGCACTGAGCTGATGGTGTCCTGGACGAAGACGCTTGATCACTACCAGGTGCCAATGGTCAAGACGGACGATAGCTTTCTCTGGTGTCTGTCGGTCTGAGGGCTGTCTTGTCCGTTTCTCCTTACAGTCTGGCATTCTTTTCAGCTTGTATCTCTCCTGCCCCAAACTTTGGATGCTGGTATGAGATTTCAATACCTGACAGGCCACAAAGAGGATTATAACAACTGAAGGACACCTTGACTGCAGGCTGCAACTGTTCGGAGGGTTCCCTCCCGGCCCCTCTCCTCCCTTCCGCGATAAACAAGGAAAATAAAAAAGAGAAAACGTACCTGCTGTGTGAACTGCAAAGTGATTGGCAACACGATTTGTGTGTGTGTGTGTGTGTGTGTGTGTGTGTGTGTGTGTGTGTGTGTGTGTGTGTGTGTGTGTGTGTGTGTGTTTATGCATGTGCTCTCTCTCTCTCTCTCTCTCTCTCTCTCTCTCTCTCTCTCTCTCTCTCTCTCAGTGTTATATAAATGCACAAGTTTTGATTTTCTTAACAAAGCACAGGAAATGAATAAACAAAAATCTGATATGCTATATTCTCTAAAGAATTAGGCGCTATGTAGAAGACTGGAACATATTCAAGCTGTGAATGGCTGCAAGATTCTGTAATTGAGGTGGGGGTTTTTTCGTTTGTTTTTTGTTTTGTTTTGTTTTTGACGGAAATGGAACGCAGATTAGGTGAGATAAAGTGATATTCAATATCTTCATTTTTCTGTCAGCACTTTTCTTTTCAGATCAATTTCATTAACGTCTATAGGGCCAATGACTTACTCTGTCGATTTGTTTTCCTGTTTTCCATTTTGAACTGAAATCCTTCCCAACATTTTTTGCTTGTCAGTATATTCCGGAAGGCAGTAGAGATAGGATGTATGTGGTGAGTGCTGTAGATAGTATGTGATGGAAAGGTTTCATGTGTTCTTTGATGATGATGATGATGATGATGATGATGATGATGATGATGATGATGACGATGATGTGCGCGTGCGTGCGTGCATGTACGTGTGTGTGTGTGTGTGTGTGTGTGTGTGTGTGTGTGTGTGTGTGTGTGTGTGTGTGTGTGTGTGTGTGGTGCGTACGTGCATGTATGTGTGTATGTGTGTGTGAAAGAGACAGACTGACAAACAGACAGACAGGGAATTGGTAGTTGCAAGGTGAGCGTTCTACGTAGATCGAAACTGTTAGCTGCTTGTATTTGTACCAGGCTAGATTAAAAACAAAACAAATGAAAAAAACAACAGCAAAAACCACTTCTCCCCCCATCACCACCCCCATTCCAAATGACCCCCTCCAGCCACTCCTCTCCCTCCACCTTCTGTCTCCCTGCTCCCCCCCCCCCACCTCCCCCTGTCCCCCACCCCCACTCTCAGCAGACTAAAAAAAAAACCTATTCAACAAATTTTGAGAGGCTGGTGGAAGACAAAAGCTAACACACAGTCATGCGCACAGTATATCCGTATCCACGTGAGTCAGTCAATTGCGAAAGAGGAAAGGAAGTCAAGAAAGGAAAAGAAAGTTGAACAAACACAGAGAGAGAGAGAGAGAGAGAGAGAGAGAGAGAGAGAGAGAGAGAGAGAGAGAGAGAGAGAGAGAGCGTTGCAGCGGGTGACTAGCAGCAGAAACAACAACAATAAAAAAAAAAAAAATTAAAAAAACCAACAGCAAGAAAAACAAGATCAACAAGTTCTTGACTGGTTTGTGACGTACGTTACTGGTCGTTGTCAGTCAGATGTCATTGACGGTTGCATGTCTGCCCTTGTGTGTGGTGTTCCCCAGGGCTCGGTATTGGAACCTATCATGTTCACGCGTTCTTCTCAACCTTGGTCCGCGTTTATTTCAGCACACGATTGTTACTTTCAAAAGAACGCAG
>CM065715.1:66321889-66324389 GCA_033310375.1 Conus canariensis | reverse complement strand
TGCGCGCACGCACGCACACACATAAACAAACATGCACACACGCGCGCTCGCGCGCGCGCACACACACACACACACACACACACACACACATTCGATATAAGAAGATGGACAAAGCGTTTCATTTTTCCCAAGATGACCTCAGTCCGATGAACTATAACACTGAATCTAGTCCTTACAGAACAACTGATTTAGAATCAACACAGAAACAATTTCTGTAGGGCTAGAGATCTCGCTGAATTTCGGTAAAACGTTACGCGTATTTAACATTGCGCTGAGCTTAGCTGTGAGTATAGGGGACAGAACATGTTTTTACGAGTATGGCGATTACTTTCCATATAGTCATTTAACTATGATCCATCTACAGAATCGCTTAGAATGCTTGAAGTGATTTTTATTAATATGAGGCAGGGCAAAGGAGGATGAGATCTTGCTACTTTCTGGTGTAAATACGCTTATTTATATTTATAACATACGAACTATAAGCAAGTAGGGTAACTCTTGCTTCCATAAGAAAACCTAATACAGATTAACTTTTATTCAAGACTGGCACAGTCTTTTAAACTTGAATAAAGTCAGACAAATACAAAGACGAACAGTCTAATAGTGGGTGGAAAAACAAGCGCAGGCCAACAACCCTTCTGTCATTACAATAATGACTTGGCAAAATTTGAACGGGGGGGGGGGGGGGGGGGGGGGGGGGTCTTTGAAGATGAAGAAAATGGGAACATAGAATTAAGAAAATATGTTATAAATATGAAAACTCTTCACTAGCTGCATGTGGGAACCATCGTAATCCCTCTCAAAGGCAGATCTATTTGTATTGCCTGCTCCGAGGCCTTTCGTCCGCTGGATCGGAATCATCAGGGAGACACAGCTGATTGTGTCTGTGCTCCTGGCGTCAAATAGAGACACACCACAGTCCATAATTCTGTGGTGTTCTCACCACCAAGGGTTCAAAAAAGAATCCAACAGCACCCCCAAAGCAGCCTGCGAAGAGTAGTAAGTGAAACAAAACGAAAGTGTGGGGAGGAAAAAATGTTGCTGAAAAACTGAAGACATTATACAAACAGTATAAAATGTAGGGGACAATCTTTGAGCCTACGCCTGAGAATCCACCAAAGGATGCAAGGGAGATCAAAAGACAATCACAATGACGGACAAAAACAAATACAAATAACCTCGATTTAATTGAAACGAAGTTGAAAATAAAATGAGGCAGGGAACAGTAAACAAATAAACAATGAACAAGTAGGGCAACTCTTGCTCTCATAAGAAAACCTAACACAGAGTAACTTTTATTACTGGCACAGCCAAAGATTGTCCCCTACATTTTATACTGTTTACATAATGTCTTTAGTTTTTCCGCAACATTTTTTCCTCCCCACACTTTCGTTTTGTTTCATTGACTACTCTTCGCTGGCTGCTTTGGGGGTGCTGTTGAATTCTTTTTTGAAACCTTGGTGGTGAGAACACCACAGTATTATGGACTGTTGTGTGTCTCTATTTGACGCCAGGAGCACAGACACAATCAGCCGTGTTTCCCCGATGAGTTCCGATCCAGCGGACGAAAGGCCTCAGAGCAGGCAATACAAGTAGATCTGCCTTTGAGAGGGATTACGATAGTTCCCACATGCGGCTAGTGAAGAGTTTTCATATTTATAACATATTTTCTTAATTTTATGTTCCCATTTTCTTCATCTTCAAAGACCCCCCCACCCCACCCCCCCACCAGTTCAAATTTTGCAAAGTCATTATTGTGATGACAGAAGGGTTGTTGGCCTGCGCTTGTTTTTTTTTTTTTCCCCCACTATTCGATTGTTCGTCTTTGTATTTGTCTGACTTTATTCAAGTTTAAAAGGCTGTGCCAGTCTTGAATAAAAGTTACTCTGTGTTAGGTTTTCTTATGGCAGCAAGACTGAAGAGTTACCCTACTTGTTTACTGTTCCCTGCCGGGGGGGGGGGGGGGGGGGGGGGAACAGAGTTAAAAAAAAAAACACGACTTCCTTTTTGAGAGACTCAAATCAAAATGCTCCCCGTATAATTTGAAATCTCGTTTGTATAATTATGGAGAAAGGTCCAGTGACGGTGAGGAAAGACCCACTGACCACAGGGAAAGTCCTGTTCACAGTGGGAAAGACTTGGATTCTCTCTTGAGGGCACATAAGACCATATGGCGAAAGCTTGGCTGTGTCTGGAGTGGTACTGTCTTCATCTGTCCGTGGGCAGGGGTGGTTGGGTCTGTGGGGTGTGCTCGGCAGCTGGAGGGTGGTGTCTATTGCTGGTGGGCTCTGCAGTCATGAAAAACACGACTTCCTTTTTGAGAGACTCAAATCAAAATGCTCCCCGTATAATTTGAAATCTCGTTTGTATAATTATGGAGAAAGGTCCAGTGACGGTGAGGAAAGACCCACTGACCACAGGGAAAGTCCTGTTCACAGTGGGAAAGACTTGGATTCTCTCTTGAGGGCACATAAGACCATATGGCGAAAGCTTGGCTGTG
>CM065715.1:66304389-66306889 GCA_033310375.1 Conus canariensis | reverse complement strand
GTACCCATCTGCGTGAAAATTCGAATTTCGACCAAAGATTCTGTCGCCTCCCAGGCGATCGTCTTATCTGTTTGTTCTTTGTGCTCTGTGTTCTCATTTCCGCTAGGCGATATGGCCTGTAAGTATTTCATCAAGGGAGCAAGAGTTACCCAACCTGTTTGTAATATGCAATGAAATGATAAACAGTGCAAACCGGAACAACAGTAATCGCATACTTCTGCTTTACATTTCTCTTTTCAGTTGGATGTCTTTGCGCGTGACATCTGGAGTGGAATAAGCGTGAGACATCGACTGTATGCAAATGTGGATGGTGTGTGTATTGGTTGTATGTACGGTATTTGAAAGGTTCTTCTATAACTTGGTTCCCGACCGTCTTAGATGGCAAGTTCAGTATGTTGGGCGAAGTCCACAGTCCCCCAAAGTGACTCTGCCGTTCAGACAGTTTTCCCTGGCATGTCTGGCCCCTCAAAAAATGGGCATTAGCACAAGACTGATAAATGTGGTGCTGGGGGAGGGGGTGGTGGTGGGGGTCTTTGTGGGCCAGGTGGCATCACACGGTTATTCGTGTTGTCGGAGATCGTGATTCGGTCCTGGTGGGAGAGAAGAGGCACAGTCCTGCTCTGAGCCGGGGTCTGTCCATCCATGTGGTTCTCATGTGGCTCTGCACGATTGACTTTTTCACTTCTTCATAGCTTAGGTGGTGTTCTGTCTGTTCCAGCTGGCTTGCGGTGTTTGTTTCCATTGCTCGTGCCGCCACAATTGCAGTGATGCTGACTACTTGATTTTGGTTCTGAGGATTTGTAGTTTCTGTTTAGAGTTGCTAGCAATCGTTGTTACTTCATCAGCTGAAAACTGCCAAACATTTTAAACGCTGGAACTGCATCTGACTATTCGCTCCAGGGTTCTTGTATATCACAAGATCTCCATGATGCCTATTTTTCCATTGCAAATAGAGTAACCCTTTCACAGTTTATGGGTCAGGCAAATAGATCTTGAGAGTGAAATGTTTTCATTTGAAGCTCATCCCAGGATAACGATCAGGATTTCGACATCATTATAGGAGCACCGTTCACGCCCTAGTTTTGACATTTTCTTTCTTTGACAGAACCGTTAAGCTGACTGATGGGGCAAAACTGTTTGGGGCGTGCTCACCAGCGACATCTGTCTATGAAAACGGCGGGATCACTCTTGCTGAACGTTAGCTAACACAGATTACCTCCCTTACAGATTTCCTAACATCGTCTTCCTTTCTAGTTCTGGCAGTTAAGTTAGTAACGATTCATGTGAAACAACGTCCCAAAAGGTAGTAAAACGTAGCTCAAAGTTTAAAAATGCTACAGATTATTTGAACAAGTATGAAAAGACAGGGGAAGGTTATTAGGAAAGAATATGACCATGCTGAAATGTGGAGAAAAAACAAAACAGGACATGATATAGAAGTGAAAAAAAAAAGGAGTAAACATAGAAAGGGGCGTGCAGTCAAATGGCTGGCGCTTTCGGCTGTAGAGGTAACCGTCGTGAGCTCCAGTAGCCCGTGGACTCGGATATTTTCGGTTTGAAAACTGCCTCAATCCACACAGCGGTAAAATAGCTACCTGAACTGCTTCAGGGAAGACTAAAGCAGTAAAAGAACAGAGTCGGGTTCCATCTTACATACCTGCATGGCCCATCCGCTATCAGTTCACCGTCCACGTGACTATTAGGCTATTGGACTTTCAACTTTCACCTATCTAATTTAACGATCACCGTCCTCTATGGTCGTAAGGCTATGGCGACTTTCACCTTTCTAACTTACTGATAGAAAAAGGGAGGTATGAATAGGCAAAGCGCGATGCAAGAAGGAAATGATCAGAAAAAAAAAAGAAGAATGAAGTGAATAAAGAAAAATACAAATAGGACAAGATGGGAAAAAAGTGACTTTAAAAAAATGATCAAACTATGAAAGCCGACTGGGGATGGTTGGGGGGGGGGGGGGGGGGGGAGAAGAGAAGATGCCACCTGAACGCGGCCCTGCATTGCACTGTACTGTTTCTTTCGTTGTCTGGGAAACTAGACGCGGAGCCACGTGCGTCAACACTGTATACAAATGTGAGGTGAAAATCAGCCACCTGCGTAAGCAGCAGGTTCTGTGTGCGTGTGTGTTGTCCGTTTTCTGGGACCGATGGGGTCGAAAGGAGTGGGGGTAGGGGTAGGGGTGGAGGCGGGGAGGGAGAGGGGATGGGAGGGGGTGTAGTGTATTGTATTTGCTGATTCCATCGCACCTGTCAACAATAGACACTTTGGACATCTTAGAAGAATGGAAACGTCTTAGATCTCTCTCTCTCTGTCTCTCTCTCTCTGTCTCTCTCTGTCTCTGTCTCTCTCTCTCTCTCTCTCTCTCTCTCTCTCTCTCTCTCTCTCTCTCTCTCTCAGTATGAATGATATGTGTTGAAATAATGTATGCATGACAAGGACAGATTGTAAGACTAGGCTTTGGCCTAAAATCTTCATCCTTGCGTAT
>CM065715.1:66289389-66296889 GCA_033310375.1 Conus canariensis | reverse complement strand
TTTTTTTGTTTTTTTTTAACGTGGGTGCAGACTTTCAGAGGCACCGATGTAAATACTTTCATTCATGACTTCAGTTTTCTCCCTTTCTTTTTTTGCGTATGTGGAAAAGAAAGGTCGGTTATCCTGTGTGATTTGCAGATGATCCTGCCAAAGAGTAAATGAAGATGGAATAGTAAGAAGGAGACGGGAGATGTGCCACTGTAAGTTATCAAATAAAGTTGTGGAAAGTCCTGAAGGCTTAAAAATGTATAACACAATTTCCATTTGGGGGCACTGTTGTTCGGAAAGAATATCCACAAAAGATTTTTAATTACATTTTTCTTTATTGAAAGACTTCGATCGTCATTATCATCGTCATCATTTGTGGACACTGTTGTTTGAAAAGATATTAACAATGAATTTGTACTTAGAATTTGTACTTGAACGTAGAACGTAGCAGGAGGAGGAGAGGAGGAGTAGGAGTATACACTCAAGGGGAACGTTGTTGCCAGTATTGCTTCTCTTGTAGATAAGGGAAAGATACTGAAGTAGATTGTCGCCCCATTACTATGATTAGGGAATTTTGAAACTTTTTTTTTTCTCAAATCATACCTTATTCATTCACAGGAGCTTCTTTTTCTTCTGTTTTTTCTTCTTTTTTTTTTTTTCCTTTTTCTTTTTTTTTTAAACTCCCCTTATTCGTTTTAGGACGAAGAAGCACACCATTGCCTCTGGCGTAAATACAGACAATCACTCCCATTTCTCAGGGCTTATCCTGAGGGCAACCCCTGAATGACGCGGGAAATGTATGTCTAGTGCCAGCAGTAGCTCGTCATTCGGCTCTACCCTGGTAGGTAGCCCGTTGTGTAAGCGACAGTATGGATTGTACCCGTTGAAAATTTGGTATCTAACTGATGATAGGAGCTAAATAAGTATATCGATAATAGATACCGTCAATAGAAAATATGCCCAGCTAACTGAATTTATATCTTTCTTTGGTGTGGAGGGAGGACATGAAAGTTGAGGAAAAAAAAAAATACTGTACGGAGATCTTGAAATCAGGTCTTCTAAGGCAAGTGTTTCGGCCCTGAACTCCTGACATTCTAAGGGAGCTTCGCCGCATCCTGGTCATGACTGTCAAGATTCCTTCTGTTACCGTTTCAGTTTGTCCCTCCTCGATCAGATCCAGATGGAACTCTTTTCAGCTGCCTCTGCCTCTGCCTTCAGGGTTCTGATCCTCCTCTTACCACAAATACCGAGCCGTTTCATGAATCCATAGGCTGATGAGCCGACAAATCCTTTTGTTCCAATATCTATGGCGAAGACTGTGGCCTGGAAGCCAGTTTCCTAAAGCTCCTGGCCGGGCTGGCATACTTCTCAGTCTTGTAAATTTGAGCTTGCTCCATTCTGCTTTCGTGTTTGCTTTTTCACGTTTACAAGGAACAAAAACAAAAAAAAAACCAGTGTCAAGTAACGGCACGCTATGTTTATTTGTAAAGGGCAGGTAACTGTGTGAAGACGTTGTTTGTAAGTTGGTGTTTATGCTTTCGTTTGTTTGTTTGTTTTTTGTTTTGTTTTACTTATTAACTTGGTATGTATTGCCGTAGTGTGTCTAAAGTAGACCTTAGCTGTCTCTTCTGCCATGTCAGTTTGCTCCAATGGCTTCTTTTTTCAAGGCATTTTTAGTTGCCTTTTATATGGTGTTCTTTTTCTTGCGACGGCGAAAAAGACAAAAAAGGCGCCTACGGTACGGCCAGGTATTGTTGGCCATACAGGTATCACCAGGATACATCTGGACGAGGGAATCGGGATTTACCGGATGGAGTGGATGGCTGGATGTGCATAACAAGACTTCCAGAATTTAAAAAAAAAAAAAAAAAGTAACCCATAAATCATCAGAGAACTGCATGAAACCGCACATAGATAGGCCTAGTATTCCATGCAGGTTCATCAAAACGGATGATTCTGATTGAACTCACTGTTCCATATGAAAGCAGAATAGAGGACGCTCATATTTACAAGACAGACGGAGTGCCTGTCTAGCCCACAGCTTGAAGCAGGCATGCTTCAAAGCCAGAGTCCTCGCCATAGAGGTTGCAGACGTACGGGGGTTGATTGTAGGCACATCTGCATGTGATCTCATGAACCAGCCGCGTCGTCGAATTCTGGTGAGTAGAGGACCACAGCCATAGCGAAGCGATGGCAGAGGCCCTGATGATTCCCCCCCCCCCCCCCCCCCCCCCCCCCCCCAAAAAAAAAAAAATGGTCGTGCGGAGAACAAAACTAAACTTCATAAAGCTTAATTTTCCCACTTTGCGCCCCCTCCCCCTCCCCCCCCCCCCCCCCCCCCCCCCCCCCCTCCATACCGCGCCCTCCTACTCCCATCGCCCAACTATGTTGGTGACCTCAAGGCGGCTCCGGCCTTGATGCGCTGACACTAGGGAGCTGGAAGTTCGAATTGCACAGCGCCAAGGGGAAAAAGGACTAAAAGACTGACCACTATGGAGCTGGAAGTTCGAATTGCAGCAGCGCCAAGGGGGAAAAAGGACTAAAAGACTGACCACTATGGAGCTGGAAGTTCGAATTGCAACAGCGCCAAGGGGGAAAAAGGACTAAAAGACTGACCACTATGGAGCTGGAAGTTCGAATTGCAACAGCGCCAAGGGGGAAAAAGGACTAAAAGACTGACCACTATGGAGCTGGAAGTTCGAATTGCAGCAGCGCCAAGGGGGACAAAGGACTAAAAGGCATCCATGAGGTATGATCTCAATGCCGCTAGAGTTCAGGGTAGAAATAATCGTATGAGGGAGAAAGGACAGGGGCTGTGTGTTGGGAGGGGGGGGGGGTGGAGGTTGCTCCGTCTCTAAAGACGCTATGCTACCCAGCTCTCCCTGGAGTTTCTTCTTCCTGCTGTCAGTAAATGAGTTATCATGTCGTAGTTGTAATATACATCATTTGTTAGTTGGTGTCTTTATCAAAGGTTTGTTTGTTGGTGTGTTTTTTTTCTTGGTTGGGAAGTTGGTCGGGCTTTTTTTCCCTATGTGTTGACAGTTCTGTATAATGACTCAGACGGAGGTCAAAACACAAAAAGCTAAGCTAAATCCCCGAGCCGCCAAACGAACAGGTACAAACCGGCCTTGACCTACTGGTCTTCTTCAGACCTGTCGTCTAGCGCGATCAAAGAGACGGAGATGGGGGACGAAAAAAAACAAACAAACAAACAAAGTAAGTTTAAATCAACCCAGTCATTTGAGTCAGCCTTTTTCATATGGTAATCCTCTTCATTTTCCATGCACATCAGCTCCATGCAAAGGACAGATTCTCGAAATTATCTATTGATAGTTTTCCTCCCTGTATGTCATACAAAGAAACAGAAATGCCTTTCCTTTGTTAGTTTATGTTGTGGCATTTTCACTCCCCTGCTGTATTTTTTTTTTTTTTTGGCTGCAACCCTGGTTGATCAACACGTGTGCAGCAGACTGACAAGGGAATGAATCTCTTCTTGGATGTACTACACACACACACAACACCACACACACACACACACACACACACACACACACACACATACACACCACACCACACACACATACATACACACACACACACACACACACACACACACACACACATACACACCACACACACACACATACATACACACACACAAACACACACACACGCGAACGCACGCACACATGCACGCACGCACACACGCACGCAAGCACGCATGCACGCACGCAACACTCCCCAAGGATAAGGCAAGCACGTGGATGATCCTAAAATCTATGTCAGCGTTCAATGGGGAGAGGTAAGATGACGCAGAGATTGTCTGCTCGTCGGAAAAGGTGCACTTATTGATGATTCTTAAAGGCTTACTGATGAAGCTTAAAGGCCCGGGGTCGGAGGGGGGGGGGGGGGGGGGGGGGCGCTAGTAAGGAGTACAAGGAAAGCCGCAACACATGGTTAGAAAACATTTGTCTTCTGGATTCTGCATTGAAGTAAATCATAAATGAAGAAAAGAAACGGAATTTCTCTCTCTCTCTCTTCTCTCTCTCTCTCTCTCATTCATGCGAATTGTGTCATGAGCGTCACACGCTTGTGTCATAAACACGGAGAATAAAGTGGCATGCTGGACACGAGATGAAATGGTTTTACTCTCTGCTGCGTGTTTCACGTGCTCACTTGACAACACACATGTTGGACTGTCACCGGCAAGATCAGCACACCCCCCACCCTTCCCCTCCACACGAACCACTTCACTGTCACACAAAACAGGTTGGCAGGGTGGCCTATTTCCAGTCCATGAACAAGTTGTAGCCGGTGTCACCTTAAACTGATTCTCCGTTGTAAAATAATCTGCTAGGTTAGATATTGTGCTGGTTACACAGGGCCGGCCAGAATCCTAGGTGGACAATTTCAGTCTCTCATCAGTGTCCAGTACATATTTTTTTCCTTCAATCACTAAGTGATCGAAAACCATGGTGGCTCTCTTACCTTGCTCTCTGGCTGACTTAAGAAAAGTTTCCTCCTTGTGTCCCTGACTCTCCAGGAGAAATCTTCGCCGATGAAAATATCAGATCCTTTTAATTTCGCTTTTCTTTGAGAATTTTCTCTTTATCCTTGTAGAATGTACATCTTGCAACAATTGGCGATTTATCACTTGCGTTTAATCTATGTACCCTATCAAAATAGATTGTATCTGATAATTCTAATTTGTCCGTTATCACGTCGGTGATCAGATCCTCACAGTTTTGCCAGGTTTCTTTTTCTCTCCTAGGAATACCATAAATAATCAAGTTATTCCATTTTGAACGACCTTCTAAGTCGTCTGTCTTTTTCTCCAAATTGTCTATCTTCTGCTTTAAGGTCTCGTTTTCTTCTTTCAAAAGTTCGTTTTCTGTTCTTAGATTGTCAGTAGCATTCTTTATATCGCAAAGTTCTTGCTTTAAATCGGAATATGACGCTTTCAGTTCTGCCAAATCCTTTTTCATGTCATCAAATTTGTCGTCAAATTTTGTGTTCAAGTCTGATAACATGGAGACAATATCATTCAGTGAAGGTTCTCCGACTGTCAGTTTCTCACCTGTTGTTTTTTCTGTACTTTGTCTTCGTTGACCACCACTCGTCATCCTCGTTTGTCTCAGAGTATCCAGTTTAGGAGGTCCGGGATTCAGCTCGATGTCACCACACTGATGGATCAAATTGCCCATATACAAAAGAAAGAGGAGCACACCTGTCACAACACCGTCACTCCTGTTTCGTAGGGTCAACACTTTCACAAACATGGCGGCCCTGAATCTTGCCCGTTTGAACATAAAATTTATATACACTGGAAGGAATCCTCCACACACCGCTCTGAACAATAAAGGAGAGGCAGGCATGATGCACGATCTATCAGCACACAAGATTTCTAACTTGAAGAAAGACTACAAGACACTTAATTTGACAAAAGAACACGGAGCTCACCAGCACACAACCGTCAGTCCAAAGATCACCTTTGACCCCCCCCCCCCCCCCTCTGACTGATTGTAGAGATGAAGGTTTTGAAAATGATGTAATGGTATCAGAAGAAAGCACAGATTCCCCTTTTTGTTTAACCATTGTTTCTAATGCATGTAAACATGATTTGATGAAGGATGACTATTTGATGACAAAGGAAGATTATGGGAAATACTCAGTTGATGACGATGTTATGTATATGCCTGTAGATAATATGTCCAATACTGCATATGAGAAAGATGTTCTGAGGGCATTAGATATTGTAGGCAGAGGGGGAGAGTGTGCTGAAGATAGGATAATGGAAGGCTAGGGTGCAGCGATAACATGATAAGGAAAGGGAATGGGAACAGAGAGGATAAGACAGGGGGAGAGAGTGGGAGTAGGAGTGACATGACAAGGGAAGGGAGAGGGAGTAATGACTATTTGACACGTGAAATTGAAGAAGAGGATAACAATAATGAACTGGATGGGAATGGAGCTGATATGGATGATACGTTTAGTTCTGCGAATTCTGTAAATATGGGTACATGTTTGGATAAAATGTCTTTTCTTCATTGGAATGTGTGTGGATTGCTTTCAAAACTTGAGGATGCAGATTTTGTTGAGTTCATTTCTTCATTCGACTTCGTATGTCTTGTAGAAACTTTTCTTGAAAAGTTTGAGTCTAGTATGTTTAAAGAGCATGCGTTATTTGTAAAACCAGCTGTTAAGCTGGCACGACATGGGAGGTGTTCGGGAGGCATTGTCTGTCTTGTACGTAAACCTTTAGTTCCCCACATACGCTATATTGATGATGATAGTGATTTTTGTATGTATTTTGTATTAGATAAAGAATTTTTTCAGTTTTATAAAAACATTCTGTTTGTTTGCACATATGTACCTCCTGAACATTCACCATATTATTCTGCATACGATTGTGATAATGGGATTAGTATACTTGAAGAAAGTCTTGTTGACAAGATGTTTTTGTTTGATGATGCTCATATAATACTGTGTGGTGATTTGAATACAAGGACTTCCGATTGTTCCCCTGATTACTTTGATGAAAGCAGATTGCATGACAATTATACAAAACATTCTATAGACCAGAAGAAAAGAATGTCCCATGATACAGTAATGAATTCTTACGGTAAAAAATTGCTGGACCTCAGTACGGCTTTGGGACTATGTATTTTAAATGGTTTATGTCATGGTGATGAAAATGGTCAGTATACATATATAGCCGATCAAGGGTGCAGTGTGAATGATTATTTCTTAACTTCCACATCTTTCTTTGATAGCTGCGTGTGAGTTTATGACTCCAAGCGTCCTTGACAGATTAGAATCAGATCATCTGCCTCTTTTGTTGTGTTTTAATAATCAAACACGTATCACTTCCATCAGGAATTCTGTGAATAAGAGTGAAGACATGTTCATTGACAAATATAAATGGATTTCATCATATGCGCAGACATTTTTTGACTCAATGAACTCGAATAAAGTAAAGAAAGAGTTAGAAGTTGCCACAGACTTAATCAATGTTGATGTTAACATAGCAATAGATAGATTTAACCAGATTGTTAAAGACCAGGCAGGACATATGAGGAAACGAATACCGATACATAAACAGTCAAGCAAAGGATGGTTTGACCACGAATGCAAATCAAACAAACGAAAAGTGAAAAGACTCCATAGATTGTTTAAGCGTTCACTGGATAAAAATGACCGAATTAGATTTTGTATAGCTAGAAGAGAATACAAAAACATGATTATGAGGAAGAAGGAGGAACGAAATGAATCAATGTTAAAGGAACTGCTTGATTCTGTTAAATGCCAGAAGACATTTTGGGAAACGGTTAAGAAATTCTCTCGTAAAAAAACGCAACCACAAAATAACATATCCATGGATCAGTGGTTTGGTCATTTTAAGATATTATTAGATAGAGAAACACATGATTTTCCAGATTATGATACAGTAGAGGATGGTGATGAGATATATGATAGACCAGTATCTAGGGACGAGGTAATGTTAGCAGTTAG
>CM065715.1:66276889-66279389 GCA_033310375.1 Conus canariensis | reverse complement strand
ACACACAGCCAACCAGACAGAGACGAAGAGCGAGTGCCTCAGTGCCATTGAGACCACCATCATGCACTGTCAACGAATTAAGCCCATTATCATTCTCGTGTGTCTGGCATTCCAAGATTGAATCAAAATAACGAATATTTGCCTCGAGCTAACTACGTGACACGTGTCAAACCCATTAACCTTGAGAAATGCTGGTGTGAACATTCAACGAAAGGCATAGTGGGTACATTTCTAGTCGTATTCAGGCTCTATAATACCAGTTCCCTCCATGGAAGAGACAGAGATAATGTTGCTTATAGCCCAGCCGACCACAAAGGGCCATATCATTGCTGTTTCCATGGAAGATATAAGATGGGTCTTGGTGTTGCGACCGGATTGTGTACATGGATTAAAAAAATACACACACACACACACACACACACACACACACACACACACACACACACACACACACACACACACATATATATATATATATATATATATACATACATACATACATACATACATACATACATACATACATACATACATACATATACAAATTTATCAGCTGGTTGTACCCTGCCCAGCCTGTCAGTGTAGGTGCGCGAGCATGTGCATGTCTCATTCCAATCTAACGTGCAGGCCCACCAAACATAATACAGTGGACAGGAATAGCCGCCTCTGGGGAGTGGGGGAAAAAGGGACCTGTCTAGCACTATTCTCATGCCACCAGAACGACAACATATTGAGGACGGGTAGCGAAATTGCCTATTTCGATGTAGAGTGTCTGACTACGAACATAGTGCTCTACCACAGAGCTTTACATGTACAGCGCGCGCGCGCGCGTGCGTGCGTGCGTGTGAGTACAACACAGCTTCAGCGGACGTTTCGACGCCTCGCATGGAATGGAGTCTCTGTCTCTGAATACATGTTGTTTTGTTGTGTTCGTTCATTTCTCCAGTTGCTATTGCCGTGTACATGCGTCGGGCACAGGTATATGGGCAAGCTTGCAACATCCTTTTTTTGAGGATGTCTCCTTGTTTGTTCTGTGTGGTCCGTGTTAGCATTTCTGCTAGGCGATTTGGTGTCGTAAACAGCATTCGCTAGGAGTTATGGGCAAGTAGTTTACTTTCATCATTGGAGCAAAAGTTACCCTACTTGTTCGTTATTTATTGTTCACTATTCCCTGCTTCATTTAAGATTTCCTCATTATTTAGGCATTAATAATTCATAGCATTTTAAAAGTTCTTTTTAATGTCACATAAAAATCATAGACGTTCATCATAGTTACTCTTTTCGGCATTAAAATGAGAAAGGTCCTGTGACGGTGAGGAAAGACCCGCTGACCACAGGGAAAGTCCTGTTCACAGTGGGAAAGACTACAACTTTGGATTCTCTCTTGGGGGCACATAAGACCGTAATGCGAAAGCTTGGCTGTGTCTGGAGTGGCACTGTCTTCATCTGTCCGTGGGCAGGGGTGGTTGGGTCTGTGGGGTGTGCTCGACAGCTGGAGGGTGATGTTTTTTGCCGGAGGGCTCTGCAGTCATGAAACACGGGCTGGTACACCCATGGGGATGCTACTTTAAGGCTGTTACGAGTTGCATCCTGTAGTCTGATTTACCTCTGTTCAGGAGCAGTTATGTCCCTTGATATCTTAATGGAGTGTCCTGCGCGTGCCTGTACCCATCGTCAACACAGCGCAGGCCTTCAAAGGTGGTACAGGACTGCTCTAAAGGCAGTTGAAGACAGTGCTTCCCTGGGTCCTCCCCAGCACCTTCAGGTGTTTCTTTTTCTTCTTTGCCTTGACTAGGCTGACCCTGGAGAAAGGTCCAGTGACGGTGAGGAAAGACCCACTGACCACAAGGAAAGTCCTGTTGACAGTGGGAAAGACTACAACTTTGGATTCTCTCTTGAGGGCACATAAGACCGTATGGCGAAAGCTTGGCTGTGTCTGGAGTGGCACTGTCTTCATCTGTCCGTGGGCAGGGGTGGTTGGGTCTGTGGGGTGTGCTCGGCAGCTGGAGGGTGGTGTTTTTCGCCGGTGGGCTCTGCAGTCATGAAACACGGGCTGGTACACCCATGGGGATGCTACTTTAAGGCTGTTATGAGTTGCATCCTGTAGTCCGATTTACCTCTGTTCAGGAGCAGTTATGTCCCTTGATATCTTAATGGAGTGTCCTGCGCCTGCCTGTACCCATCGTCAACACAGCGCAGGCCTCCAAGGGTGGTACAGGACTGCTCTAAAGGCAGGTGAAGACAGTGCTTCTCTGGGTCCTCCCCAGCACCTTCAGGTGTTTCTTTTTCTTCTATTCTTTTCATGAAAAAGTTACTCAGTGTCAAGTCTGTAAAATTAGTGCATTCGCAGCCAGGTCCATGTTTTTTTTTTTTCTGTTCAAGTGTGAGGTTTTCCCCCCTCATATCTGATCTAAGATTTTACGGAAGAAAGATTTTTAACGAAGTTTCTGGAGCGTTTTTAGGTGTATTTTAAAGAGATGTGTGAATGGTGTGGTTTTTG
>CM065715.1:66264389-66271889 GCA_033310375.1 Conus canariensis | reverse complement strand
TGCGCCTCAGACAGGTGTTGAAGAATGTCTGAATCTTTTGTTGCATCGTCTGTGTTGTCGCCATGTCTCGCATCCGTAGAGCAGAACTGACTTCACATTTGAGTTGAAGTTGCGGAGTTTGGTTCTTAAGCTGATTCCTCCAGATGCCCAGATGTTCTTGAGCATGACGAAAGCTGCTCTTGCCTTGCCGATTCTGGCTGTGATGTCTCGGTCCGTGCCTCCCTGTTGGTCAACCACGCTTCCCAGGTAGACGAAAGACTCCACCTCCCTGATGGGCTCTCCACCAACTGTGACTGACGTGCTGGCAGTGGTGTTGATTTTCATCAGCTAGGTCTTCTTCTTGTTGATCTTGAGCCCTGTCCCGGCTGATGTGCTCTCCAGGCGAGTGGTCTTGTCCTGCATCTGGCTGTGGCTGTGTGACAGGAGCGCCAGGTCGTCAGCGAAGTCGAGGTCGTCCAGCTGCATCCAGAGTGTCCACTGTATACCGTTGTTCTTGCCTGTTGTAGTGGTCTTCATGATCCAGTCAATGACCAGGAGGAAGAGGAATGGCGACAGCAGGCACCCCTGCCGAACTCCGGTCTTCACCTCGAAACTTTCAGACAGCTGGCCGGCGTGGGCAATCCTGCAGTTCATGTTCTGGTAGGTGCACCGGATGAGGGAGATGAGCTCCTCGGGGACTCCGTAATGTCTCAGTAGCTTCCACAGTGTCTCTCTGTCCACACTGTCGAAGGTCTTCTCATAATCTATTAAGTTGATGTAGAGGGGGGGAGTTCCACTCCAGCGACTGCTCCACGATGATGCGCAGGCCGGCGATCTGGTCGGCACATGATTTGTTCTGCCGGAAGCCTGCCTGCTCATCTCGGAGCTTGGGGTCGACAGCCTCCTTCATCCTCTCCAGTAGAACCCTGTTGAGAACCTTGCCTGGCATTGACAGGAGTATGATCCCTCGGTAGTTGCTGCAGTCCCTGAGGTCTCCCTTCTTTGGCAGCTTGATGATGATTCCGTCTTTCCACTGGGCCGGTACCTCCTCCTTCTCCCAGATCTTGCTGAAGAGGCTGTATAGCATGTTGACAGCTGTCTCTATGTCCGCTTTGATGGCTTCTGCTGGTATCTCGTCCGGCCCTGCAGCCTTCCCATTTTTCAGAGTCATGATGGCCATCTTGATCTCTGCCCTTGAGGGTTTGTCGCAGTTGATGGGCAGTTCTGACTCCGCGGGTGGGATGTCCGGTGGTGCGTCAGGGGCAGGGCGGTTCAGCAGCTCCTTGAAGTGTTCTGCCCATCGTTTCAGCTGTTCCTCGGTTGTTGTCATTGGGTTTCCGTTCTTGTCCTTCACTGGCTTGTCTGTCTGCTGGAACTTGCCCATCAGCTTCTTGGTCACCAGGTAAAGGTCCTTCAGGTTCCCTTGTCCGGCTGCTGCCTCTGCTTGACTGGCCAGGTCGTCAAAGTAGTCCCTCTTGTCCTTCTTGATGCTCCTCTTTACTTCTCTGTTCGCTGCTGTGTGCTCTCCCTGTGCCTTTGCCCTGGCTGCTCTTGTTCGGCTCATGTTCAGTGTAGTTTTCTTCTCTTTCCTTGTTTCCAGCTTGTGGATGGTGTCGGCAGAGATCCATTCCTTGTGCTGGGTCTTCTTCTTGCCAAGGATCTCTTCACATGTGTCGTGCCAGAGCTTCTTGCAGTGTTCCCACTGTGTATCGATGTCCGTCTCACCGTCTTCTAGCTCTTGTAGCGGCTGGAACCTGTTGGAAAGGCTGATCTGGAATGCTGCTTGTGTGTCCCTGTTTCTGAGGAGTCCGACATTGTACCTTGTCCGTGTGTTGTTGACCTTGGTGAATCTCTTAAGGCGAAGTCTCACTGTTGTTATAAGAAGGTGGTGGTCTGATGACACGTCAGCACCTCTCATCACTCGTACATCCCGCCATGATCTCCTGAACTTGCGGCTAATGCAGATGTGGTCAATCTGGTTATCCGTGACGTGGTTCGGGGATCTCCATGTGGCCTTATGGATGTGCTTGTGTGGATGCTTCCTCCTATCACCAGCTGGTTCAGGGCGCACAGGTCTGCAAAGCGCTTACCATTCTCATTCATCTGTCCCAGTCTGTGTGTCCCCATGATGTCCTCGTAGCCTGTGTTGTCCATTCCAATCTTGGCGTTGAAATCTCCCATCAGTATGGTTATGTCCTTTGCTCTTCTTCTGTCTATCACTGTCTGTAGTTGCTGGTAGAAGTCATCTTTCTTCTCTTCTTCCGCATCATTGGTGGGAGCATAGCACTGGATGATGTTCAGCCTGATGTCATTCTTCTTCGTGGTAAACATGGCTGTGATGATGCGGGAGTTGACAGGTTCCCATCCGATGAGTGCCCCCTGTGCCTCCGGTGCCAGCATCAGAGCCACACCCTCAGTGTGGGGGGCTCCGTCCTCTGAGTGTCCTGAGTACAGCAGCTGTTCTCCAGATGAAAGTCTCAGCTGTCCTGACTGTAGCCATCTTGTCTCACTCAGTCCTAGCACTCCGATCTTGTAGTTTTTCATTTCTCTTGCAACTTGGATGGTTTTTCCTGTTTCCTACATCGTCCTGATTGACGTTCCATGTGGCTACTCTCGTCGTTGTCCTGGGTGTTAGAAGGGGAGTCAGTCTTGCAGCTTCCTTTCGGCTTTCACTGCACCGCGTCATAAGTCTCCGGGATGGAGACCCTTCCTTGCCCAGGTGAATGTTTTGGTTCATTGTCGTCGATGCTTCTGTAACTGGTCTTTTTTACAGGTAGGGTTGTTAGCCCTACGCAAACCCCTTTATCCTCCGGGCGAGGTGGTCCTGCCTTAGTCGCTTCTTACGACATGCATGGCAGGGCAGTGGGTCTATTCTATGCCCAACCCACAGGGCAGAATTTCTTAAGATGAGCTAGATTAAAAGACCATACGTTGGGAACTTAGAGATTGTACACACCTTCCTATGTCTCGTATTCCTATTCCTCCATTTTCGACGTTTTGCGTGCATTTTTCGCCTGTCTCTTTTCATATTTCACATAAATTCGTGACTTTTTTTCTGCTATTCTTTTGTATCTCTTTGGACGATTTAGTATGTGTGTCCACAGGTATAAAAGCCTAGAACATGTATGTGATTCCAGCACCATAATCCTGCCCTGGATTGTACATATCCACTCAGACCAAATTTTGAATAGGTTCTTCGCCTCGATTATAATTCATCTTTTTTTTCCCCTTCCTGACTCACGTTCACCATGCAGTGTCTGTATGTTTTCCAACGGATGGACATTCGCTCGCTGAAGTTAGTGTTCTGTCATTTGACACAGGGCGTGTGGGTTTATTCATGTTCTGGTGTGTGGTACGCTGACTCATTCAAACTCTTATATCAATTATACATGTATAACCTGACGAGAGAAAGACATGCATCCTAACATTGCCATCCCACCTTATCCATCCACCCGATCACCACATTCTCACCTTGTCCCTCTCACTTTCTCACCCTCCCCTCTTTATCCCCGTCACTTCCTTGTGTATAACATACCTTGTGTATAACTACCCAGCGTTACCGCACATCCATCAAAATAATCTACAGTATCCATAAGTTCTGCAAAGGAGACTATCTCTACAAATATAAAATTTAAAAAATGAATGAACTAGCGAAAGAACAAGTAAAAGAAAGAATAAACAAATGGGTGAACAGATGATTGCGAGTGTGTGTGCGTGTGTGCGTGTGTGTGTGCGCGCGCGTGCATGCGTGCGTGTGTGTGTGTGTGTGTGTGTGTGTGTGTGTGTGTGTGTGTGTGTGTGTGTGTGTGTGTGTGTGTGCAGGCAAGCATGCGTGCATCTGAGTGTGCATGAAGCTGTCAAAATGTGATATACTCATATATTGCAAATTATTGTCTGCTCTTTCCCATGAAGAACATATTTAAGGTATACACGTTATTTAGAAATGATTAAGAGGTTAGACATCCTTTGAGCAGGTGCGGAAAAAAAATTCTATAATTCATCTTTGGTATTAAGTTCGATCACTTTTAACAATTCGCTTAAAACTATGAAGAGAAGGAGAAAAAGAGACACCCGAAGGTGCGAGTGGGACTCAGAGAAATATTATTTTCAACTGCCGAACGAACCAGCATTGACAAATCATTTGAAAACCATATACCTATAATTCAAATTTCAGGGAACTCCATATCATTTTCTTTTTCTAATAAATATTTCTTAACCGAGTTCATATTCTGTTTCAGCCAAACACCGGTAGATTTTTGTTTGTTTATTTGTTTCTGCTTTAGTTTCAGTCCAGAAATACCTTCAAATTCAGAAAGGGTTTCAAACAGGTCTTGTATGACCCTTTATCTCTCTCATTGTAAACATTGTGTCGACTGCACTCGAGTATTTTAAACGCTGTGTCTGCTATATGAATGGCCTTTACGTCACAATACGTTTTTGTAAAAAGGCTGAGATCCAGCTACGTAACTCTTCCTCATAATAAAATTGTCCATTTTCAAAACTTTTTTTCATGTAATATATTATTTCCATATCTCAAATGTCAGCGGAACAGCAACGTGTGAGGCTGCGGGATGCACACAGCAGTTGCTTGACGGTGGTCTTTTGCCGGTGGCTTCTGCAATCATGAAATATGGGCTAGTTTGCCCATGGGGATGCTCCCGTGGAGGCTCTGTCGTGTCGCGTCCAGTGGCCATTGCGCAATGTCAATGGCATCCGCCATGGAGCAGTTACGTCGCTAAACGTCTTTACGGAATGCCCTGCACGTGCCTGTGCCCATGTCACGTACGCACGCACGCGCGAGCGCACTCGCACACACACACACACACACACACACACACACACACACACACACACACACACACACACACACACACACACTCACGAGCGTGTTCGTTTAAGCTGACCTCCCCTCTGAAGGAACAATTTAACAGAGCACTCGCTGGTGAATTTTTGGCAATTGTAATTGCAGAGACCTTGTCTAGTTGTTTGTTTGTTTAAATGCCGATTCAAGTTTCAAATTTGCCGCTTTCAACTTAACTTGGAGTTCCGTGCCAGTTTGATTAGTGCTTTCACCTGTCAGTACAATGGTCAGGATGGGGGTTTTTTGTTTGTTTGTTTTTGTTTTTGTTTTTGTTTTGTCGGTCAATTCAAATGTTACAGCATTTCCGGAACGATCAAAAGAACATTAACATGACAATAAACGACAAAGGTAACACATGTGTAATTCTGATAACGACAAAACCAACTGATAATATCAAACAGATTGTATGCACCCATAGACATGAATCTGTATACATATCAAACCATGAGTGGTACAGTGGGCAATTATACCTTGATATCCGTTACGTCCTCAGAACTGCGCATTGCAAAACATTGGTTTGTAGTAGATTCCTGTCTTTTGTTAATATCTGTATGTTTTAGAATTTATTTTTCACTTAATGAACTGACTCATCTCTTACATTTCTTCATCTCGATTTCCACTGCGCAGTTTACAGAGCGTGGGAACAGCCCAAATCTCGCCCAGCGTTGCTCGTGAGTTAACGAAGCAAGATCGTGGCTGTAAATGATGGCTGTTCCCTGTAGAAAAGGATGGCTGATGCAAACAAAACAAAATAAACAAACAAATCAAATTAATGTCGAATGCACGTACTCACATTCACACACACGCACGCACGCACGCACGCATGCACACACACACACTAGTTTACAAAAAAAGTTTGTCATCTGTGCTGAGGGCTTAAGTTCAGCAAGTGAAGAAGCTATCAGAAAAGAAACAAAAACAGATGTCAAAAAATAAAGAATAAATACTTAAGGAAAAAAGAAAAAAAAAAAAAAAAAGCAAGAAGAAGTACACAAAGCAGCTTTGAGACGATACTTTTGCCAGATTAACGACGAATCTGTTATGTTTACCCCCACTGTTTTTCTGGAAATTGAATGCATGTTCAAGTTGATTTGATTTGATTTAATTGATTTAATTTAACGTCTGTTCACAACAATGGTGGTATTAGACTAAAAATGAACCAATCCACAAAAACCAAGCAAATTAAAACGGCCTGTGTAAGAGTTTGTGTCTATGTTTGCGTGTGTGTATGAGTGTGAGTGTGTGTGTGTGTGTGTGTGTGTGTGTGTGTGTGTGTGTGTGTATGTGTCCTGTGCGTATGCATGTGTGTGCGTATGTGTGTGCGTGTGTGTGTGTGTGTGTGTGGTGTGGGGTGTGTGTGTGTGTGTGTGTGTTATAGTGTAAATATGCACTCATGTGTGAAAGGCTACATATGAACATTAATACAATAACTATAAATAACTTAATATTTACAGTAAATTTGCAAGTATAGTGCTGGATAAAACTGATGCAATTTGTATCATTTCTTCGCTGTAGATTATATCATTTAAAGATCCCATTTTTGCTACATCTATCCCAGATATGTTGTATAATAGGGATAGCAATGGGCAATCAAAAAGAATATGTTCAATTGATATTGGATGACCACAAGCACATTCTACATTTTTTGAAAATTTTGTATTCCATGAATTTAATCGAATTTTGTAAATGAGACTAGACAAGGATCTTGAACACGGGAATATTTTTGACTTTGAAGGAAGCTTTTCTGTCATTATACTACTTTCTAACATCGAATTTATTTCATGTTTTTCTAATGTTCAAGTGTCCATTATTATAGCACAGCGACCACACAGAGCCTATTCAGGACCGTCAAACTCATTGCAGAAAACAACGTCATAGTCATGATCATATCAAAACAGATCATATCCTGAAAAAGAAACAACAAAAGCGGCAGAACCTTTAGCCTACCGTGCTTCCTGGGTCTTTCACGACTCAGTGACTCAATAAAAAAAAATAAACACACACACACACACACACACACACACACACATCATATCTTACGAACCGATAGAGCTAGGCTCACAAAATCTCAGGAGATTGTCAACGATCTTGATAGCCGTTGGTCACAGAAATTCTATGTATGGGCACGATCAATTATCAGCGTAATTAGTCGCGGTTTCCCCAGGAGCCGTACATTTTAATGGATCGCACATGACCCGCGCCATCGAGTGAGGAATAAGCTGCTGAACCGGTCTTTATCAGGCGTGGGTCTTACAAGACCCTTGTGATCTGAACAGGGATAAGCAATAGAGAGAAACACGGAAAAGCCTCTACAAAATGTGTGGGTCTTGAGCGACCCGCACGATCGGGTCTGTGTAGTCAAAAGCGTCATCCGGTAAAGGTTAATGAAACAATAGCCAAACTGTTGACATCCAATGGCACTCAGAATTTGGCTGCACTGAGAGCGTCAGTAAACTCCCTTCATTTCACACCACTAGATTTTTTTTATCATAAAAGAAATGAAAGAAAAACATTTAAATACCACACACACACACATATGGGCAAAGAGGTGCAACAGAATGCGTAGGTTTAGTATTCACTCTGGCCAGAGTGTACGGTTTTCATTACCCTGTCACCATATTACAACAAAAAGAAAGCTAGTATGCCGTAAATTGCCATCA
>CM065715.1:66034389-66259389 GCA_033310375.1 Conus canariensis | reverse complement strand
TGGCATGATCTTGTTTTGTTTTGTTTTGTTTTTTAGCGATTTCAATCAAGTGCATCCTTTTTGTCAGTTCGTAAATGTTCGCTGCCTAATTACAGGAAGACAGAGGGCAACATTCATCAAATCATCAGCCACTTTGGTGCAAGGTAAGCATTGTGGCACGCTGGCTAGGGAGATGTGTGTTCCAATCCTGTCACAGGTCAGTTGTGCGATGTTTCAACCCTGGCCTGCTCCTGCCTTAGGTCAGTGTGCTGTCCACTCATGTGGGGAAGACTGGAACCACACAGTCAAGGTTCATCCACTTAATGGGTACATTTCTGAGAATGTTGCCAGAATTGTCTTGCTGCAACTGCAAGTGTCTGTGTAAACCTGTCTGGCCTGGTTGTCATCAAGATACATTATACAAGGATCAGAGCATAGAGAACAGCCCTGGCTTGCAGTTTCAGACTAGACTGCAGTTTCATAGCCACATCCTCATTCTCCTTGACCATCATTAAACAGATATAGGCAAAGAGGGGAAATGGTCATGCACACAGAGAAGAATGTATGCAATGTTACTGGTGTGTGTGTCGCTATCTCCATTTCTGCCCATCAATTCTCTTTATTTTGTGGTACATTTTATTCCATCTTATCAAAACTAGACGTGTATGGTCACACAGACCAACAAATTGAGTGATCAGGACAGGATATCAGAGACAAATTATTCTTCATTCAGCCGGTGCTGTCACTTCTTTTTTAAATAAAATTTTGAACGCCCAAAGGATAAAGAAAGAAAAATGTTGACACCTATTTCCTGTGACCCCTCCCTTCTTCCAGTTCAATAAAATCATCACACAAAGCTATTTCATCCATTGGTCGAGTAGAAATCTTTGACAAAATTAACTGGCCATCACCCTTCAATAAACGGCCTGTATGAGAGGAAGCTTTTGTTGTTGTTTTTTTTTTTCTTTTTTTTGCTGTTCCAACCTCTGCGTCACCTCAGAGGCAGTGCACACACGCCGCTCATTCCGACACCCCGTCCACAGCCACAACCGGTCAGCCCTGCCACAGGCCCGGCACCAACAATCCACAGGGAGCAGTCAATGTCAAGTCGTCAACCAAGCGAAGAAGACACTGCACTGCTGCCGAGCCACTTCGGTGGTGTTCAGTGGTGCCTGTTCTGATCTTAACATAGGCAGGACACCACCTACTAAGCCCCCTACTGACGACAATAATTGCTTCGTCGTGGAGCCGGCGTGAGTGAGTTCTCCCTCCGGAGGGCGCCACCATGTCCGTCCAACGACAGCCCCCATGGACTCGCCGATACCGGTGACCTCGACGGAACCAAATCAAGGCCACAGACATGGAGAGGACATCGAAACTGAGGTCACCATGAGAGCAGGGCATGAAGGGCCACAGAATTTGAGACATTTTTTTTAATGCTGATCGATGAGAATGAGGATGATTAAGATGATGCTATGGATTTCCATTTCGGTCTGAGACTACATGACAGGGCTGTACTCTACGCTTCCTTTCATAATATAACCCGGCGTCAACCAGGCCCGAGAGATACAGGCACCTGCAGTGTTGGTCAGGAAATTTGAGCAACACTCTCAGAAACGCATCCATTAAGTGGATGAAACTCGACTGTGTGGTCCCAGTCTTCCCAACTGAGTCCGCAGCAAACTCAACTCTGGGTAGGAGCCGTCGGGGCAGAAAAACCCACATGACTCTGATCGGATTCGAACCCACAACCTCCCAGCCGGGAGTCCGCGACGCTAACCACTTCGCCACGGCGGCTGGTTGAGAGGACGCTTTTTTGTCACAGCACTTCGGGCACGCACCAACAACATAGCTACTGCATTTCCATCGAAAAGATGCAAGGTGCACCACACAGGCAAACCGTTTGTAGATTCATCCACCCACATGAAATCTCCAACATTGTGGCCCCTTTGTACTGCTTTCATAATATTTCTATTTGCTCTCTACCTGCTTACCCTGGCGTGTTCCTTTCAACATCAGGAAGTCTACGGGAATAACAAGGTATCGCTCTCCAGAGTGAGCTGACACTCATGCATGCTGGCTGCACCATTAAGCGATTGTTACAGTCTGTAAGGGATTTAGCAGGTGGTGTACGCTGGATCAGAACAGGTACCACTGATCCCCAACCGACTTGCTGCAGAATAGGACCTTTTCTAGTGGGTTGCCTAACAACCGCCAGATAATAATTGCTACTTGTGGACTGTGCTGCGAATGCTACATGAAATACCTGTGTGTAGCTGTGAACAGGACAGGCAGAATGAGCAGCATCAGAGCAATGCCACACAGGCATGGGTGAAACCTACAAAACTTGATTTGACTGAAATAAGGCCGGGGTCCAGGGGCCACCTAGGCCTCAGTGGGGGTCCAGGGGGGCGAAATTGGAATTTTTAATTTTTTAGGCCAATTTCGTTGGACTCTCCTGCACCAGAAAAAGCTTAATTGCAACATAATTTCTGCAGTAAAAAGCTTAACTGTAACATGCTTTGTGCGTTACTGTTAGACTTTATGTTCCATTAATTCATTTAAATGGATAAAAATAATGTTTATAGCTTATTGTACAAACTCAGGAAAGTTAAAGTCTAAAAGTGTAGAAATAAACCAGAATATAAAAACTCAAAAAGGAAAATTTTTCTCACCCAATCTGAACTGACCAAACATTCCAAAAATCAACAAAATTTCCCTCACAAATTGTTTAAAATGGTCACTTTACTATTTAAATCAAGACTGTGTTCAAAGGTAGAATCACCTGGGTGATTAGAATCATCTGGGTGGTCAGCATGGCTTCGAAGTTTCTTTTTTCCGTTCACTTACATAAATGATCGTTTTTGAGCAAACAATATAGAAAACGATACAGAACCACGTGCCGGCCACATTCATTTTCTTGCACCACTTGCAATATTCATTGTCGTCGTCATCAGTTTCGTTTAGCCATTGCCATCTCCATTTGTTTCTAATTTGGCCCTCGATGCATGCTACTGGATCTCCTTCTTTCAAAAAAGCCATGACTACTTAATTTCTGGAGCACCGTGCAAACTTTTGTTGTCAGCCAAACGTGCCAATGTTAGCCTGTGAAGACGCCGGAAATACTGAAACAGCTACTTCCGGTAAGAGATCGAAAGCTTGGATCGAACTAAAAATCAGAACCGATAAATCGTGATTTTTTTTTTTTTTAAATTGACGGAAGTTCCGTCATGACTGAAAGTCATTTTGATGGATTTCCGTCCATAGACGGAAAAGTTTCACCCATGCACAGGGGATGCAGAAGATGAGACAGCGGAAACAGGGCAGTATGACAGGAAGCTGGCTCCCTTTGCAGATGATGTCTCAAATTTTCAATGATCTGCCAATGTTTGAGTGCAGCTAACGTTTTACAGGCAGGCGAATCTGCTTGCTGCTGTATGCATTAGCTTGAGCATTATATCGCTCTGCAGTCTTTCTGAAATCTATTTTCAACAGCTGCAAAATGTCCAGCTGTTGCTATCACAGACTAATAACTTGCGTATTGTCAGTCCAACTCTGGAGTCATATTACAGTAAAATTATTCAGACATCAGCCAAAAAATCCCCAGAGCTGACAATGTGAAGAGGTTGAACTTAAACAACACTAAGACCACACAGTCAAGTCTTATTCACTTCACAGACACGGGTCTTAGACAATGTTGCTTTAATCTCATAACCAGCACAGCAAGTGTCTCTCGGGCCTGATTTGCGCCATAACACATTTTAAAACCAACCGTAATTTAGAAACCTGTCATGGAGACTTTAACACATAAAGAGCTAGTGCATCATCATTATCATCCTCGCTGACCATGAAATACAGCTGAATTCTGTGACCCTTGATGGCCTGCTCTCATGGTGACCCATTTCGATTTCCCCCACATGCACCCCTCTTCATGGAGACAGCAAATTCACTGTTGTTGGACTACCATTTAAAGAGAACAGATGGGAGATCTTCACTCCGCAAAGGTAACCTCTCCTCAGTCTATCAATTCTCTGTCATTAAGAAGAGCAGGGTGTTCTGTGATGGGTGGTCTCATGGCTCCTGTTGACAACTGCGCTCAAAACAACAGCAGATAACATAGGTATGGGGGCTGTATGTCTAGTGAAAACAGTGCCATTGAAATGACTGAACATCATCAACCAACAAGAATTAATCTCTACTGTTAATCTCTCTCTTCACACACACACACACAATACACACACACCACATATGCATGCTCGCGCGCACACACACACACGCACACGCACACATGCACACACACACACACGTACACGTCTGGAAAAAACTGCCATTTTATTCCGGGCACATAAGTCAACACACAATACCACACACCTATACGTTAACTCTTGCACAAATTATCGCGCTCTGCAAGTCACCCCCATCTGACAAATGCAGACAGTTCTTTCCAATAAGAAATGGTGCAATCTTCAAGCATGAACCAGAGAATTTGTCAGAAGTTCTGTTTGGTCGTTTTTGAGTGGAGAAAAAACTGAATCACATGATGGGCTTGATCAGATTTGTTACTTGAAAACATTTTGATCTTGAGGTCACCCTGACCCATCTACATGATACAGAATGGCAATATGCAAATTTCTTATGAACAATAGTTGGAAACTAACTTTGAGGTAATCTGTGTGTGTGTGGGGGGGGGGGGGGTGATTTGGTTTGGTGTGGTGGAGTGTGGTTTAATACGTGGGTGTGTGTGTGTGTGTGTGTGTGTGTGTGAAGCTTTAAACAGACGATCCTGCAGTTTCTATAAACACTGCACATTGTCAAATCACAAATGCCATATATGTGTAACTTGACTTCACTATTTCCATCTTTTATACACATGCATAAATAAGTACACAACACATTGTCTTTCTCTCTAAATCTTCCATTTTGATGACTATGCTAACCACTCTGCAAAGCACCTACACACACACACACACACACACAATGTGACCCACACACATACACACTAAGAGAGAGATACACTGTTTTCATCTGATAAACAACATCCCTTTCAAATTTTCTTGAAGATGACATCTTTCTTCTCTTGCACAGTCTGTATTTCTATTTTGACAGGGCACTTCAGTAAGTATGACAGCATTTCCTCGGAGTAACCAGTCAGAAAGTACTGCTTGCGAGGGGCCAGGTTCTGGAACACCAGTCCCGAGATGACCACAAGGTTGTGCCGTCGTTTGATGATCACTTCGGAAGCAAACAGACCTGCCCATGTCCCTTTGATGAATTTTCTAATAAGGATGTCATCAAATGCTCTCTCCGCAGCTCGAGCTCCAAATCCTTCCTTGGTCAGGTTGGCTGAAACAAAAAGAAACATTCAGACTGCAAGAATTGCGTTTATTTGGTTGTCAATTTTTACCCTTTTAAAAAAAAAAATTAAAAAAAAATTAACTGGTTTCCCACTCTGGAAGAGCAAAAATCCTTAAAATTCTAGGTGTTCTGGCAGACACACCTTCCCTCAGCTTAAAAAATATTTGAAACTTATTTCAAACTGGTATGATCTAATGGCAGTCTGATGTATCGTCACCTATTCACTCTAACAGGACTGTTTACTGGCACAGCTTTTCTCTCTGTCTGTCATTTTTGCAGTGTATTGCAGAGGCATGACATCGGAGCACAGGACATCAGGTTGTCTTCAAGGCCGTCAGTCGGTCAGACAAAATGGCACTGGCTGCTCTCAAGAGGAGCACAAGACCTCTTGACTTCAGTGTAGTCTAATAGTATACTGAACATGCAGTCAGGACTCTTGAGAATTCAACTGCCATGAAAAGAAATTTTTTTCCCCTGATTTTTCTTCCCTGAATAAAACCTTTTTCCTGATTTCCATCTGCAGGTTGATCAGTAAACGGTGTCTGTGCCCTGTCATCACTAAATGAATTACATCTTATAACTAAAATTTGCATTATCATTATACAAAACTGACTTTTACAACTGTGTGGTTGTATGGCATGCACAAAATATGCCACATTATTCCTGTAGCTTTAAAAACATAAATTCAAAAACAGAACAAACGTCTTTCTGTATGTTGGCACATACACATGACACAGAACAAAGATGACTGCATCCATGCAAGATCATAAAACTTACCACATGTTACTATTATTCATAAAACCGGTTTTTCCAAAGATTTTAATGATTAAGGAATTCACTGATCATGATCAGATTTACAGACAGTTATTGCTGTGGTCACACAGTTTGAGTCTAGAATGTTTTATATCAAAAAGCCTTCGCGCATTTCAGCAACTTCACTGCAGCCATGACTTCTTCAAGGAGTATTGGAAAGTTAACCACCTTTGGTAAATCCCGTGTTGTTAGCACTTTTGGATTTCCTGTGCTTTGTTGTTGAGTTCAGAGCAATACTCAAGTCCATATCTTAACGCAACTTCTGCTTCCTGTGTGCGACAGTTGCTGTCTCTCTTCTGAATGGTGTGACTTGACTTTGCTTTTGTTTGGTCAGGTCGTTAACAAACTTAACACCTTTCTTTGTGGTTCTGTTGTCTACGTTTTTTCCAAAGTCGTCACACTCTTCTCTGGTTCACTGTTCCCTTCTATGTTTCCCTTCTTTCCTGATTCTCTTTTTTACAGCACCATATTTCTCTCCCTTAGTCTTGTCAAGCGGTTTTAAGGTCCTTCTTGTGTCACACATTTTCAAGATGCTGCCTGAGATCCATGGTTTTTATTTCCTTCTGCTTATTCCTAGAACCTTTGTTGCTGTTGGTCATCACCAAGGTTGTGGAATCTAAGTTCTGTCTGGGAACTAGGTGAGTCTATTGTGAAGATTCAATGATACAAAATATCCTGGAATCGAAACAATGACAGATCCATTTAACTGACTCTCTGGGTGGACAAAAACAGATACCAAAATGTATGCCAAAAGTCAGTTTAAAAAAAGACCCAGAGAGTAAGACTGTCTAGGTGAACAAAAATATATACCAAAATGTATGCCAAAAATCAGTTAAAAGTGGCCTAAATGTGAAAAAAGTGTGTAGTTAATTGTCTACCTAGAGTCAGTTAAACAGCAAAAAATGTAAAAACTGTCTTTTGGCCTGTGCTAAGAGTCGGTTTCAAAGAGGCAAGTAAAAATATATGTCCCTTAAAAAGAGATAAGTATGCAATACATGTAAAAAGAGGAAAGTATTGAACCAAAGATCAGTTAAAAAGAACTAAAAATGAAAAATGTGTAACAAAACTGCATGCCCAGTGTAGACTAAAAGGGACTCAATATGGAAAATGTGTCGAGAAACCGGTGTGCGAAAAGCCGGTTAACAAAAAAAAGTTTTTAAATATTGTCTGCTGACCTACATGCCAAAAGTCAGTTAAAAAAAAAAAAAAACAAGAGTAAAGTAAAGAAAGCATATCTTCTGAAGAGTGTGTCAAATGTCAGTTAAAGACAGCCAGGTGAGAAAAATGTTTCCACTGACATGTATGCCAAGAGAAAAAAGAGCCAGGTGAAAATGTGACAGCTGACCCATGTGCTGAGTCTGTTAAAAACAGTCAGGTAGGAAAAATGTCCACAGCACTTCATACAAAGAATCAGTTTAAAAGTGTCAGTTGCAAAGAATGTGTCTGCTGACCGGTGAGCCATGAGCCAAGTCAACATGTCAGATGTGGAAAATGTGTTTACAGACTTGTATGCCAAGAGTCAGTTAAAAAGAGTGAGATGGGGGAAAATGTGTCTACCAACCTGTGTGCCAGGAGTTCCATCCTTTGGTAACACCAATTTTGTATGGGGCCTGGGACTCTTCATATGTAAGTGGCTTATCTCGGTTGATGGTGGCTTTGGGCACACCAGCACGGATGTTCTTCAACATGCATGACGTTGTCTGAATCCCACGGTATGCTAGTAAAGACAGTGGTGGCAATGCAGGCAGCTTCACTGCAACCTGAGCAAACATACAGAGATTTTGGATGAAATATTCATGAACTTAACTTACAAATAAACTTGCAATGGTCCTCCAAGGCATTCTGCTGCTGTAATTCATTAAACTGTTGATTAAATTGTTTTCAGATCATTATTTATGGATGATTATGATAATTACCAAGAAAATTCTTTGTTACTTGAATGCACTGTACATGCACATACTTGTCTTATCACTAAGTTACACAGACAGAGGGAGAGAGAGAGACAGAGAGAGAGAGAGAGAGAGAGGGCAGACAGATAGAGACAGAGAGACAGAGATGACAAAAGCTGAAAACTTGTGAAAGAACAAAGACAATAATAGACATGCAATAAAAGCATTGCAGCCACAGGGTTAACAATAATAGACATGCAATAAAAGCATTGCAGCCGCATGGTTAACATCAAGTTCTGATCTGCATACACTTGTATAGAACTATTAGAAGTACACACTGTGAAACATATATATATATATCTATATATCTATATATATATATATCCACTCACATGTGTGTGTGTGTGTGTGTGTGTGTGTGTGTGTGTGTGTGTGTGTGTGTGTGTGTGTGTTTGTGCGTGTGTATGAGTGAGTGTGATCTGCATACACTTGTATAGAAGTACACACTGTGAAACACACATATATCCACTTGCACATGTGGGCGTGTGTGTGTGTGTGTGTGTGTGTGTGTTGTGTGTGTGTGTGTGTGTTGTGTTTTAGAAGTCTCTAGAGCGATACCTAAAAAAAACTTGCGGCATTTATTTGCTAAATTGCTTCATTCACTTTGATAAATTACGGCGGATAGAAAACACGTTCGAGTGCGTGTCAAAATGGGACAGTCTACAAACTGGTTCGCCTGCATCATCTGATTCAAAATATTTGGTTGTCTTGAACTATACGAATTTGAGGTCTTCTATGAAGTCCTGTTCATCGATCCGTGTGGGTTATACGGCTAGTATACTAAAAACTTTGCATGCGTGGCTTATTGGCAAGGAAGTGAGTGGGTGTTACTGTTGACTCTCCGATTCCAGTGTCTCAAGTCAAGTCGACCATGGGTGCCAAACTGCAATATCAGCTGAAGAGTAGCGAGAACTTAAGTCGCTCACCTTTCACTTCCTAGAAAAGAAAAGAACATTACATCTATAGCCTGCCATACCTTCATCTCATGCAACACCTGCAATGCCTTCTATTTTTTGATCTCTATGTAATCAGAATCACGAATAAACACAAATGAAGGGGCGAAGGGCAATTCACGCATGCTTAGAGTTCACAAACCTGACACAATGCCGCCATGTTTGAGTAGGTATTCTGTACTTGTAATCTGGTAGCGGATTGGTTCTGATCAGAATATCCACCAATCAAGATGCACAGAATAAGAGTATGATGCCGGTGCGTCATCAATGGACCTCGGCCATTTTGTTGAAGTACACGTCTCATTTCATCCGAAGCTTACCATATCAATATTTTTGCCAGCTGGGAGGCTGAATATGTGAGTATTTAATGTAGTCACATATCTGCTGTGTTTTCTTTCAGCAGTAATAACTAAACCGTTTATAGCTTAGTCTCCCCATTATAACAAAACTGCATTTGAAAAACCTGTCAAAAGATCAACTCGTCTCGGGCTGTCTGCTTAAATGAACAGACATTCCCATCTTAAACGAAAGTTGTATTGAGGAAATATGATCACCCCAGTCCTCGCCACAGACTGGTTTTCATATATCATCGTTAGAAGGAGAAAAAAAAATATTCACAGTAGGTTTGCCTGCTTTAAACAGCAGACGAAATTTTTATTATTCCAACTGTAGCTTCAAAAGAAAGTAAAGAAAAAGGGGGAAAAGTACACAAGAAAATGTAAATGCGATGTAGAAAAAAATTATATGGGCATGAGAAAAGGCCAAAGGAACAGATTGGTCAGCTGTCCTGGAGTATGACATAACATGACCTGGAACAATTGAGATACATTTATCGAGTTGATGATCCAGTTTATACCTGAAGTGAAATGTACTCCAAACAAAACCACTGTGGATAACCAAAAAGGAACTAAGACTTGAAAAAAAGCATAAGGCATGAGAGATTTTTGAAGACTAAGAAAGGACAAACATACCAATATTTACATTAATATTAGAAATAATTGCAGTAAAGCAGTAGGAAGCCAAAAGAACATATGAACAAAAAGAAAATTGCACAAGATTGTAATCCCAAAGATTGTGATCCCAAAGAAGTGGTCCAAAGATTTTTTTAAAGTATGTTTAGGAGAGAATGAAAACCAATCCAGAGGTAAGTATATTGATAGCTAATGAACAGAATTTTGAAGTGTCAAACTGCCAGATATATTTTTCTGAGAGTCCTTACAAAGGAAAATGCATTACACTTGCTTAATCTACAAAGCTGTTCCCTATCAAATAGCATTTCCATTTCTGATGTAAGAGTCATACATTAGGCTTTGGAAACAAAAACTAAGTAATGTAAATTCAGACAAACAGGGCCTGATGGTACTCCTCCAAGGGTTTTGAAAAAAACGTGAATGAATGAAGAATTTTCCGTTCCTTTGTGTGCACTTTGTAACGAGAGTTGGGAGTTGGTCAGTGCTAGGGGAAAGACTTGGAATACTTTTCTAATGTATTAGAGTTATTTTAAAATTTCACCTCCAGCCTCTCTCGTACTAGTAATGGAAGGAGCAATTTTTCCCATACTACTACTAGTCATCAAAAGAATTTTTTTTTTTTTGGGGGGGGGGGGGGGGGACTGTTAAAAACTACTCAAGAGTGGCTCAGGAATAATTCTCCTTAGGCCTGTACACTTAAAAGTGCTTGTAGCTCTAAGAGACATAATTAGAGATAAATTCACACCTTCAGTACTTAAGGAACAACAAAGAACTGACACAAGTTAAGTGTACTTTCACACATAAACTTTACTTATTTATACAAGAGTAAAATATTCAAATCAATTTCACTAATTCAGTTCTGGCTGATTTTTGTTCACATTCTTTCTGTCATCATTAAGAGAGGGGAAGTTCTGGATGAGTTGAGTTGGAGTCCACTTGGAATATCAGAACTTATCTGATGTTGGAGAGAAGCGTTGATCTCACGCTAGTTGCTAGACTTGAAAAACTTTTCGTCCAACACCCATTTTGCCCCGAATATGAGGAGAGAAGTTGCGTGTTCTTCGTTTTCATTGTCCTAAATGTTGTTTGTTTTTGCCTGAAGAAGACCCAAGAGGTCGAAATGCATTGTGTTTTGTCCAGTAACAGGTTTGTCTGTGTCATCTGGCGGAACTAATACCTTTCCTTTTTAAAACTCACCTTGGTAATTATTTTAGTAAAGTGTCTTTGGCAGCTGGGCAGTGAAACAGGCTTTTTACAAGATTTTCTTAGCCAAACATAAGTTTCTTATACTTGGATGATATCAGGTTGGGTCTGCTTCTACAACAAGGTGCCCTGAAATATCAACAACAACAAAACTGGCAAGAGAGTATGAGTTTGTGCCAAAGGATGCTGATGAATCAGGTTTGAAAGTAATTTGTGTTAGAAAGGACCAGTTTTTACTGAGATGAGTGCAAGGTCAGGTGGTTGCTACCCAAAGGAAGCCTGTGCAGTGTAAT
Organism: Conus canariensis; assembly: GCA_033310375.1. NCBI lineage: Eukaryota > Metazoa > Mollusca > Gastropoda > Neogastropoda > Conidae > Conus > Conus canariensis. The sequence continues at coordinate 66,247,873 of CM065715.1, read as the reverse complement.
GGCAGTGAAAATGAAACAAATGCCAACTTCTTGCTTTTACAAAAATGTGGAATTTTGTACACACTCAGTAGAAAATGTACTCATCTTTGTTGAAAAGTACTCCAATACCAGTTTTAGGATGAACAGGCCTGTTTATCCCAAGAGTTTGACACAGTTACATGATTATTGTTGTCCATGTATCTCTTGCAAAGTCACATCACCATGGGTTCTGTTGTTTGAATTCATTGGGTGAGGAGAGTATTGTTAATGATACTGTATTACTTATTTCTGTTTCAGATTATAAGCCAAGATGTTCGTCTGGAATTGGTTTCAGAATATGTTATCCTTTTTAGGTGAGTTCTCTAATTTTAAAGTATTAGTGGTTCCAATAGTGAATACCATGTTTTCATATGAAATAACTTTCTGATTTTCCGTTCTTTCTGGCTTTTTGGCTAAGCAGATTTTCCATTCTTTTGGCTAAGCACCCTTTTCATGTTCAACTTTTTTTCTTTTTTTGTTGTTGTTTTTTTTTTGGGGGGGAGGGGGGCTTTCTGTTGTTTTGTTAACACTTTTTATTCTGTTTTGAGCATTTATTCGCTGGTTTTGTGATGATTACTGAAATACTGAAATTTTCATATTTAAACTTTGTGGATGGAGTACATATGTACAACCTACAAAAGCATATATATGTATCATTTGTTTTCCTATTTCTGCCGTTCAAGAAATGTGTCGCTCTATTTCACATGCATGTATGTATGCTTGCACGCATTTAAGCACATGCATGTGCTCATATTTCAAAGTGCTTGTCACTTCTGTCAGTAATAACAGGTGAACTGTTGAATTATGTCACATTGTGGAAAATAAGTTGTTGTCAGTAGTATGTTATTTTTAGGAAAAATATCATGGAACAAAGAAGTGTTTTGCACGAAGGTATGCACATTGGTACACCAACATGTGATGCTTACACACACAAATGATTGCTTATACGTGTACCCTTGCAGGGACACTCGCACGTATGCACATGCACACACCAACATGTACTCGCACGCAAGGGTGCATGAATGCAATACACATACACACACCCTCACATTAAGTGATCTGTTTTCCACCCCTCCAGGTTTATACAAGAAGTCAGGAAAATTAGTTTTCTTGGGCTTGGACAATGCTGGCAAGACGACACTTCTACATAGGCTGAAAGATGACAGGATGGCACAGCATGTTCCCACCTTACATCCCAGTAAGTTGTTTCTTTGTTAATTAGAATTGTTCCATGTGCAGTTCTGTGTGGTTGGTTGGTTTTTAAAGGAGGTCATAGGACTTGACTGCGTTTTTGTTGGTTTTCTTTTCTTTTTTTTTCTCCCTTTTTTTTCTTTTTTTTTTAACGAATGATAAATTCCGAACACTTCTTCTGTTCAGATTTTGGGAAGATTTATATTTTATCCCAACAAAGTATGTTTATTTGTGGAACTCGGACAGTGTTTGTTGGCTTGTTTGTTTTCTTTACGAACTAAAGTTGTTCAGTTTGCTTCAGAATTTCCATACTTGCTCTAAATGGGGAAGCTGATGGAGACAGAGGTCAAGAATTCTGACACCATCTCTGATTGAAATTACCAATACTCGAAAAAGGGAAAATATAGAAATATGTTTGTAACCATCCATCACAGAAATAGACTTTAGTTGTTTAGCACAAGAGCCAATAAAAGACAGAAAAATATGGCATTGGTTCGTCACCAATCCATTCTTATAATATATCAATGTATGCAGTATTCCCTCTGCAGATGCAAGGGTTTGTTCCCCATTATTGGAGGGGGATTGTTGCGCTTTTTGCTGACTATTTCTATGACCTTAGAAGGAGGGCCTTTACCCCATGCCAACAAATATTACTTTTCCAAAGGCTGGTAGGTCAGAGGTTGTGTGCACCTTTGAAAAATTATAAGTAGGAATGTCGTTGGCCTTGAAAACAGTACATCTTCATTGATTGACGCTCCTGTGCACCCTTGCACTCTAGTTGTATTTTGTAGTTGTACACTGTTCTACAAAAAAATATTGCAAATACTCCACACTACGAGATGCACACAGTTTTATGCTTACAGTTAGCATTTGATTGCTGGGAAGCTGGTCATTTTCAGATGAGACTGCTGAGAGCAAAGAAGTTTTACAAATATTTCAGTTTTTGTGAGAAAAATCAGATGAGAAACACTCCGACAGTAAATTTTAGATGCTTAAGTCTGGGCTTGTGTCTCACAATAAACATTTCAGGGACAAGGAAGCCTTGCGTGCATGACAAATATGCTACATTTCCTTCCGATCAGCAGAGACATGAACAATTTTAATCTTGTTCAGGTCTGATTGCAAACATGGCATTGTAAGTCTAGTACCTGATCAAAACTAACCAGTTTAGAGGAAACACTGAGACCATAGGATATTTCTGATGAGTTTGTGCTACATCTTTTAAAGTTTATTCTAGCAGGAGATACTTACTGGTAGGTTTTTGTTTGTTTGTTTGTTTTACTCTGTGTAATGCTTTGAAATATATTTTCAGCTTCAGAAGAACTTAGTATGGGTGGCATGAGGTTCACAACATTTGACCTGGGTGGCCACAGGCAAGGTAAGACAGCATTGTTCTAGTCGGTAAAGCTCTGTTATGTCTGTCCAACAGCTAGTGCCACTTTTGGTTGGTTATTTAGGGTATAGATTGTTCAGTAACAATTTGAATGTGAACACATTAGATGAGATAAAAAGCTGATTAACAGATTGGGTCTGACTCGTTCTGTCTCCCTGACTTTCCAAAAGTTAGTTTATAACATAACAAAGATCGGTTATTGCAAAGTTTAGAAATCTAATGTCACAGTCAAAGGCCTTCATCTAAGATTTGGGGAGGAAGAGCTACATAGTACACGATTGGTCTGTGATGGTCGGAACCTCTGTGCAAAACAATGTTGACTCAATGCAGAGTCAAAGGACTTTTTTTTTACAAATTTTGCCAGAACCATTGTTGGCATGTACAGCTCCTATAGTCTGCCAGTTAGTATCAAGTAAGTTAAATGTGAACTCAAATTTTCAAGGACAGATTGGAAATAACAAATGATGCTATGAATTGTTTGCATATGGAAAGGTTGAATGTGGCAAGTACATGAAAATTAGTAGAAATAGTTGTTTTGTTTTTTTAAAGCAAAAAAAAAACAACAAACAAACAAAACAATCCACACTTGTAGCAAGTGGGGCTTTCCTGTCTACATTAGTTTATCATTTATGTCACTGAAGTGCCAATATGCATGTTTGCTGATGAATGGACACATAAAGTTAACAAAAAACAGTTGATGAAAGGCGATTGCTATACATAATTGTATGTATGTTGTATCCTTTACAGATGATGTTATACATGAATCCGTTAAAAAATATACCCACACTTTAAAAGAAAAGGAAGAATATACACTGGTTTGATGTAATAAAACCAACTTCTGTACACTCCCATCTAAACTGTGTTTTATCATTTGAACATATGATTATGGTTGGTGACATTACTCTCTGAAGACAGTATTAATCAGTAGTTTATTTATGCAAAGTTGACTCATAGAATAAAGAATTTGTTGGAGGGGAAAGTATGTGTAGGTGTGTCTAAATCTCTCCAAATCACTACACATGTGAACTGTAGTAACTTTAAGGGAATTCGGTTCTGTAGTTGAAGCTCACAGAATCCTTTAATCATTTTATGTGGTTAACAGATCATATTGCCATATATGTAAAATGTGTGGTATGAATAGCTGTCAATACTCTATGTGCGTTTGTGTTTTCAGCCCGGCGAGTATGGAAGGATTATTTTCCAGCAGTGGACGGCATTGTCTTCCTGGTGGATGTACATGACAGGGAACGTTTTGTGGAGGCTAAAGCAGAACTGGATGTAAGTGCAGGAAAACATTGTAAAGGGCTGGTGAGAATGGCTTACGCATATAATTTCACCGTCTTTTGCGAAAACATGAGGAGTATGACGACTGGAGAAAAAAAAGAAAAGTAAGAGGGAAAAAATGAAGAGATGGCGTTCTGGAGTGGTAATTGCACACAGTTTAACATGCCTTGGTTTGCTTTGACCAAAGAATAACTACTCTTGCAAAGTGTCGCGTATGAAATCATGTCTTATCGTGTCTGTTTCTTCAACGTATTGATAAATAGGAATTACAACTGGAATTACAGGCCCCAGAATGTAACACACACACACACACACACACACACACACACACACACACACACCCCAAAAAAAAAAAATGGCCAGATAAGATAATGTTGCTTATAGCCCAGCCGACCGCAAGGGGCCACATCAGGGCTGTCACCACGTTAAAATCAACTCACAAGTCATTTTTTAAAAAAAATAAATAAAAAAATAAAAAAACCTTTCACACATCTCTTTAAAAGACATCTTCTAGAAACGCCCCAGAAACTTCGTTAAAAATCTTTCATCCGTAAAATCTTAAATCAGATGAAAAACGTTAATCTCTCTCAAAAACTCAAAGATCACGTCAGGCGGGACATCCCTGAACAGGATTTTCATGGACTCTGCCGTAAAATGTTTGTGTCTCACATCGTGCAAGTCCCAACACTCTAAAAGAATATGTTTCATTGTGAGTGGCACATGACATGGAATGCACCACGGAGCTTCTTCACTCTTTAAAAGGTACGAATGGGTAAAATACGAATGGCCGGTGTGCAGCCGGCACAGAACTGTTTCTTCTTTACGACCACCAGACGCAGATGGGAGGAACTCCTTAAGGTTTGGACGGATCTGAAAGAGTTTGTTATCCGTCTGTGTATTCCAATCCTCCTGCCAGAGGTCTCTCACATAATCGTTAATTTTGGGTTTCAGATCTGAGCAGGAGATATATATGTTGGACAGTTTCTCTCTTGTGGCATTCTTGGCTAAACAATCAACCATTTCGTTCCCTCCAATGCCAACATGACCAGGAATCCAAGCCAAAATAATGTAATCATCCGCTTTCAACTTGGTCAAAAGTTCAAAAAAGTGTAAAAGTTCTGGGTGCTGAAGGTTGCGGCCAGCTATGGCCTCCAACGCTGACAGTGAATCTGACAGAACCAGAAAGTCCCTCTTCTTAGATTGTGAGATTATCTTCAATGCCAGAACCAGAGCAGTAAGTTCAGCGGAATAGACAGAAGCATCTGGAGGTATATGTTCTAACAGTATCTGAGAAGGAGCCCCAGGGCAGTAGGCTGCACAGGCCACTCCATCCTCAGACTTGGAACCGTCAGTGAAAATTTTCTGATAAGATGGAAATTTTGAACAGAGGTCAGAATACAATGCCTTGTATGCCAGAGAGCTGGTAGACTCTTTACGAAAAGCTGCAAGATCAAAACAAATCTCTGGTGTGAAAAAGGTCCACGGAGGCTCATCTGGAAACTTGGAAAATCCGACACAACTCCTAAGTCTAGACCTGCATTCCGCACGTGAGGCTGCATACGAAGACCAAACGGCGGAATACAGTTAGGGTTGTTTTCAAATTTACTTTGGAACGGAGGGTCAAAAACACAGTCATAGGCAGGGTTTTCTGGTTCCGAGAACAGTCTGATATAATAATTCAGAGACAGTTTCAGCCTGCGGTTGGACAGTGAGGGTTCACCTGCCTCTGCATACAGGCTGTACACAGGAGTGGTGCGGAATGCTCCAAGACAGAGACGAAGCCCTTGATGGTGGATAGGGTCCAAGAGTTTTAGGTAAGACGGTCTTGCAGAGCCGTACACAGCACAACCATAGTCCAGTTTGGAACGGACCAAGGCTCTGTAGAGGTGCAGCAAAGTTTTCTTATCAGCGCCCCAGTCAGTGTGTGCTACAACCCGCAGAATATTCAAAGCTTTCTGGCAAGAAGTTCTGAGGTTTTTAATGTGGTTGAGAAAGTTGAGTTTCTGGTCAAAAATAACTCCTAAGAATTTGGCCTCTTTGACAGCTGGAATGGGAGATTTCCCAATTTGAATTACAGGATCTGGAAAAAACTGACGGAAATTATGGAAGTGAATGCACTGTGTCTTTGTAGGAGAAAAAGCGAAGCCGTTTTCATCCGCCCACTGATGAATTTTATCTACACAAAGCTGGAGCCTGCGCTGGACACTCGGGTACAGGCTTCCAGTTGCGTAAACAGCAAAATCATCCACAAACAATAAGCAGTCTGAACCCTGTTGAACAGATTTAACAATGTTGTTGATCTTGATGCTAAAGAGGGCAGGAGACAGTATGCTTCCTTGCGGAACACCCAACTCCTGCTCATGAACATCAGAGAGAGTGGTGCCAACCCGGACCTGAAACTGTCGTTCTGCCAAAAAATTTTGAATGAAAAGTGGAAGATGACCCCGAAAACCAAGATCATGGAGATCATGAAGTATCCCAGATTTCCAGGTGGTATCGTAGGCCTTCTCCAAGTCAAAGAAAATAGCCACTGCGTGTTGTTTGTTCAGAAAGGCGTTCCGAAGCGTAGATTCCAGACGGATCAAATGGTCAACTGTGGTTCGATGTTTGCGGAAACCACACTGTTCTTTCGCCAAAAGGCCATTGGTTTCGAGTTTCCACATGAGTCTAGCATTGACCATTTTCTCCATCAGCTTGCAGACACAGCTGGTCAAAGCTATGGGACGGTAGTTTGATGGATTACAAAGATCTTTTCCAGGTTTGGGAATGGGAATGATGAGGGCTTTTCGCCAAGAAGGTGGAAAGAAACCAGTAGTCCATACATGGTTGTAGACATGTAGCAGGATGTGCAGACCTTTTTGCGGAAGATGTTTCAAAAGTTTGTAATGGATTTCATCTATACCCGGAGAGGAATCGCTGCAAGAAAGTAAGGCAGATTTCAATTCGTTTAAAGTGAAAGGAAGATTGTAGTCTTCCATGTTATCTGATGAAAAGTTGCAGGGTGATTTTTCTTTGAGGGCTTTGATTTTGACAAAACTGGCTGATTTGTTAGAAGAGGAGGAATTCTTTTCAATGGTTGAAGCAAGCAGATTAGCAACTGCTTTTTTCTCTGTTATTAAAGAGTCAGAAAACTTAAGATGGTTCACAGTGGGACATGTGTTCTTCCCTTTGATTTTCTTGATGATTTTCCACACTTTTTTCTTCGATGTCTTGGATGTGAGACTTGAGCAAAACTGTTTCCAAGATAAACGTTTACTGGTCTTATATATGTGTTTGGATTTGGCCCTCAGTTTCTGATGCGCTCGAACGTTGGGCATCGAAGGTCTGCAAGAGACCCGACGTTGAGCTCTTTTGCGGGTTTTGTTAATTTCCTTGCATTCAGAGTTGAACCAAGGAACTTTTGGCATTAGGGGCTTCTTGGAAGATGTGTGGATGGTTGACTTTGCGCAATTCAGTATGAAATCTGAAAGACTTCCTGCCGGATCTTCACTTTGCAGGATCTTGTCCTCTTCCAGATCCATAAGAAACTTAGTGGCAAAGAGGTCCCAATCTGCTTTGTTGAAATTGAGGCGTTCTGGTAAAGACTCACTCTCTGCATTCGTATACCGAAGCAACACAGGAAAGTGGTCGCTACCATGCAGGTCCTCATCAACCTCCATGAATTAGTGCCAAATATGCCGATGAATCAAGTTTAGAAGTACTTTGTGTTGGAAGGACCTATCTTCACAATATTTGTTACAAGATCAGTAATCCCTCTATCATCTGTAGTGTGATCAGTGATATCAAGTGCCCATGAAAACCCACTCCCTCCATCCCCCCCCCCCCCACCTCTGACTTCCTCCACTTTTATAAAAAAAAAAAAAAAAGTTGATGATCTGTACACATACTTTGTAAACATTATGCTCTTTGTAGTTGAAATATAGACCAGTAGCAATTTTAGGGTAAACAGGTCTTTAAAGCGCCGCTTTTGTGGCCAAAGTGAAGGTCATTGAAATAATTTCATGATTTTTTTAAAAAAATCACTAAAGCAAAAAGACTGCAAGTCCAGAGTGTTCCAGTTTATATCAAAATGGGATAGTAGGTGTAGTTCGATATGCGCGTATCTGTATTTTTTGCTGATGTTTATAACTGTTAGCTGACTTACACCTGCATTATAAGGGATCCGGACATCAATCCAAATATAAAAGTCAGCTCACCACATCTTGGTCTCGTTATTCATTGTCACTTCAGTTTGATTTTGAACCAGTTCCTGACACACCTGCAGACTACACTGATATGCAAGTCATCTTGGATCCAGCGACAACAAAGCTGCTAAATCATCCACAATCACTTTCACTTTATTTGTTGTACTAGATACTAGCTAAAAATAAACAAAAGTAACTACTTTTAGGGCTTATTTTGAATCCCACTGCAAACTTATCATACCTTGTCATTCTTTGGTGTTAACCTGCACTTTTCCCCCCACCACTGTCGATTTGTTCCAGATATCTTTTTTTGGGGTGGAGGATGTTTTTTTTTCTTTTTCTGACATTGCTGGAAAGGAAGTGCAACCACAGGCACAGAGTGTGACCAAAATCACACCATCATTACCCAGTGTCTGGTGTTTTGGATTTCAGAGCTTGATGACAGATGAGCAGGTGGCCAATGCACCCATCCTAATTCTGGGGAACAAGATCGACAAACCTGGTGCTGCTAGCGAAGAGGAAATCCGACACTGGTTTTGTCTGAACAACCTCACCACAGGAGGGGTAAGTTCTTCCATTCATGGTGTTTCTCACTGTTACTCTGCGAGCATGTTCGAGCTCAAGACTTTTCAGAACATCTTCCCTCTGACTGCTAAATTCAAAACGCTGGTCTGGCACTCGGTAAGATCCATCAGTTGAAGCATAAGGACTTTCTCATTCTCTCTGACTTCCTTTCTGCCCTGGAGGCCATATCTAGCCATACCTTCACCACCCTTTTTTTTTTGTTTTAACTTGACACCTCTCTGAAATGTGATAGTTACAGCATTGTTGCTTTCGATTTCCAGTCATGATTTTCTTCAAGGCAGTGAGATGTCTGATCAGCTGACCAAGAATGCCACAGATGAAAAGTGACCTTCCAGTTTATCTATTCCCTACACAGATCTGAAATCTGAAGTTCATGAACATGTCTGGCAGGAGGACTGGAATGTACAAGCAGATGATAAATTTTTTTATATTGGCTCAAACCTAAAGAATTCCTATTATGAGCCACTTACAGTCTTAATGAAGAAATTGTTTTTTTGCCATTTACTCAGAGGCCACTCCCTTTACAAACACTGGTATCTTTTTAAAAGGCAGTGAGGCTCCGGAGTGCTAACATGTGATGAGCCACTCATTGGAAAAAATTTCGTCATAGAGTGAAGGGATTTGCATGACATTTGATATAAACACTTTTCATTGTAAACTTCGCAAAAGTCTTATTCAGGGTTTTTCCACCATGGTTGTTCCACCTGATGTGGTTTTTTGTGAGTTTTTTTTTTTAAGTAAATGTTTTTCAAATGGATCTTAAATTTCTGTTGAAAATGTATTCAGTTTTAAGGTGTTTTGAATAAGTTTAAAGAAAATTAATCTGTTTATCTTGTTTTCCTTTTTTTTTTAACAGAAAAATGCGTGGAACCAAAATGACACGAATGTATGTGTGTGTGTGTGTGCATGCACATGTGTGCTTGCATCTTTGTTTCCATTCCTCTTTTCTCTCTCAACACTTTTTAAGTCATTGAATCTTGCACCCATAGAGGATACTCTCATGTTTCTCTTGTTCTTTTAGTGTACAAGGGCACTTCAGAGATGACCAAGTTTGCAGCGTCTTGCAGGGAGGTGTATTAAAGCAATCAAGGTGCATCCGAGTCCTTTTCAGATTTAAGGAATAATCGTGCAGAAAATTGGAGAGAAAAAAAACAGCATGGAAGATCCAGTTCTGACCTACTGCAGGGAGAGGGTAGATTGGGCTTCAAATAAAACAGAAATTTATGAATTAATGGAGTTTTGTTTGGGAGGAAGGGGTGGAGTGGGAGGTCGAGCTAATGCTTGTATCAAGATGCTGTTTGGAAATACCACAAGTATTCAGTTCGGATTGGTTATTGTGTTGAAGTGTTTCCCAATTCACAGTTATGTTTGTCAATATCTGGTGTTAACTTCGGCAAAATTTTAGCGTATGCATAAGTGTACAGTGACTGAAAATGGACTGGTTGTCAATATGTGGTGTTAACTTTGGCAAAATTTCAGTGTATGCATAAGTGTACAGTGACTGAAAATGGACTGGTTTGTCTACATACAATAACAAGCTACCTAAATTGAGCAGTTGATGAAATGTTTAGTGTGTGTCTGTGACTTTAAGAAGGGATTTGTATGATTAAAACAAAAATTATAGAACATTCCACCAGGCAGTGTAATGAGTGATTGAAGTAAGATGATTTCTTTAGTACTAAATATGTTGTACATGCGTGAAATTATTTAATAAGCTTGTATTATTTATTAGTGCATTCAGTTTTCATAATGGTGATAACATACAGTTGTTTCAGCATTGTTATAAATAAGAAATTCTCTTTTTTTTTCAAATATAGTTACTGAATTCTTTTTTTTTTCTTTGACATTTGCAGGGTACAGTTCCCCGAAATGAACTCCCAGGGCGTCCCATAGAGCTGTTCATGTGTAGCGTTCTGAAACGTCAAGGCTATGGAGAAGGCTTCCGTTGGATGGCTCAGTACATAAACTGACCTTTGTACTAGCTAGCCACAGTGTGAATGTGAAGGCTGTGAGGGTCATGGGAGTCCGAATGAGCTGTCCTTGTGTGTCCTTGCTAAGTGTGTCTGTGATGGTAATGCATCAAAATCTTTGGAGATATCTTTCAGTTGCATTTGTTTGTTTTGTACAGGGACTGCCTCACATGATATCTGTGCTTAGTGGCAGCATATGCTTCATAACATGTTCTTGTGCTGGTCCATTTCTTGTAATGTGACCTTTTTCACTGTTGTTGTTTTTGTTTTTCAAAACTCTGCTTTGAAAAGGAAAGACCACTTCAATTAACTGGAGTTAGACCTCTTGTGTATGCTGCCATGTGTGGAAGTACATGATTGTCCCTCTGTCTACGATTGATCTTAGTGAGGTTTATCTGTATAGTAGTCAGGAATTTTTTTGTTTTTGATTTAGCTGTCATTTTCCAAAATAGATTAACATCATCTGCTTTTCTAATAAAGTGTTTGAATGGCTACACAAAATGACTTCTGTCAGAAAGTTTTGTCCATTTTCAGGTGAGTAAGGCTTAATTGATAAAGTTATAGTTCATCTATGTGTATCCCTGTCTGTCCCAAGATTTCTTGTTTTGAGTGGATTAGTTATGGGTGTTTTTTGTTGTTTTTTTGTTTTTACAAAACACACACACACACACACACACACACACACACACACGAAACTAATTGGAAGACATGAAATTATTCTGTTTGTCATTTTCGCTTTTTTTTTTTTTTTAAACTGTTTCACACCCAAATTACATTCTAGAAGGAGAAAACCAAAGAATGTAGTTGCGAATTACTCTTTGCGGGCAGTTTCCAACATTGACCTCTCTTCCTGGTCATTGTGCGTGTGTGTGTGTGTGCAAAGTTCCTTGGTCTTTACGTTCTTTTCTCTGGTTATGGATTCTCCACCTTTTCGGTTTTGAGCAAAAGTTTATGCCAGAATTTAGGATGGATCTTCACTGGACTTGCTGCATTAGTCTATTGAAGAAGGGAACGCGTTTCGGATGGTTCCGACGCACTTTGATCTCGGTGGCTGTGTTAAGACTGCGTGACCTTTTTTGGATCAGGAGCTGTTAACAGGGGTGTGAATCAAAATGCTCAGCAGCAAGTCATAGGACTAGTGTCAGAAACCTGAGAAGGCAGTTGTCCTATTGCCATGAGAACATTACATAAACTTGTTACTCATATATATATAGCTCATACTTATCCTGCCTCGCTGCTGTTGCTTCATTTCTTTGCAGTTGCGATGATTTATGTATTGTAGGTTCCAGAAAGTGCATACTACTGTTGTATAATTTTATACCTAAGTAGTTAAAGGAAAAAAAATAAGAATGGTTGGGGTGTTATTTGCTTCACACTCATCAAGTCTAACACAAACAGAAGGCTAACATTTTTGCATTGAAAAACGGAACTTATTTATCATTCTGTACACAGGTATGAGGCTTTTGTGTGAACTAGCCGTCTCCATGCGTTTATTCAGAGCTCAGGTACATTTTAGGTTTTTCAAATAGAATTATGTAGATTAATTCACAATTTCACTAATATTAATTTATTTTGCTTCACATGGTGAAGTGATTGTTGCATAGCTGCCAACCATGACCATTTAACTACCCTTTCAATCCTTCGAGTTTACCCCTGGACAGCCTTTCCAGCCTGGACAGTTGAAGCTAATGTGCACAAACAGAATGGGTATTTTATTTGAAATTTAAAACTATTTATCGAGAAGCTAACAGTTGATAGGGCTATTGCTGAAATAATTTTGTAACAAACTAAAATTTCTTAATTCAAATAAAAAAACAACAAACACCCAAAGCATTTTACAGAAGCGCTTTCGGTTTTTGCAAACCTTCCTCAGCTGACCATGGAAGTCGGCGTCAAAACTAGTTGACGTAATGTGTGTTTTTTACGTCATTAATCCCCCACCCCCACCCCTCTCATTACTGTATGATGAATAGTGATGCCTGGGTGAAGTCTTGATTCAGTGAAGGGCCAAGTTCCCAGGGCAGATTGTTCATGTGAAACCAACTAATCCCACACATTGACACCAAATGGGTAGTTGGTCTTCAACTTGTGTCTCCACATCCTCTATCTTTTCTTTTCTGTGCATCTGTGGTCTTTATGAGTTCAATCACACATTTCAAATCTGACAGCTGGTGTCCAGGTCCACAGAAATGGCGCGCCACAAGTGTATCTTGCTTACTAAAATTTCTTGTAATGTGATGCACTTTGGAAATGTTTATGCTTTGAAAAAATCAAACTTTATTTTATTCTTTGCATAAATCTGGTTAATGCTTGTTCTCGTTGTTCGGGCAGATTTAGTATGCCCATAAGGAAGTTTCATGAAAGACCCATACCTCCCTTCCCTGGCAGTTGAATGCATATTCTTGATCTGATAAACTGGTTTGAGTAAACATGCTACTTTGCTCGACAACTGTTCAGGCACAGGCTGAGAAACACTTCAGGGGCTCCCAGACAGCGTTAGGGCAAAGAGTTGAAAGGGTTAATGTGGTATTCCGAAGCTCGAACAGTAATCTGTTTCTCTTTAACAGAGAGTGCCTCAGCTGTAGAGTGTGTTTCAACTGACCTTACCGACAGGGAGGCATGCTGTTCCCCAAGTATCTCCAAGACCACAAAGCTTGTTTTCTTAGGGTTGGCAGCTATACGATAGATGAGATTAAAATTTTGTTGTTTGGAAGTGGGGTTTTTTTTTGTGTTGATATTGTTTTCATGTTAATGCATGTCATCTTTGTCTGATCATCATAGTGGTGTGCTTGGATTGTATTGATTTTTTAGCAGGATTCATGAGCAAGTTTGGTAATGTGTTGGAGTTGATCCATTAATGTTGCAGTTAAACAGCTTTCAAAGAAGCTGATGAATGATCGAGACTGATCGTATGATCATGCTGTGCGAGTGCTATGAGAGTATGTGTAGATCTTTTAGCTGGCTGTTGCTTCTTCGCAAGTGGCCAGTTGTGTCATTGCCAGTAAAAAGTTTCATTAGTTACATCTTTTATGAGTAGGTTTTGATAACCTGTGTTGTGGTACCTGGGGCCAGTTTAATAAACAGATGGTCAAACCAGTTTCGGTCAGCAATGGTGACCTGATCGATTGCAGTTGTTCACGGGGTGACTAATACCAAATCACATCAAGTTGAACTTCAGTGTCAGTTCTCATGACAGTCACTGCTTGTTCACATTTTTTGGCAACAAATGTGCTATTATACACACAACTGGCTGGGATGACAGTTGGTGCTAATCAAATTTTCAACAAGCCTGCAGGCAAAATGACTACGAGACCTGTACATGTGGACATATTGGAATGCTCGCACACAAACTCGCACAACTTTCCTTGGAAAAAAAAAAGGAAAAGGATCTACATCATGTAATGTATATCCAATGAGTTCAGTAGGTTCATCTCATGCCAGAAGTTTCCATTCTTAAGGCTATGAACATAGTGTATAGGTGCATAGGTCTCAGAATATCTGCCATTGGCTCAGCATAGCTGTCTTACAAGATCTTGGTTGTTCCAGTTCAGTTCGTGTTGCTTTTACCCAGCCGACTGCAAAAGGGCCATATCAGAGCTGTACCTCGTTCGTAGTTCCAGCTAATACATGTACATATGAATTGTAGATGATTATGCATATACATCATGATTTTTCTTGTAATTTTTATGACAGAACTCCCGTTTATGCATGTTAACAACCCAGTGTGTGAGCAGTATGACATGGGTGTCTGCTTTCTTGTGATTAACTGAAACACACATTATCATGGTTCATAGTGTAACCGACACGTATTAATTCTTCATGGTTTGGTGTTCCGTATTTGTGCAGTTGACTAACTGAAACATTAATTCTTGATGGTTTGGACCACAGTTAGACTAACTCAAACATGTAATAGTTCTTTATGATTTTGGACAAGAAACTGGTTATTTGATGAATGTAAAGGGTAGGAGGCATCCCCATTATTTAAGAGTCGGTGTAGAGCAGTCGGTTCATTTGACTTATTCTGTCCTAGAACTGAGATTCTGTTTGGAAGCTGCTGTCGGCTGTCACTGAGTCAGTTTACAATTAGAGTTTGTTCGTATGACAGGCCCTCCATCACATGTTCGTGTTTCTCACAGTGACATGGCTTTGATAGGTTGTGGGTGAACTTTGGGAGTTTGATGCCTTGCCGAATATGAATGATTCACCAGTAGACTGAAGTGAAGCTGATGGCATAAGCACAACACTGCAGTGACATAGAAAGGATTTCCTCCTGTCAAGAATGAAGGAAAAAAGCCAGGTTTCGTTTCAAAATGTCTTTTATCAGAATGGGGCTTCTCATATTTAAGTTCATTCACCAGTTGCTATGCAGATTTGTGAAGTCAGTCTTTTGAAGTAGTTCTAGATGCTGGTTTGGTTTCTCAGCGGCCAAAAAAAAAAAAAAAAGGGGGGGGGGGGGGGGGGAGCTGTCTGTCCGTGATCCATAGAGGCTACAGATCTTCTAAGTATTTGAGGCCAAAGAGAAAAAAAAAGTTTGGATGGGTGAGATGGAGGATTTTCACATGGAATTGTCAAACTTTGCAGATGCCTGACTTAACAGATGTAAATGATTTATGTTAAGATGAAAAACATCAATACATTATTTGAAGGCAGATGAATTTTTTTTCTAATTTCAATAGGAAGGAACAAACAGAACCATTTCAACATGGCAGGATACATATTTTAGACTGGCATTCTTTGTTTCACCTTTTCATTTTAGGGGTTTTAATTCCTTTTTTGAAATATCATTGCATACTTTTTTTTCTCTTTTAATCTAGTCAAAAGATCACAGTTCGATGGATTTGATCTAAATGTCCCAGTAGTAGTACATAATTTTCTGAAGAGTTTGGTTACCGACAATCTGCTTGACAGTAACTGATGCTGGCTTTTGATTTTGCACATTCTTTTTTGGGGGGGTGGGGGGTGGATGTTGGTCTTTTTTTTCAGCTTCACAAGAATGCCAAATCGTACCTTGCACAATTTTTTTTTTTAACATTTAGCAATTTAATTTCAAGTGTGTATTTTTTTTTCCTCTGAAAATATGAGATGTACCATCTTTTAACTAAACGGAAACATATGAGCAACAAAGTGAATTGCCTGAAATTTGTCAGGTTTTCTGTATTTGTGTAATTCATCGTTCTCTTCATTTGGTCTGCGTTTCATCTGTATGATAATGACAAAATTTTATTATGTCATATGGATAAACCATAAATGTGTTAATGAGTACGTTTTCAAATAAATATGAAAAAAAAACAGTTTATCTTTGAATTGTGATTTTTTTGTAATAGTTGAAGTAAAGATGAAATGTTACCAGTGCAAGCTAAAGGTGTGGTGTTTGTTTCTACTCCATGAGTCCATGTTTACATTTATCTAGAATGGTGTGCTGCTGTCATAAATCTGAGCAATTCAAAGCCTTTCGTTTACAGAAGCATGCAAAAAACAAAGGTTGAAGGACAACATGAAGAAACACTGAAAATGTCCTGGGAGAAGAATGAAGAATGACATCTCTTCACATGATTAATCTGATGATTAATCAATGCAGTTCTCATTATCTCTTCGAGTGGAAAAGTCAGAACCCATGGAATGTGGAGGGAAGTTTAGTTTCATTTTCTACTGTTAAGCCCCTTGTCTGCATCTGCCGAAGCTGCTCTTCAGCAAAGGCGATTTTCATCTACAATGAATCTGCTCAGCCTGCCTGTCACGGACTTTTGGACAACTGCCAACAAGTGGTCATATTATTGGTCAACTGCGATGTCATGAAAATTAGTTCTTTTCATTTGAAACCAATGTTCTGTGTTGGGGAGTAACTTTCTCATGGCTATGAAGCACTGGTAATCGCCGATTTTCGGTACGATTTTAGAGTGGACTAATGAAAATGTGACAGACATCAAAACCTTTGTGGCGATTATTTTGCATGATTGCGTGACATTCACAACTGTTTTTATTCTTGAGGAATGCTGGTAGAGAGTGATGAACCTATTGGTGGACTGTCAACAGTGCAGAATAGACACAATACAGAACAGACAGGGAAACCCATTTCCAGAGGTCCAGCCACTGACACACAAAACCACAAGAGCTGGAGGAACATGGTGAACAGTTCTTCAAAGCTGCACCTTAATGCCTCTTCATGGAGTAGATAATCAGCATAGCTGCCAATCCCTGGTAATCAAATTCAGAAACCAGGAGAAGGGGATGGGATGGGCTCAGGTTGGGAAGTTAAGCTATTGACTGAAATCGTATCTAACCCCCATATGCTTCAGCTGGCAAATGAAGGGTTGAAAAGGAAAACCTTTTCTATCCTTGTTGCCAACATCCACCTAACTCATTTGGACTTTTTTCTTTATGCTATTAGTTTTATCATCCGTATTCAAAAACGACCCCAAAACTTCATTGGGGAATTGTTTGATTGTTCAGTAACGAGTCAGTTGGTCTAGTGAAGAAAGCCTCAGCAGTCAAGGGATAACTGATCAAATAGGGTGAAGGAGAACAGAGGAGTTCACTAGAAATGCATTTTCAACTGCATTACACAATATCCCCCCCCCCCCCCCCCCCTTCACCGACACCCCACCTTTGACCAAAATTGTGAACATTCGTTTTTTTTTGTTTTTTTTTCTCTTTCAAATTTTGGAAATGGTTTTTAATGGGAATTTCTGGAGAGAGAAAAGTCTGGAGAGAAAGCAAATATCTGAGAGACCACAAAGGACACTTTTTGTAACAAGAAAAAAACCCAGAACGTTGCTTTTTAGAGCCCTCAAAAAAAATAATATAAAAGCAAATGTGAAATGGAGAAACAAGAGGATTTTAATGAATTTATAACTGATGGAAACCATTCAAATTCATTTTGAAGCGCGCACACACACACACACACACACAAGAAAAAGATAGGAAAAAGAAAAGATCAATAAACTTAGATATGAAATCTTTTATTACTAACCAATCTGAAGTTCAACTTCATATGACAAATGATCATACATGGCAAATACAACATTTAGCACTTCTCAATTTATATATATGGCAGCCATGGCTGACTGCAGCCTTGGGGTCCTCTGACAAGAACATCTAAAGTGGGCCGTTTCAGCAAGCACGATCATGCAACGGCACTCACCTTAGAAATCTATGCCAAGATCAAATAAGACAAACTCTGTTGTACAACAGGACCATACATATAATGCATCACTTAAAGGGGCAATAAGTGGACACGCAAAGCCATTAATAAATAATGCCATGAGAAATTCAATAGTGGTGGACACTCTTAAAAGTATGGTCAGCTTGTTTCAATTCACTGAATTGTTTACAGAATGCATGCTTAGTGACTGTACAGGTTCTGTTTATAAAAACCTCAACTTATCAATTATCATTAACAACAAATATTGTCTCATCCTGGATGACCCTTTTCATTCAATCAAAAAGCATACTGTCAATACAATTCAATATTTTGCGAAAGCATTATAACATTTTCTATAAAAATCCCTTTTCATACTTCGGACTTAGGCTGCAAATGTCATTAGCATTTTCCTCGCAATGAACTGTAATGACTTGAGCATGCAAATGTATTGTACTGTAGATTAAAATAGCAAAATTGGTCAACTCATTCCAAAATCAACTGCTAACATTTTCAGCTCATAGCATTGTAAGACATACAAATGAAAAGTATACTACAGCCGCAGTTCAGACTTCTCATCAATGATCATAAATAACACTTTAAAGACGTGTTAAAATGTTTACCATTAGTTTGTCCTTAGCAGAAAAAAATTTGTTTAGCACGTTCGCTACATCTAGTAAATATGCATGTCACTGATAATTATACTGGATAATCCTCACAGTCCTACCTTCATTAGACATTTGATTTCATATTGTGGGCTTTACAGCGTTTCCTCTGAAGTCACCTTATACTCCACGGTCTTTCCAGTGTACTTTCATTTAAATTTCAAGGCGTAGAAAAATAACTCCATTAAACTTCTAAACAGCGCTTATTGTGTGTAAAGATTTTCAGAAGTTATTTCAGATGCAACATGATTATGAAACTAAGGCTAAACATCACAAGCAAACCCGACAGTACTTAGGATTTATCAAAGGCATTCATGTGGGCATCCACTGAATAAGTTTCAGGTTTAGATTTAATGTCCACACAGACCTAATCCTATATAGCAGAAAAAAAAAAAAAAAGCAGCAGCTGTCCTATTCAAAACCAGTTAAGTAAAAGCCGACTTATTGACTACATGGTACAAATGCACACATATAATTAATGCACATACAAAATTATCATTCATTTCATTTTATAAAGGAAAGAAATGAGGACTTTCTATTCACACTTTCTCTTATTTGGCTAGACTTAACTACATGGGTGAAACCTACAAAACTTGATTTGACTGAAATAAGGCCGGGGTCCAGGGCCGCCTAGGCCCCGGCGAGGTACAGGGGCATTGCCCTATTGGGGGGTCTAATTGGGGCGAAGCCCCCTGGGCGAAATTAAATTTTTTATATTTTTTTAGGCCAATTTCGTTGGCTCTCCTGCACCAGAAAAAAATTAATTGTAACATGATTTCTGCAGTAAAAAGCTTAAATGGATAAAAATAATATTTTTAGCTTATTGTACAAGCTCAGGAAAGTTGAAAAAATAATTGACCCAATTCTCACATGGGCTTCCCTGTCTACACTGTCTTCTCTTCACTTTGACAACGGGCCTACGGCTTGAAACGTCAGTTTCCTCTCCAACGGAATCAACTACCACCAAAAATTTTTATAAACTTTATTATTTTTTCATTTTATCACGAATCCTGCAGTCAACTTTTGTTTCTTCCTCAGGAAAGTTAAAGTCTGAAAGTGTAGAAATAAACCAGAATATAAAAATTCAAGAAGGGAAACTTTTCTCACCCAATCTCAACTGATCAAACATTCCAAAAATCAAGACTGTGTTCAAAGGTAAAATCATCTGGGTAATCAGAATCATCTGGGTGATCAGCATGGCTTCGAAGTAAAATCATCTGGGTAATCAGAATCATCTGGGTGATCAGCATGGCTTCGAAGTTTCTTTTTTCCATTCGCTCCGTAACTGATCGTTTTTGAGCAAACGATACAGAAAACGATACTGAAACATGTGCCGGCCACATTCATTTTCTTGCACCACTTGCGAGATTCACTGCCGTCGTCATCAGTTTCGTTTAGCCATTGCCATCTCCTTTTGTTTCTAATTTGGCCCTGATGCATGCTACTGGATCTCCTCTCAAAAAAAGCCATGACTGTAATGTATACTGGATATCTTAACTCATACAAAAATCATACATACAAGTCACAAGGCTTGACACAATGCTTCGTTGTGTTTTCATGAAGCCGAACAGTTATAAACAAAAGAATTATGGGTAAGACGCATGCGCAGTGTTTTGGCGGTGAACGTCGTCTGCTAGTCTGTACTGAACAACTGCTACAATGACTACTTAAATTTCCGGAGCACCATGCAAACTTTCCTGGTCAGACAAACGTGCCAATGCTAGCCTGTGAAGACGCCGGAAATACAGGAACAGCTACTTCCGGTAAGAGATCGAAAGCTTGGATTGAACACAAAATCGGAACCGACAAGTCGTGATTTTTTTTTTTTTTTTAATCGACGGAAGTTCCGTCAAGACTGAAAGTCATTTTGACGGATTTCCGTCCATAGACGGAAAAGTTTCACCCATGTAACTACCATATAGATCCTCCAGATCCACTGGCCAGAGACAATCAGCAACAAAGAGCTGTGGGAAAGATGTAACCAACTGCCAGTAGAGCAAGACATCCGCAAAAGAAGATGGCGGTGGATAGGACACACGCTCCAAAAGCCCCCGGACAACACCACCAGGAAAGCCCTGACCTGGAACCCCCAAAGCAAAAGGAAGCGAGGAAGACCAAGAAACACCTGGAGACAGGACCTGGAATCGGACACCAGGCAGATGGGTTACAGCTGGAGCAAATTAGAAAAGATTGCCCAGGACCGTGGTCGTTGGCGGGCAGTTGCTGTGATGGCCTATGCTCTGGCAAGAGCAATGGGCCTACATAAGTAACTACCATATACAGTTCTTTGCTCTTTGCTAGCAATCAACAGTTTGACAGTCCTCTTTGGCTGAATTTTCACGGCTAATACACAATCTCGGCTCACTACAGAACTGTCTTGCACTTCCTTTCTACAGCAGGCATCTACTTCCATTTCCTTCTATGACCCAACCCTGTGAAAACCCATGTGGACCATTGCAATACCAGATGGGGAAGGACAGACAGGAACTGGGTATAACTTTTATTCAGCAAAACAGTACATGAATATATATATAACTACCCCCCACAGGAATTGGGTATAACCTTTATTCAGCAAAACAGTATATGAATGTACATACACACCCCACCCCACCCCCCAATATCCCATCCCCCTCCTGGCTTCATATCTGGTAGCATGTCAAACGCTTTGCAGAACAAAGCATTTGCCCCAATAGTCCTCAGGGCGCCTTTTCAGGGCCAAGATGGACGTTTTCATAATGATAAAATAAATGCCTTTTGAACTGTCAGCCTCAATCGATCGATCGAATTTATGAAGCATTTTTCAAGGTGCCAATAGGCTGCCTGATGAACATGCTTTACTGGTACAAAGTGCAGGAACGCAGCTGAGGAATGATGTCCTAAATTTCAGGCGCTCTCAGATCCACAACAACCACTTGTAGGTCTTGTAGATGGTATGATAAATGCATCTGGTAAGGGTGCATGTGGAAACGCCCTGGGCACTTCATTTTGTCAGCGTACTAGTTTTGTCATGTTCTTAGCAATAAGAGGCTCTTACCCGTTCGCCCCCCCCCCCCCCCCCCCCTTTTTTTTTTTTAAACTTTGATTTTGCACATTAACATGTCAGCAGATTACCAAGGTAGTCCAAGGTTGCTACGCAGGAGGGAAGAAACATTGTGCACAATCACCTCTTTGTGCATGCCCCTGTCTGTTTCCGCCACACCTTCCTGTCTGTTTCCGAGTTGGCAATGAAGGTGTCAGATATGAGGCTTAATTAAGTGATTTATATTAGCTTTTCTTTCAAGATATTGTGTTTGGTGGGGGCAGGGGGGGGGGGGGGGGGTTAGCGTTATTGTTTTCACTTGCCGAGGCCCTGTAAGAGCAAGGCTGTATGGGCGGTTGCACATAAATATGTGCTGTCTACTGTGCTGCAGGCAGGCTGTGTGAATGACCGATTGTGGCAAAACTCGCCAGGGCTTGTGGCATTCAAAGTTATTTCTGCCTTATGTTTTTATTCATTGTCTCACTCCTGTTTTGATGTCAAAATAACATCTGTACAAAGTAACATCTCTTTTGCAATTAAAAAAACTTGTTCTGTAAGAAAAATTTCACAGAAAGTTTCTTAATTAAATAATTGACACACAAAACATCTGCCATTGTGGCTATTAGCACTTAAGACCTGCTGACCAGATCAATAGTTTAACCACCAATTTAGGAATCACTACAGCCTCATGACTAGCGTTTTTTTTCTTTTCCTTTCTTTTTTTTTTTCAAAAAGAAGTTAAGGAGCAGTTTAGCACACTAATGCGACAAGAACTTGGGACCCCATAGTTCTTGTCAAGCAAGATCAGAAAATGGTGTTTGACAAAACGTGTATGTTTATACCTCCCCAATAATAATGTTGGTACATATCACAGCATAACTCGTCAATCTTCTGGTCTTCGCTCCCCAGAATCCCAGACAGGGCATGAATAGCATGGGAAGGGGAGTAAATGGAATCACCGATATGTACTGGTACTGGTAGGCCACCTACCAAATATGGCCTAGGTGCTTGATAGAGGTCTCAAGGAAGAACTCTCTCCTGGGTTTCCAAGCTTCCAAGGGGCTGCACTGTGCCAACTTTCCCCAGATACCAGATGAACCATCATGGAAGAAGGGACCACTTAAACTGCCTGACGAGTGGTGGGGATGGCTGAATGGTATATACAACTGGAACAGGCAGAAAGGTGCCAGACACAGAAACAGAGAAGTGAGAAGGAAATCACTAAGCTGAATGCAGTCCACACTGGCTGATGGGATGGACCTTTCCACTATATGCAAATAAGCTCAAAAACAGTCTTACCTTTCCGCTGTTAGTAAGCTCAAAAAGTCTTACCTTTCCACTGTTAGTAAGCTCAAAAACAGTCTCACCTTTCCACTCTTAGTAAGCTCAAAGACAGTTTCACCTTTCCACTCTTAGTAAGCTCAAAAAGTCTCACCTTTCCGCTACTATTAAGCTCAAAATCAGTCTCACCTTTCCACTGTTATTAAGCTCAAAAAGTCTCACCTCTCGGCTACTGGTAAACTCAAAAACAGTCTCACCTTTCCACTGTTAGTATGCTCAAAACCAGTCTCACCTTTCCACTGTTAGTAAGCTCAAAAACAGTCTCACCTTTCCACTGTTAGTAAGCTCAAAAACAGTCTCACCTTTCCATTGTTAGTAAGCTCAAAAAGTCTTACTTTTCCGCTGTTAGTAAGCTCAAAAACAGTCTCACCTTTCCATTGTTAGTAGGCTCAAAAACAGTCTTACCTTTCCACTGTTAGTAAGCTCAAAAACAGTCTCACCTTTCCGCTACTAGTAAGCTCAAAAACAATCTCATATGGACTGTGCCAGTTTAGCAAGAAGAGATCCTAGACCCAAGTTAAAAGAGAGGATGTTCTGAATG
The DNA here is from genome assembly GCA_033310375.1 of Conus canariensis. Classification (NCBI taxonomy): domain Eukaryota; kingdom Metazoa; phylum Mollusca; class Gastropoda; order Neogastropoda; family Conidae; genus Conus; species Conus canariensis. The sequence continues at coordinate 66,224,544 of CM065715.1, read as the reverse complement.
TTCAGAGATGAGGAAAATGGTGGGACTCGCTGATGTTGGCACTAAGGATCCACACAGACGTTGATATATGCAAGGATACAAAGATTTTACATAATTAAATCTCATCAAAGAAACAAAATGAAAATGAAAAAGTGAAATCGATACGATTTACATGTTAAGAAATTTCACGTAATAATTTATATATCAATAAAATTTGAAAATGAAAAAAAGTGAAATTGATACGATTTACATGTTAAGAAATTTCACGTAATAATCTACATGTTAATAAAATTATGTACAAACATCTGATATACACAGCAGGTTTAAACAATATGACAAACATGATTCACAACAGTCCAACATTTCAATAATTAAATCACAACAGTCCAACATTTCAATAATTAAGTTGACAACAATGATGATCATCTACATTAATGAATAAAAGAAACGCATTTACGAAAAAGGAAGAAAAAAAAACGATCTCACACTGAATTTCAAAATAATATTTGATTTAATGTTACATGTCACAAGCATGTGTAATAATGTTCATCAAACAATAGTAATTAAATGTAAGTAAATTAAATGAACAGTCATTATAAAGAAAACAATCATATTAGTGGACTAAAGGGTGACAGTTTGTGACATTTTCATTTACAATCATTCAAAAACCCTTTCCCTGTGAGCCCGCCTTAGTCACAGTATGTAATCCAAAGGGCGCATCACCTGTCTACGGCACAATGTAATGTTACGCTGCCTGGGCAGTCAGCCGCATTTGGATTATTTCTTGTTTCATCAATGCCCTGCAATAATTGTCTTTTCTCACTTCTCCACAGTCATTTTGCAGTAATTCAGCTGCACTGCTGAAAGGAGAAACATGATTCTGAATGTTTGTGAACTCTGGGTACTGAGCAAGCTATTTTCATTTTGTCATCGAAAAGGAACCATTATTTTTCATCATTACAGCCAGCCGAATGCAATGTTCCCTCCATGGGATGCTCAAAGCTCTTTCAGTATAATTACCTCCCCTACCTTCTAACAGTTTCATGCTTGTGACTTCCTTTGTTCTGAACTCTCTTCAACTCTCCCCCTTTTTTTCTTTGTATTTTTCTTTACTGCCAACTGTCGTTTCTGTATCTTTGTGGGCCTGTCTCTTGTCGCTGTTCTTCTGATCACAATTTATGACATGCCAACTTTTGAGTCATAACCTGGCAACTACGTATTGTAATTTATACACACAACAGACACAGGCTGTCCATTCTATTTGCCAATATAGCAATGTTTACACACATTTCAATTTTTTTTTTTTTGTCTTCTTTTTAACCTGGGAACAAGAAATTAGGGGAAACGGCTGCTGCTCTCACCACAGCCTTGTCTTCTCCACTTTGGGATGATAAATGTTCAGTTACCACATCATCACCGTTTTTCAGGATGTAACATTTTCCCCAGTACTAGTTTGACAACCAGCAAAACCCCTTGCACTATAATTAATACTACCAGGGCCTTTTCATGGCCGTCGCCACTTGGGAAAGAAAGTCCTGTCCTTCAAAATTAACAGTTTAAACCACCAAAAAAAATTAACATATTTACATGAAATTCACAGCATGATAACCAACCTATTGATACCTACATTAAGGCTCAAAGAATTAGACTATGCAAAGAGAGCCAAATATTTCGCAATTATTTTTCATCCCAAATTCATGAGAGAAAAAAAAAATGAAGCAATAAAAAATACACAATAAGATCACATGGGCAAGTACACATATGGACACCTAGTGCCAACTGTAAAGTGTGTGTTTTCACACCCCTGTAACCAGATTGCAAGCTACAAATTCTGCAAGAGGAAAATATGTCAGATGTTGCCAGACAGAAAGCCCATAAGGGCAAGTACACATTGTAGTGTGGAGACAGCTAGTGTGAACTCTGAAGTGTGCATTTTCATGCCCTACTATCCAGATTTGAAATGTTAAAAATTCAAAAGCTGGAATGCTATGAATTCTGAAAAGAAAAATGTGTGAGAAACAGTGTGAACAAGGACAAACCGGGAATGGATAACAATAAAACAAACAAACAGCAAACAAAAAAAGCAGAGTAAACCAGTGTAACCACACAGTTTGAAATTACAAACAGAATTTCCAAATGGCAAGAATATAATCCATACTAAATAATCCCTTGCATCCCTACGGGGACAAACATGTAGCAAGATTCATACCATATATAACTAAAACTATAAATATATAAATAAAACTAGTGAGCAGCAAAATGAGAAAAAAAAGGAAATGTGTTCTACATACTGAACATGTTTCACACTTCTGCCTGCCTGCTTGAGGGGTTTTGTGGAAAATTCCTGTCTTTGCTGGATCGATCCCATGCACACAACACACACACAAAATGTACAAACAAATAGAAGGCAGTAACTACTGACAAGGAATAAAAACAAAACAAAAAAGAGGGAAAACTCAGAGTGGATAGGAAGTGGTTGGGGGGGGGGGGGGGGGGGAGCAAATGATCTGCAATCTATAGAGTAAAAGAATGCAAACGATGATGTCACAGTAGGAAAAAGACACTTTTGGCCATTTTTCAATCTTGCTGAAAATTTTGTGTGATTGCTATGACAGTATAACCAAAGTAAACCATATGAAAATGAACAAGGTCAGCAATAACTTGGAACTACCCGTAAAACATCAAACTTGTGGGGACATTTTGAAACCAGCATTTCTTGGTAATTGTTGTTGTTCGTTTTCTTTTAAATAAAAGCTAGTCATGGAATGAATGGCAAGAAACCTCTTTCGAATATGTTTCCTAATGTCCCCACCCCCCACCCTCCCCTATGAGTTGTGTGAGAGACAGAACTATGCAGTTTTATACTGTTACAGTGAATTTATGCGTACGGAAGATGAATTTCAGGGTAAGACAAAGTAAAAGTGAAGATACTTTCCAATCCTGAAGAAGGAGGGGAAAAAAGAAAGAAGAAGAAATATGCAGTTTCTTATGGGCAACATCTCAGTTTTTTGTGTGTTTTTTTAAAGATGAAGAAAAAATGCACAGTATCTTAAGCTGTCAACAACTCAGTTCTTTTTCTGTTGTTTTGTTGTTTTGCAACAAATCTTGATCAAAATTAAATTTACAAGGTTTAAAAAAGAAAGACCTACAAGGAATAAAAACAGAATTTAAAGAGCTCTTGCAAGGATTTCTAGACACTCACGAGTAGTGATGACCAAGAGTTGGGTGTTTATTCTTCAGATGACAAGCAGGGGTTCTTAGCATGCGTAATTCACCCCTTCAATATACTTCAATCACCTCCGTCTCCCCAACACATACACACCCTTCTCCAAAACCTTCAAAATCCAAGACTGCTAGTCATATGCTTTACATCTTCTCAGCCTCTACTAGCTCAACTCTAGCTGGGAGAAGGAAAAAAAAAAAAAGCATGCTTTCAGTTTCCGAACAATCCCTCTATGGAGATGGACTCCACCCTCCAGTCTAGTCCTGCACCATACTCAAACTGATTAATTCTCATACTGATCTGCCAGTGCCTACCTCTGCATATTTTTCTTTTCTTGCTCAGCATTCGCTGTGCTTCCTGGGTCACCCATGACCCAGAAACAAAAAAATAACTCTCTTGAACTACTTATAAATTTCAAATGAAATCTTGGATTTGTGTCAAAACCTCAATTAGTAAGAATCACCTGATTTCAGTGTGTGTGCATCACAAGGTGCAGAAAAAATGTCATTTGAACTCGACGCTTCTGACTATGAAGGTTGAGGAGGATTCACATTTCAAAGAACTGTAGTCAGATTCGGCAGCACATTAAGTATGGGTCATGGGTGATTCGCATCATCAGGTAAGGTATAAATCTTAGAACTTTTTAACCAGTATGGGTCTTGAAAGGAAATCTTGAATGTGGCGAAAACAGTAAATAACAAACAAGTACGATAACTCTTGCTCCCATGATGAAATAAATACATGCCCCAAACTCCAAACAAATTCTTGTTTGTTCTGTGTGCTTTCACATCTGCTAGGTGATTCGGTGCCTTAAGCAGTATTCGTTTGGAGTTATGGGTGTGAATCTATTCTATCATGGGAGCAAGAGTTACCTTAATTGTTATTTACAGTATGGGTCTTGTAAACTTATGCCAAGTAAACTGTATGGGTCATGGGCAACCTGACCCACATTGTTAAGAGTAATAACTTACAAATAAGTCAATCCTACGTTCAGCGAAGGTCAAGTAACCTTACTGAGGGACAAGGCCTTGGGCTGTAACAGCACAAAGAGGCAAATGTAAGTAGTTCTGTCAATGTGACAAATGAGAAAAAGTAATGTTGATAGCCCAGCACCACCAGGCCACATCTGGGCTGAATACACAAAAAAGCACACACACTGAAAATTTACATAGAGCAGCATCACAGATGAACAATTTAATTCATCAAGGTAGATAATCCACAGCCAAGCTGAGTGTGCCAGCCTTTCAATTTTGTTTATCACAACCAGTCTCATTTTCTTTTCAGAAGTACAATATCGTAGATCGAGATCAATTAAAGACATCCTGCTTTCGCAAACATATGAATACACATATGAATACGTATTAGCTAGCCGACAGCTTACGTTTTTGTAGTGTTAAGATGTTGTACACGTAATGAGAATTAAAGGAAAAAATATGGGGGGGGGGGGGGGGGGGGGGGGGGGTGAAGGGTGGCAGGGGAAAATGTTAAAGGACTTCCCAGAACAAAGATGTGTGCCATATAAAATGCAAGGAAAACAAAATCTAGAGTCAAAAGTGACAGAACTGAAGAGAGGAAAGATTTCTCATACAGAATTTCCAGAAGATGGGAGTAGAATTTATGTATAGTTAAATAAATCTGTTGCAGGAGTATCAAGGTTGTGGACTCTGACTGAAAATGTCCACAACCGAGTAGAAAAATGACACAAAAATTATGTCTGCATTTATTATTAACAATTTTCTTATGTAGGAATGAGTGAATCTGCTTTTTGTCAAACTATTCTTAATGGATGAAAATTTTCTTTTTTTTTAAAAGGGTTAAGGTGCGACCGAATAGAGTTACTCACATGAAACTGCAGACATTCACAAAAGTAACAAATCTAAGCCCTATGTTTACTGAGACTACAAAAAAAAAACTCCCTCTAATGAATTACAGGCTGGTGAGGTGAAGGCACACTTGGGAACTTGAAAATATTGCGTTGGCTCTACACAAAATGTGCCTGAGCCAATCAGCGTGGAGAAACTTCTCTTACAATATGTCATGCTGTCATAAGTGATTGGGCATCATGAATAATTTATGGGCCACAAATCACGGAGACCCAGTTCTTGCATGCAACAGACAGCCGACATTGCTAACACATGTGCAGTAGGCATGCGAAAAGTGGTTTCAATACAAGATTCACCCATACCAACAATGGTCCGATAAATTCTGGAAATGAATCAGCTGCTGTGGTGAAGTGGTTAACATCACAGACTCCCAAGTGGGAGGTCGTGGGTCTGATTCCTATCAGAGCCATTTATTTGAGTGATTTTCCCATCCCGATCAGCTCAAACCCAGAGCTGAGTTTGCTACAGGCTCAGTTAGGAAGACTGGGACCACACAGTTCAGTTTCTTCCATTTAATGGATGCATCTTTCCGAGCATTGCTCTAATTTCCTGACCAACACTGCAGGTATCTGTATCTCTCAGGCCTGGTTGGCGCCAGGATAGCTTATGAAAGTAAGCCTACAGTAGTCCTGTCATGCACTCTCAGACCTAAATGGAAATCCAATGCATTATCTTCATCCTCATCAAATGAGCATCAAAAAAAAGTCTCAAATTCTGTGGCCCTTCAAGCTCTGCTCTCATGGTGACCTCGGTTTCAATTGCCTCTCTGCGTCTATGGCCTTGGTTTGATTCTGTCCCAGTCATCTGTATCTGCAAATTCATGGGAACTGTCGTTGGACGGACACCGTGGCACCCTCTGGAGGGAGAACTCACTCATGCTGGCTCCACGACTAAGCAATTATTGTCATCAGTAGGGGGCTTAGTAGGTGGTGTCCTGTAATCGATCAGAACAGGCACCACTGAACACCTCCAAAGTGACTCCGCAGCAGTGCAGTGTCTCCTCTGGTGGGTTGCTTCATGACGACTTGACACCGAGTGTTCCCTGTGGATTGCAGGTGCTGGAGCTGTGGCGGATCGGAGCCGGCTGTGGATGAGAAGTCGGAATGAGCAGCAAGGGTACAATGCCACTGTGGAGGCACAGAAGATGGGACAGCAAAAAAAACACCAAAAAAATTCTGTAAATGATCTACATACCTACATTTCCAACCTTCAATCTTGGACTGCAATTCAAAACCCAGCCAAGTCATCACTGTTCATTGCCCCACATAACCGCAGTCAATCACTAAAGTTCAATCTGAAGTGTCCTTTTGAACTCAATAATCTTGCCTTCTATAAATTCTCAAATAAATCTTCATTTGATGGCCATTACACAACGGCATCAGCCAGGGAACAATTATGTCCCTTGACGTCTTAATGGAATACCTGTGCATACCTGCACCCATGTGAACACAGCGCAGGCTTCCGAGGATGGTGCAGGACTGCTCGCAGCTGGTTTGTTCGGCAGTTGAGTACAGCACTTCTCTGGGTCCAACACACACCTTCCGGTGTTTCTTTATTTTCCTTCTCAAACTAAAATGTCCATTTGAACTCAATAATCTTGCCTTAATCTTGCCTTTTATGATGTTCTCATAAATCTTCGTTGGATGGCAACTTAACTCTTGAATGAATATGGCTTTGTCAAAAACTTTTCATCAGCAACTGATTTATTTTCAACTCTACCAAATCAGTTTCGCTGCTGTCAATCTTAACAATGCTGGCATTGAATACATTTATTCCTACACGCAAGTCATCGTAAAACACTCCATCTTCACTGGCAGCCATTTTCCCAAACAAATCTGCGCATTCTCTTAAATTTGACATCACCAATCTTTTATTTTTCTACAAATCAACTACATGACTTCTTCAATCTCCCAATCATGATGATATCCAGTCGGCTATGACCCATAAATTACATGTCAAGCCATGTGTGATGTGGAGAGGGGGAAAAAAAGACTAAGTAAACAGGAGTGAAGACAAGAAAAGCAAAACGAGCCACAAAATAATTTAGATCTACCAGTACAAACATAAACAAATAAGAAAATACTTGTTCATTTTCAAATCTCCAATCAGACCAATCCAGCTACTGTAGCTACTCTTAAAGGGAGCCTCTCCCCAGAAACTGGGAGTTCCACACCGATATATTACCTTGAGAGAAGGGGGGGGGGGGGGGGGAGAGAGAAGAGGGGGAGAACCCGAATTTGATTTCAACTAAGCAGAGAAGCAGATATTACTTGATCAGAATGTCCTAGTAATTATAGAATAAAGATTCACCATGAGTTATTTCTAATATGCTGAGTATGTTAAGTTTACGGGGAGTTTACCATTTATGGTGAAAAAGGTAAATAAAGCAGTATGCTCGTCAGAACTTTGATGTCCACCATTTGCAATCATTCATTTTTTTTTTTTTTTAAACCATCCAATCAAATTAATTGTCACTTAAAATGCAGGGTCATATCCTGTCAACATGTTACAGAATCACTGCTGGTTTCAGTAACAGTCGACTAAACTGTGTAACAAGCATAAAACTTGTTCTTATTTGAATAAAGCTATCTATGCACTACATGCCGAAGAGTTTCCCTACTATAAGGCGGGATACACGTCAGTGCGTTTCCTGAACCCTATGGTCAATAATCTCCTTTCGGTTTCCATCGACAGAGCAAAGAACCTCATTATTTCAAAAGTCTGCGTACAGCTGGTTAATCTGAAAGTGACCGGAATTCTATCTTGACCACACAAAAAAAAAAGAATTTTGGATGGCCTAGAAAACCAACATGTATCTGTGTAGAAACTGAAAGTAGACAGACAGTTTCTTGCTACAGTATTCTCGACAAGTATAAACATAAAAAGAAACCTTCTTCAGTTTTATCTCAGACACCAACATGGTCAAGGACCCAAGCTGGAGCAGGGTACATTCTTGAAACTATTTTTACTTAACATGTGCAATAAAGTGAGTAATTATCCCCTTTCTGTTGATTGGGTGTGGGCGAGTGAATTTGGGTTTCCATAGTTGTGGCATCTTACAAGCAATTACAAGTGCTGACGTAACCATGTTTGACAGAACCATTCATACTGTCAAAACCTTTCCAACCATCCCTCAGCATGAAGATGTCTTACCAAGTTCAGACCATTCATAATGATTTCTACTTAGCAGAGGAGAAGATCTTTGCAAATATAGAACAAAGATTCACCATAAGCCATCACATATCCGGTCCAATGTAGCCCAGTATGGTCAGTTAATTGTGGCTTTTATCATTGATGGCGTTAATGGTAAATGAAGTGGTATGGAATACAGCCTCACTCGTTCAACAATAACGTGTCTATTTTTACATATATTTTACACACACACATACATAGAGAGAGAGAGAGAGAGAGAGAGAGAGAGAGAGGTGTTTATCATCCATCCATCTATCCATCCATCTTTCTCTGTGTGTGTGTGTGTGTGTGTGTGTGTGTGTGTGTGTGTGTGTGTGTGTGTGTGTGAAAACATAAAAAATTTGCTTTTGTGACCCAAATAAAACACAGCGTAATTACACCACGTAAAGATGGGAAATCTGAAATGGGCACATCAACATAAACATAAAAGCTACAATAAAATGAGCTGATAAAAGTGTTTGAAACAACTTCAAGCCTGCACCAAAACACACATGTACAGAAAGACAAATCATCAAGGAAATGGAGGTTTTCATTGTTAAAGTTGGAAAAAGGTCTCTTCCTGTCACTTGCAGTTGCTTTTGAGTTTTGTGCACACTTTTCCTTATGGGGGAACGAACTGAAATCAAGCACACACACACACACATACTTCTGTCTAATAACACTTATAGTGAATAGACGTTAAACTAAAGAACTAACACACACACATACTTGTTTACCTAACATTATGGAGTACTTTTTTCCCGATGTGATCTGTTCGCCACTCGATCATTTTGATCCAGTGGCGAACATGAGAAGGTAAGTGGTTTCTCGTTCTTCGTTTTCACCGTCCTAAATGTTATATGTTTTCACCTGAAGAAGACCCAAGAGGCCGAAATGCACTTAGTCTTGTCCTCTACTCTGTTTGTCTGTGCCCTTGGCGGTAATTTACCCCCTCTCTTTCTAAATTTATTAAGACAATTCAGGTCAGAAATCTACGTACTTTACCGGATGCACACCAGCAGCGCTTCACTGTTCTTATGGAGTATTTTAGATTTTTACAGGAGTGCAAAAGTTATAGTATTTGGAAGTTTATGAGGTACTCGTTGTGGAGTAACGGAAAAATGTACTCCATAAAGACATGGTACTCCACAAGCCCAGTGTTGGGTCTCGCATCGTACTCCATAATGTAAGGTAGACGAACACACACACACACAGACACACACACAGACACACACACTCACTCCCCAACGCATGCAAGATGAAACTGGCAATTACCTCTCATATAAACATATCCAGCATCCTGTTCATGTTAAAAATTTAAGGTGGCTACCAAAAAAAAAAAAAAAAGGAACACAGTCCAAGACGTCAAAAAAAAAAAAAAAAAAAAAAAAAAAAATCTTGGACCACGCATGATGCTATTATCTGCACTCTTATCAACACACTGACTGCTACAGACAAGGATGCTTGTCAGTTAGACTATTACATCCTTGTGATAGAATGGGAGGGACAGACTGGTTATCTGCACCATTCAGTTAAGTTCAGCAATCAAGCAGTTCAGTATATTTCAAATTGTCAGAACATTTTAAAAAAACAATGTGTTGAAAAGGCATTGAGGCATAATGTCAACATGTGGCATTACATATTACATGTGGCGTATTTCTAATAGAAATCTATCAATTACCTTTACAGCGAAATTCACATCCTATTAGCCTGAGCATCTTTTAAGTAAAAAGTGTTCACAGACTTGGGACCATGGGAGATAAGGTGTGGGTGGGGAAGGACACATCTTTGATCCAGTCTGTTGACTATTTAGTATGCAACCCTGGCAACACTGCATCTTTCTCCACCATCATGTGTAACACTTTGCAACGGGTTCTTAGGTGAATTCAACACAGTTCTATATTCCAATGACTTCTATTTTGGTCATCAGATTTGGTAACTGAAGTTTGCAGTGAATCTTTTTTTGTTCAAGTTTATTCTTCATCACCTTAACCCAGAGTTTCCAGGTAATCTTCCTCCCATTTCTGCTTTGTATGCAAAGATTCTACAGTGCGACAATAATGTCCGTCTTCTGTCTGATTCTCAGAAACTACAATGTCTGGAGGACTATCCACAAGACTGGTATATTCTGAGTGAACATCTCCATAATATTCATTGTTACTTGTAACATTTGCACAGCTTGCTTCTTCAGAGTGGGCTTTTTGACTTGTTTCAATACCCCCTGCATTACATGGAGCAGTCTTGCCAGCTTCAAACTCTGTTTCTTCACAATGGGGAAATTCCCTGGTATCAACATTTTGTTCATTATGAACAGTGTTGTATGTTTCAGCGTCTGCTTCTTCCTGCTGAATGTTTTTTCCCGTTTCAGCTGCTTGTTTATAGGCACTTAAACTGGCAGCTTCACAGCTTTCAACGTTCTTGTTTTCCATCAGATCTGAGATTCCATTTCCTAGTGTACTGTGGGAGATAGGTAATCTCTCGAAAGGGATGTGATCGATATCAGACTGTTCTTGTTCCTGTAGTCCTGATGTGCTCTCTCCGAAACCACTGTCAAAAGGAAGGGATTCTGATGTGCTGGGAGCAGCAAGTATGAAACCATTTTCCTTTAATTCCTGTGATGAAATACTGCATGAGGCCAACTGTTTCCCGCTGATGTTTTCATTTCTCATGGTCATGGCTGTATCTGTGTTGCCATCATTTACCATTACTTCTTTTCCAAACACAGAAGCATCCAGGTCCACTGCTGCTCCACCTGATACGCTTTCAATCACTATTCTTGATTCAAAACTACCTTCATCTACATCTTCACATACAGAGTGGCTCTCTCTTAACTTTTCACATCCATTGCTATGACCTGTGTATACGTTTGCATTCTCTGTTGACTGACTGAGAAATTCAGAATACTTTGAATCACTAGTTGTGTCAGTTTCATTTGACAGAATTTGATGTTCATGCTGTGTGTAAATATGCTCATCAACTTCAGATTCATGGTAGCTTTCAGCTATTTCTTCACCATTTGCACCAGAACATGCATGTGACGCTAATGAGTCTGCATCAGAGAACAGGCCACCGCAAATCTGGCAAATGAACAAGGTAACTGAATCTTCATTGGGATCATCATCAAGGGATGCAGGAAATTCTACTTCTTCCACGCTGCCTCCATACCGATTGTGGCAATCCATGTGCACCCTGTACTGTTTAAAATCTGTAAATATGATTCTACATTTTCCACAGAATCTTATTGGCATGGAATGAATGTTCATCATATGTCTCTTGATAGATAATGGTGAAAAGAATTTTAGACAAACTGTGCACTTGACTGGTTCAAGATTACGACTCTTATGTTTCTTTTTTCCTTTCTTTGGACCAATACTTGAGGTGGCTGGCTGTTCACAGATGTGAGCATTCATTTCACTTTCATCCTTGAATACTGTTCTGCAAAACTTGCAAGAAAAAACGCTGCCTGTCATGACATCAAAGATGCTCAGCCTTATTTTATCTGTAGTCTCCAAACCTTGTTCCTGATGCAATGGGTTCTCTGATGTTTCTGGCACATTTTCAGTGTGCTCCTGCATATGTTTGGTCCATTCTCGAGCAAGATGGAAGCCCATGTCACAAGTCATGCATCTGTAACGACACTCTTGTTCTGCTGGAAAGGAGCTAGAGCTGTCCTCTAACACATAGTCATTCTCATCATACTGGGAGCTAGAAGCTGAAGCATCTGACTGTTTTGAGTAAAAGCTTAAGCATCTGTGGCTGAAGAGGTCACCTGAAGTGTCAAAACCCAAACGGCACCCTTGACACCAATAAACAGACATTCCTGGGTGAGCTGTTTTGATGTGGTGAAGTAATGCATCATTTTTCATGACAGTATATTTACAATTTCGCCGTCTACACTGGAATATGCCAGTTCTTCCACCATGCCTGCGCTGCAGATGTCTATTAAGTGACCGTTTTACAGTAAAACATAATTTGCAGACATCACACAAAAAGAACCTTGAGGCGTAATTTTCTCCTGCTTGAGCAAGCTTCTGGTGCGTCATATTGTAGAGAATCACTTCTTTTGACAACTTATGACGAACCTGCATGTGACGAATCAAATTTTGTCTCCAGTTAAACATTCTCTCACAAATGGTACATTTAAATTCACCAAACCTATTGACAATATTCCAGATTCTCTTCTTTTGGGCTCTGTCTGTCTGACCACATTTAGTTAAATGAAGATGTAGCTTTGCTTTGCTACCACAAGCCTTCCCACATTTATGACATTTCCTTCCTCCGTATCTTTGATCAGCAAAACTGTGAGGATGTTCAGATTTTATATGCATGCGCATGGTTTTGCGCAACACAAATGACTTGCCACAGATATGGCAAGCCCATTGCTTTTTTTTCTGAAAGGGAGCAGGATTTTTCAATACCTTGACACACAACGGAGATTCTGGATTTGGTGTTGTTTTCAAAGAACCTTTTGTACTATTTCTATGATAAAGTCTTTGATGCCGAAACAAACTCCAGTTGTGTAAAAAGAATTTTCCACATTTACCGCACCTACATCGACCTCTGTTGCCCGATGCTGACACTGGTTTGGACCCTGAAGTCATAGGAGGTTTAGACCCTGAAGTCACAGGTGTTTTGGAAACTGAAGTCGCAGCTGGTTTGGAGAATGAAGTTGCTGCTTTGGGGGCTGAAGTCACAGCTGGTCTGGGATCCGACATTACTGCTGGATTGGGGCCTACAGAAATGGCTGGTTTAGGATCCTCTTGAGGTACAGCTTGTTTCGGAATCCTTCGTTTGTGGCGGACTTTATAATGGACCTTCAAACCCTGAAGCGAGTACAGTACTTTCCCACAGATCTTGCATTTCATGGGGTCGGGTTTCTTCCCAGTCGGCTCCACTTTGTGAAAATGTCGATAATGTGCCACCAACACCTTTCTTTTACTGTACCTTTTCCCACAAATCTGACATGTTGTACTGCTAATGTCAGCAAAAGGTATACCTGATTCTTTCTGGACACTTGTGGAAGGAATGCTGGATTTGGCCTGAGAAGCAGAAACTGGTGCATCTGAAGAAGGGTCAGGGGCACTGTCGCTTTTCTTATTTTTTGTGAGCATGGCCTTTTCCAAACGCACACCATGTCGCAGCTTGTAATGTGCCCCTAAACCTTGTTTATTATGGAAAACTTTGTGACAGTATCTACACGACAAGAATTTTGTCACAATTGGCCATGATGTTTTGTGCGCTATTTTCATGTGAGCTGACAAATGCTTTGCCAGTTTAAATCTTCTGCCACAAACTTTGCAGACTCTACCTGGTACAGTCTTGTGGTTAACCCGCAAATGAACAGACAAGAGTTTTGCTTGATTAAACCGTTTTCCGCAGACATGGCACACAAGTCCTGGGGTCTGAGAAACACCATGAGCCACAGTCTGGTGTATTTGCATTTGTCTGGAATTGCTGAACGTCATGTTACACACTGTGCATGGAACTACAGTACCATCTTTATGAGTCACAATGTGGTTGTCAAATTCAGAAATGTCTTCAAATTTTACTTCACAATATTTGCATCGAAGCAACATGCGGCCATCATGCATGATTTGAAGATGATCAAGTAGGTCAACCTTTTTAACAAACGCCTTCTTGCAGACTCCACATGAATACTGGTAAGAATGGTAAGGAAGATGACGCAAGAGCACAGAACGATAAGGGAATGTTTCATTACACTTGTGGCACTCAAACAAACCACCTTTCCCATGGCTCTTCGCAGGTACATTCTGGACGAGTTCTTGGGAATGTGAAGTGCTAGGTAGCCTATGTCGTCTAAGGGATGTGTGAAACGAAGCATCCTCAATCTCCATTTTAACAGGAGGTGCATCACACTGTGAATGTTGGTGAACCTTCAGCTGTTCAGGTTTGCTGAATGCTGCTGGGCAACTTGGGCAGGCATACGGCTTGTTCTGTGAATGAAGTCTGAACGAACTGGGGCACTGCAGAGCCAGATGAAATGCCGCCAGGCATTTTCTGCAGTCATATGGTCTTGATGCAGTTTCCAGGGAAACCATGGACACAGTTGCCTGGGGGGAAAAAAATCATACACATCAGTGACAGTATCACTTATATAACATAAGCGGACAAAAAAAAAAAAGGGGGAAAGAAAAAGGGATGCAAACACGGAGTGTCTTCCAAATTTCTGAAGAGGTATTATGTTTCAAAATAAGAATCGTGATATGCAGTAAATCAAACACAGTCAAACATGCAACTATCCCCTAGACTACACTAGTCTAAGCATAGACAGGAATAACTCGACCTATCAGTTTGTCTGTGGCATATACAGATGCATTCATCTGACAGGAATAAGTTCACCCATCAGTTTGTCTGCGGCAGATACAGATGCATTCACTGTAACTTGCACTTAGTTATGGCACCAATGACCAGAATAGCTACCTTGAGTTTGTATCTGTTTGAAACGCGCATGTGTGTACATGTGCACACAAGCACACCCACACACAATGTATTTATAACTGAATTTAGAAGAAATAAATCTCTCACTAGTTCAAAACAAAGACTGAATCAAGAAGTGAATCTGCATGAGAGCAGCAATCAAAAAACAAACACAAATTTGTTTTAATAAATGATCAATGTTGTCTTTTGCTACTGAAAACTAAAGAGTAACCAAATTGCAATCCAAAACATCTGCATTCTTTAACAGAACATTAGCTGCCTCTTCATTTTGCTTTTGCATTTTCTAGGAAGGGTGAAAAGGCTGCACTTCTTCTTTCTTTTCTTTTTTCAATCTCTTCTCCTATTTCTCCTAATGACTTTGCTTCTATACCACTCACTCTGAAAACTTAGTACTTTATCACTCCGAACTGGCCACTGACCTCTTCATTTTCACCCATTGCACACAGAGTTAATACCGTAAAACCCTCTGAATTCACAGTTATTTCAAATTGGACAGCACGCTCCAGTCAATATCCTCCCATCAGCTCTTTTTGCCTGTGAGCTCAGATGCTATGTTGTCACCATATGTTTCACTTGGCCACTGAAGTCTTCACTCCATATCATACTTAATACCATGAAATTCAAAACAAAACAAAAAGGCAAGAAACAATGTTTGAAAATAACAAGAATGGGAAGATGGAAACAATTAAATCGCAAGAAACAGAACTAAAGGATCCTAGTCTGTTCTGGTAACATTGTTCCATTATCATTCTAATATCACAACAAAAACCAGGCTGCATGACCGAGGCTTCCCACTAATGTTATAACTCAGTTTACTTTGGAAATAAAGATGTGGTGATTATCTTTTAAATCGCCGGGAGGTGGAAATACAGGCAAGCACACGCACATGCAGGAACATGAGAGCAAGTGTAAACACACAGAGGGAGGGTGAGAGAGACAGAGACAGACAGCATGAGATGGAAAAGAAAAAAAACAGACAGACTCTGACATATAAGGAGACAGACTGGCAAACTGACAGAAAATGAGACTGAAAATTGTTTAAATGCAAATTTCATGTTGTTGACAACCTTGATGACAGCAAGGGAGGCATTATGCCTGAAGAGAGATGAATACACACGAACACATGCGCGCGCGCACACACACACACACACACACACACACTGCATCCACATGCTCATTTATGAATGCCAACACATGCACACACAATGCACATAGGCATGAACGCATACAGCAGACACATCATACTGGGGAGGGAGATCGATGGACAGTCTGTCAGCAAAGCAGACACAGGAGACAGATCTAACGCAAAATGACTGGAAATAAAATATGGTTAAAACACGTCACATACAAACACATGTGGTGAGAGAGAGAGAGCAAGAGGGACAGACAGGACCCAACGGTTAAAATGCAAGTGATTTCTAAAACCAGTGGAGCAAATCTGACATAGGCAAAAAATATCTAGATCAAACCGTATCTGGCAGCCGGGTCACTGCAATGGACGGTCAAGAGCAACAAACTCAACAGTCCACTTTTCCACCATCAACATCCCGTAAAACAAACATTAAGTAAAAAAAAATTATATTGATGAAGGGAACAATAAAGGATGTCTCCTCCTTTGCTCTGTTTACTTTGTGACCTGCGTTTGTACTACGGGAACTGCTTCTGTAAGCAGTATATATTTGTTTGAAGTCATGGGAAAATGACCACCGTTCTATGGGAGAGTTACCCTTCTTGTTTGTTATTTCCTGAAAATTGAATCCATACTCGATACCAGTGGCTGACAGTTCTGGTTTTATTTCATCAAAAAACGAAACGCAGACACTCAAACTGATATATCTTACTGATTCAGTGAAATACAATATAAGCCCTTTTTACATCAATCACCTTCCCCCAAGGTCTTCATCAGTACTGGGTGCCTTTCAGTTTCAAGATGTATTGTCATCAACTCCCAGTCTCTGACTTTAGCACATCATCTCAATGCATGGCACCTAACTTTTCTCTCTCTCATGAACATAAAACATAATCCATCATCACGACGGATGGTGTTGGAGATTTTCATTACATCTTTTAAATACAAAAGAAAATCTAGAAAATGTTCCGTTTTCTGAATTCCTGCTTATATGCAAGTACACAAAAAAAAGGCAAACACACAGAGACACGAGCACATATGAACACATGCATACTGACACGCACACATGTTTAGACGTACGCAAGATTGCACATAAACACCTACAGTTACACACCACACACAAACACATAATGTACACAATTCCCAAACTGGGTTAACAGACTTTTAAAATGCATTTTCAAGAGTATTGCAATCAATGAAAAGCCAGTATTCCTATAATATTCTGAAACTAAACCGAATCATTTCAGCAAAGCTAGGATGTTCAACAGCAACATTTTTAAACAAGCACTTCAAATTTTAATTTAATGTTCCAGAAATCTACTTGTGCAATGTTGATTTTTCTATTTTACAAATCAACTATTGATAAAGTCTATTTTATTTTACAAATGTTTCTGACTGTAATAGTATGCTAGGATCTATGTGAAAACAAACTGTGTTTACCAAAATGGTGGGTTTACGAGAAAAAAGAAGTGTTTTCTAGGCATTCAACCTGTTGGTAACCCTACCTTATTATATATAGTTTACGAAATTACACATTGCCGCTTGGATTTACAACTGCCGTGGGTCTGAAAATCAAATTTTACAGAAACAAAAAAACTGATTATTATCCCCACAAAATGTACTGCAAGCTGAGTTATGGTACAAGTATTCTGATTACAGCATGTTTATTTTTAGGATAATGTGATTGGGACTTGGCTACATTATGTCCCTTGGCACGTTCTCATAGTATACCAAAAATCTCAAAAATGCAAAAAATCAGAGTTATGCAAGTTGTATTTCCGGCGACACATACACAAACTCCTCACACATGTAGTCGGTGAGGAGCAGGGGTAGGCTTCACCCCCACCCCCACCCCCCCAGGGCTAAACCAGACTAAGTCTAAAATGTGCTCCTGGATGTGCTGAATCCAATGCATGTTAACAGAAAAAAATTTGGGATGGTCTTAGAGTTATTGCCCTTGCTGCAATCGTACCCCCCCCCCCCCCCCCCCTAAACCTCTTGCATTTTCAATAAGTAATCAAGTGGTATTAAAACTTAGAAAACTATTTTTTGCTTCCTTGTTTATTAAAAGCAACTAGTAGGTATCATAAAAAGAGCATTACAAATAATAGTAAGGCTATATTTTGGCTTCATTAATGCATGTTCTTTGCACACTGTTATTTTCATGACTGCAAGACAATGTCATCTCTCGCATTTAAAAAAATATTTAACAAGTCGTCACTTGGAACATATTATTTTCATAAACTACAATACATTAGAATAATTTTGACCAAGTTTGAAGGTTCTAGACTATTTTCATTTTCAGTACAGATATGTACAAGGAAGAATCAATGAAATCCATGAAACGGAGAAGGAAGGGGTGGGGGAAAAGATCCTTCTGCAAGGAGATGCCACTAAGAGGCCAGCTGGTTGGGAACAGTTTTTGACCAATGGTGAAAACAAGAAACAGCTTGTTAAAGGTCTCCTTGATGTCTGGAGCAAAGATTCCTTATCACTAATATCAGAAAAGCTCAAGGATAGGAATGTCATTCTCATTTGTGAGGGTACTGCTTACAAACCGACATCAGATGGCAACTAAACAGTGAAAGAGACAGTGGAAAATCTGAATTCAGATCAAGAGGAGGCTGATTCCAGGGTAGTCCTGTATTGCCAGTATGGTCTAGAGAAAGGCTACGGATACATTAGGGTGAAGAGCCCTGATTCTGACATCACCACCTTACTGCACTACGCTCAGCAACTCAGTGGAGTAACCCTTCTTTTTGACACAGGAAAGGGCAACAGAAAATGTCTCCTGAATGTTACACAGCTTGCTGGTGAAAGAACACAGGAACATTGCTCTGCGCTGTTGGGTCTGCATGCGTTTACCGTATTACGGGATGTGACAGTAGTAGTGCCTTTAAAGGCAGAGGGAAAGTGAGAGCCATGGAAATTCTCCAGCAAGAACAAAGGTTTCGTCATGTTCTGGCAGAACTGGGCGAGGACTGGAAGGTCAGTGAGGAGCTCATACAGGGACTGGAGTCATTCACATGTTGTCTCTATGGAAAACCATGTTTTGCCTAAGTTGACGATTGTTTTACAGAGTGCCATTGAAACCATTTTTTGTGTCGAAATTAAGTATAAATGTGTTTCCATGGTGAATACTTGTTTATTTCATAAATCAAGTAATGATTTGTGGGTTTCAGTTAGGACTGACGCATTTAGAACTGTGGGCGATATTCCAGTTCTTGGGGGTAGTGGTGATCTTTTTGCAATTGTGACATACCTAAATAGTCTAGAACCTTCAAACTTGGTCAAAATTATCCTAATGTATTGTAGTTTATGAAAATATGTTCCAAGTGATGACTTGTTAAATATTTTTTTTAAGTGCGTGAGATGACATCGTCTTTTAGTCATGAAAATAACAAGTGTGCAAAGAACATGCATTACTGAAGCCAAAATATAGCCTTACTATTATTTGTAATGCTCTTTTTATGATACCTACTAGTTACTTTTAATAAACAAGGAAGCAAAAAATAGTTTTCTAAGTTTTAATACCACTTGATTACTTACTGAAAATGCAATTGCCGAAAAGAGGTTGGGAGGGTTACGATTGGGCAAGGGCAATAACTCTAAGACCATCCCAAATTTTTTTCTGTTAACATGCATAAATGGATTCAGCACATCCAGGAGCACATTTAGACTTAGTCTGGTTCAGCCCGGGGGTGGGCGGAGAAGGGCCTCCACCCCCACCCCTCACCAACTAATGGAAACTGATACAAAACATGAAAGTTAAAAAAAAAATTTTTTTTTAAAGTGAGTGGACACACCTAGACAAACAGCACTAAGAACTTAAACACACACATACAAACAACACAAAGAACTTAAACGAAACACACACACACACACAAACAGCACTAAGAACCTAAACACACACACACACACACACACACACACACACACACACACAAACAGCACTAAGAACTTAAACACACGCACACTCACACATGATGTACACAAACTAATTTCCATAATTTATGGGCAGTCTGCTCTTATAGTGCATCCTTGCTAAACAGTAATCATGCACACAAATACACAGTTCAACAATGAAACTGTGTGCAGAGTATGTGCAAACAGAGTGAGAAGCTGTATTCAAGTGATACACTGACTTTGTTTTGTCCCCTTACATGAAAAAGCCTCCCAGGTTTCTATCTCTTCTCCATGTTCCGTGCATGTTCTGAGTGTGTGCACACATGTGAGAGTGGGAATGTGTATGTGAGTGAGAGAGAGAGAGAGAGAAGTGTGTGTGTGTGTGTGTGTGTGTGTGTGTGTGTGTGTGTGTGTGTGTGTGTGTGTGCGTGCCTGTGCACGTGTGTGTACTGCACACACTGCACTATGTCACACTACATGTGTTGAGAAAATTCCTTTCAGATGGCTAAACCTCTCTCCCATAATAAATGTAATTGGCCATAATGTTCTTCTCACAACCTGTCGATCAGACATCAGTAAGCTGATGCCTAGCTTAACTCTCTAAATGAAGATATCAAGCACCAAAATTCAGATTTGTCATCAGGCATAAGACTGAAAACTGTCTTCTACAGTATGTAAAGTTCATCAAAGGATGCCTGAGAGGAGAACATTCATTTCTCCTCTGAGATCCTGTGTAAAGTTTCACCGATTTTCCCAGAAGAAAATTAACTTGCATCTAGTTTCAAGTCTTAAAAAAGTATGCATAGTTTGTGTAATGATATATTAGCTAGTGTCAGTCTATTTTTTTTCATACATTTCATGTTTGAACCTATATATCTAAACTCTGTCACTTGGAGTACAGCACCTGTCAAATATGCAAAAACCTTTTACTAAGACAAAACCTTGAGCAAATTACACCAGAGCTATCTGAACATGTCCCCAGAAAAAATATAAATTTCGTTTGATGACTGGTAGTGGTGTACTACCTGAAAGAATTTTACTCCTTTTACCATTAATAAGGAAGAGAATAGAGGAGAATAGAAGTGAATTTGGATTTAAAAAGCAAACAAATAAACAAACAAACAAAACCCTGCTCTGTAATTTTAACAGAGAACACTGAACACACTCAAACCTCCCACCCCAAAAGTGAACACAAAAAATGAACAACAGGCTGGAAAAGTAGAGTTACATTTTCATATCATTATTTTTGTGTTTAGTAGTTTTTAATTTAAAGATTATTACTTTAAATATCCAAAGAGACAGAATGTCCTTCACTCAGATTACGTCACAAAGTGACAAACTCTCTTCTCTGTTATTAATTCAAAACGGGGGGGGGGGGGGGGGGGGGGGCAACGAGAAAGTATTTAACTGAAAAAGCTGCTAAAAAGACAAGCCCTGACATTAACTATCAAGAATGCTTCCAATAAAGACATTTCAAGACACTCTTTATTACTTTATTGACAAAAATAGATCAAGTTAATGGATTCATGCTGCTAAATAAATATTCATTCAACCGCAATTCTTTTCAGAACTTATAAAAAATTTCTATTACGTATCTTTCTATCCAAACATTCAACCCTTTTTTTTCTTAGACCAGTGCGGTAGTTGTTTTTATCAGGATCTGTTACCATCCAAAAATGGTCACGTCTTCGTTTGAAAGTCACCAACTGACCAAGTGAATAGAAAATTCCAAAACACTGCAAATCTGTGCCTTGTCAAAGCAAACAAAAATGCCAATCTTGCTGTGACCCACAATCAACTCTGCGGCAACATGCATTAAAACGAATTCTGTGAAAATTTGTGACCGACAAGAGAGTTTAAAAAAAGAATGTTTTCATAATTCAAATTCCCTTTTGAGAAATTACAGAGGTCAATAGGGACATGTCATCCTATAACAACCCAACAATACCAAGGCACATTTGAACTTAGAATGCAAATATGCCAATCTGACTTTTATTCTGACACTGGACATCAATTCTTTCCTAGGTGAAGTTTGAAAGTCTCAAAAAATGTTTATTTTGAAGGCTAATCTCAAAATGTTATGCTATGGCAAAAACTGAAAAAGCATACATGTCCATTTGTCCCAACTGACTAATCGTCAATAATTTCATAGAAAGAAAAATACTGAAACGTTCAGTATTTTTCATTCTATGAAATTACTGACGAATTCAGTGAAAGCATTTGAAGGTTTTGCATAGCCTTTGGCAATCATGTGATACACAGAAACTGAAAATGAGGCTAAAAGATGGCAAGAAACGAACTAGGGTGTTTCTGTTTCATGTCTGCAGCTTTGTAACTGTCACAAATTACAAAACAGACTGTGAATGTCCTGATCTACACACATTCTATGCCATACCACATTTTAATGATTATCTTCTGGCCACAAGGTTCACACTAATCAAATACTGACAAGGATGCATGATACGTGAAGCACACGTTTGCACCATTAATACTCCCATTATCTGAAACAGATTCTGTACCAGGACATGAATTACTGCAACTTAGTGTATGTATAATGTTGTTTCTCTTAATGTCTCCACAGGATCTATGCCGAATGACTGAACTGGCTAGAACCAAGGCTCTGGTCATCAGAATATATTACTTCTGAATGAAGATTTGTTCAAATCTATCAGCCATGTGTTATAGAGGGTCTCTTAGTCTTATTCCCCTACATGAACGAAAAAATTGTAGACAAAGTTGAAAGTTTCAGTGTTCAAACAATTTTAGCAGTTGCGAGCATTTGGGGTTACAGAGTGGCAATGACCTCTAAAGCAGAAAGGGAGTCTGACAAAATGAGAAAATCTTTTATGTTTTTATTCAGATATTATTTGAAGAGTCAGGAACCAAAGCTGCTGACTCAGCAATGTAGATAGAGTTGTCAGTGGGAATGTGTTTAGAACATCTCTCTGAGATGGACCTATTGGCCCCTCCGAGTAGGGCTTTTGTTTCCACACTTACCAAACTACAACACCTGCAAGCTGCTCATATTAACACATACTGACAAAACATGCCTCGCCTCAGTGAGACAACACTCTATTGGAGTTCAATTTGAGAAAAATCAAAGGTTGTGGAGATACAGAAGTGAAAAGGGGAGGAAGAACAGACGAACACGCAGACTGAGTTCATTTTTTTTTTTTTTCTAAAAAAAAGAAAAGGAAAAAAAAAAATTTTGGCTGAGTAAAACTGGGAAAGAGGCAGGTAACGCTGTATTTACTTTATGTTTTACTGTTTAGTTAAGGAACAGATGTCAAATGTGCATTAATGAGTAAAACATCAACAGTGTTTAAAATGAAAAGTTTAAATAAATGCCAAATTCATGCCATATTTTTCTGCAGTGTGTACAGAGGGGGATTTCATGACAGCTTGGCATCAAATCATGACACACAGCTGCATGCATTGGCCAAACTAATAGTACATGTTCAACACTGAAAACTTCTTACAATCCGAAATTCATAAACTGGCATGGAATTATACATCATGTGCAGAAATGAATGTAGCTCTCTCTAACTTTCACAATCTGTTGGAAATCACAGATAAGTAACGACTATGGTGAATTCCTATGCAATGTGGCTGTACTTTTGTGGTATGGGACATAAAATAGAAATAAAATGCCTTCTTCAAACGCAAGCCTTCTTCCTTTCTTACATTCTCTTGTCTTAGATACAGGTATAACATCGTCTCGTAGGCACTGATTCACCAGTAATCAACAAGTTCATGTAGCTATTTAGTGCGAACTTCATTTTGTGCACAATTATCTATGATAATAAATTCAACATTATGACAAGTTTAAAAAGCTATTTAAACTGCTGACAATCAAGTAACATTATCTTTAAGTTTAATGTCATCAACTAAAAGGCTAACATTTTCATCTTTATCCATAATGGTCATCAAATGAAATAGCTCATATTTTAATCCTTACCAAGAGTAAGGTAAAATATCTGAATTTGAATTTTCGTCTAGAACTTTTTTGTTCTTAATACAATTTTTGTTGATTATACAAACTTAATAAGTCAGACCGACAAACTTGACAAGTCAGACCACTGATGAAAGCTAAAGCGGAAACTGATAAAGGATAAAAAAAAAAAAATGTAAAGATTTCACTCTGAGTTTGAACAAAGACAACATTATGTTGTCTAAAGAAGTGAGAAAACAAAGGAATTATTTCTGATGCCCCAGAGGCATTTGCTCAACGCACTTATTCACTGTAAATGTTTACACTGGTCACAATGTTCTTATTTTTTAACAAAATATCAATAATACAGTCCAATCCCTAAAGTGTTGTATTACAGAATAAGGTATGTAGAATTTGATTACCTTGTATCCTGATGGCATTGTCTTGTGACACAATGACATACACTATCAAAATACAGTAGTACTGTACATTAAAAAGAAAAATGTAAACAGATCTTGAACAATAACCACATAAAAAAATTGCAATTCGACATTTTTTCCAAGAAGTTATGTTTCAGAACTTTTAAATCCTTTTATGACCTGTATTCAAGATTTTACATTCAATCTCACAAATGGATATCTAGTGGGCTGGAGGCAGTGGTGGCTGTCCATCCGGAGAGTCAATTATCTCTCATGCAGCCAATTTCACAAACTGTTCAATGAAGTCTTGAAAAAATGGGATGATGCAGTGAACAACATATTAGACTTTGTCCTGGTTATAAATTATACAATGCACTGCCAACTGCAACTCATGGACTGCCAACTTGGTTTAAGATAAGTTATGTGGCTTATAGCCTGGCCAACTTGGTTTGGAAAAAAAAAAAAAATTTTAAATGAATTAGCTTGTATTTCTTGGACACACTTAAAAAAAATGTGCTAACTACTAACATTCTGTTATTGCAAGCCAAGAAACTAGCTGTAATGCACACCTATAAATTGTATCCGTTTGTTCAAGTTAAAAGTTATGAACTCATGTTAAATTCTTATTCTCAAATTCTGGACAAACCAAGAAATTTTCCTTCTAAAATTAGGTCAAATCTAACATACTTACCGTGGTTCAACAATGCAATAAGTGACAGCAGTCTGCTATCCCCCTGCCTCGTACACAATTAAGTCCGTACGAACAAGAACCCGGAAAAGACCTTGTGCCTTGTGCATGCTCAGACCATTCCTCTTTTTGAGGTAACTAACACCCTGCCTGTGAAATCCTAAGGGAACCAGAAAGGCGGGGTGGAAGGGAGGGACTTTGCTTGAGCAACGGTAAGTATGTTAGATTGAACTTAAGTTTAGAAGGAAAATTTCCTTTTAATTACACATACTATACTGTGGCTCACTAATGCAGGATAGCACTACCCGGAAGGAGGGCTCACCTGGTTAACGTCTGGAGGAGCGAGAAGAGCCAGGGCATGTGGCGGAGATGAGATGCTGAGCCACCACAGCTGAGGCAATACTCTTGGAACCATCCTCGCGCAGCAGGAGGCGTCCTGCAGGTAGAAATGGATGAAAGTGCCCGGGGAATGCCAATACGTGGCATCCAGGACACTTTGAATGCTGGCATTGTGGGTGACTGCCTGCGACGAGGCCCATGCTCTAATTTCATGGGGCCTTGGTGAAAAGACAGCCAAATCCACATCAAGCCTCATGTAGGCAGCTTTGATTACTTCTCTGAGCCATCGAGGGATTGATGAGTGTCTGATGTCGTCCTTATAACTTTCATTGTAAGAGAGAAACAGGTGGTGCTGCTTCGAGTGAGATGTCCGCTTTCTACACACTTGCAGGGCGCACACCAGACAGAGTGTTCGGTCTTCATCGTCTGGGGTGAGGACAGAGGTCAGAAGATGAACAGAGATAGTAGAAGGAGAACCTGGTCACTGATTTTGGGCTAAGAATTCGGGGAGGAACCCAATAGGCATCAATCCATCCGGTTCGAAGGTTACATCTCCAGGAAGGCCACTAAGAGCACAGACTTCACTGCAGCACCTCCTCAAAGCCAGAGAAATGGGAAAGGCCATCTTGAAGGAGAGGACCTTCAGAGAACACTCCCTGATGGGCTCATAAGGAGGGAGCCTCAGGGAGGAGAGGACTAGAATGAGGTCCCATGCCGGGGTACAGCAGGGGGTTCGAGCCTCTTGTTGAGTGGCTCCCCTGATGAGATCCCACAGGTGGGGGGCGTCCGCAAAGGAAGGGCTGCTTAACTGGCTGATGATGGTGCAGATAGCAGCCTATCTTGTGAACCCTCACAGAGGAGGCTGCAAAGTTTTTCTCAAGCGAAAGGGGAAGTGGGGCAAAACCACATGGGAGGAGCACCAAGAAAGCCAGCCGTTTCAGTGGACATTGTATACCCCCTATGTGCCCCGCCTGTGAGCTTGCTCCACAAGGCCAATTACTGCTGGGGAAGCGCCTTGTGTAGACAGCATCTCCCGCACAGTAGCCAGACATGAAGGTTTCGCTTGTCTGGATTGCCATGTGAAATGCCTGACCATGACTGGAGCGGGGACCTTGTTGTCAGGGTGAGCTTTATCGGAGGCTCATGGGACAAGTGTAACAGATCTTGAAACCACGCTTGGGCCGGCCAGCAGGAGGCCACGAGGATCAGCGTGCCCAAGTCTTCCCTCGCTTTCCTTTTACCAGGATAGGAAATGGCGGGAAGGCACACACAACCTATCAGGCCCGACCATGGGATGGATAGAGCCTCCACCGCCAGAGCCTCTGGATCCGAAACTGGAGATATATATAGCTGGAGGCGGCAGTTGAACCTGGTGGCAAACAGGTCTACTTGTGGTTTGAACCACGCAGCCAAGACTGGCTCCATGACCGAATGGACCAGAGTCCATTCTGAGGGAAGGATCATGTGCGACCTGCTGAGGGAGTCCGCGAGAATGTTTATCTTCTCTGGAAGTGCTTGGCTGAGATCCGGATGGACTGATCCTCACACCAGAGTTGTTCCGCCCTCAAAGACAAGGAGAGTGAGCGCACCACCCCCCCCCCCCCCCCCCCCCACCCCTGTTAACATAACAAGCCAGGGTTCTGTTGTCCATGTTGAGGAGAACATGTTTCCCTGTCAGAAAGGGAAGAAACTCCCCGTGGGCTTGAAAGACCGCCTACAGCTCCAGCAGGTTGATGTGCCAGGACCTCATCTCCTCTGGCTATCACCCGGCCACCGTCAGAGAGCCCACGTGGGCCCCCACCCCAAGTTGGATACATCCGTGAACAGGTACTCCTGAGGAGGGGGAGGCCTGATGGAGATTCCCTGGGATAACCAGGAGTGGGAGTGCCACTGGGTGACTGAGGTTTGGAACCAATGGCCTAGAGGAACCAACCAGCAGGTCCCAAGACTGTGACGTTTGGGACCAACGCTTCCAAAATTGGCGTCGGAACTGGTGCTTGTGGAGCCGACCAAGAGGTACAAGGGTTGGGGTGGGGGGGGGGGGGGGGCCTAATGACTCCATCAATCCCAGAAGGGAGGCCAACTTCCTGGCCGGTGCCTGATCTAGAGACAGGAGGTGGGCTCAGAGGACCCTGAGGCGTACTAGACACTCGGGGGTTGGAGATGCAAACACCTGGTTGTGTCGAAAGACATGGCTAGGAACTGGAACTGCTGTGACAGGGTGAGATCCGACTTCTCCTCATTGCGAACAAACACCAAGTCTCAACAGAGGTCTAGAACCTGGAGAGCTTGTTGGGAGCACAGAGTGCTGGACGAGGCTAGGAGAAGCCAATCGTCGAGATGGGCCTCAAGGCAGATTCCCCTCCCGAACGTACATATGCAAAGTTCCTGGGCGACCTCCGTGAACACCCATGGGGCTGGGGCCAGACCAAAGGGATGGGCCTTGAACTGGAAGACCCGAGCACTCCAAACAAACCGGAGATACTTCCTGTCCCTTGGGTGGATCAGGAGGTGGAAGTATGCATCCTTCAGGTCGATGGATACCGTCCAGTCGCCCGGGTGCATAGCATCTCGGACTGACATGGGGGTTTCCATCCGAAAGTGGAGGTCTCGGAGGAACCTGTTTAGGAGTGAGAGGTCCAGAACTGACCTCCAACCCCCAGAAACTTTAGGGACCACAAAGATTCGGCCATAAAATCCCGGAGAAAAACGCGAAATGACCTCCTCTGTCGCCCCCTTGACTAAAAGCGAAAGGACCACCTGGTCTAAGACCTAAGAGGCCTAGGGCCCCGAGGAGAGGCAAAAGGAGGGAAGGGCTTGAGGGAGGCCTTTCATGAACCCCATGGAAGGCAAAACCCCAACCTGATCACCCAAAAGGCCCACTGGCTTGCGGGAAGCCGTTTCCAGGCACTGAATCACTGGGACAGACTATCCACAGAGTCATCTGTGGGGGGTGATGGCCGCAGATCGGGGGTTAGTCATTGGAGGTGAGCTGGCTGTGAAGAGGCAGTTTTTTGGCTCTGAGGTCGAGAACCTGATCGGCCTTTGGCCAGCTGTCTAGCCCTAGACCTTTTGTGTCCTAAGGATCTGCAGGCCTTGGCCAGTGGAGTGCCCTGGGAAGAGGTAGCCAGAGCAGGGCATTTCCCCATTGGGTGAGAGGGACCCGAGTGAAGGGCGAGGTCCCTCCAAATTTCGGCCTGGCTCTTGATGGTCACCTGTACATGGTTCCCAAAGAGGGAACCAGTCTTAACTGGCAAGACTCTAAGAGAGGCTTGGGAGGAGGAAGAGCATGCAACCGAAGATGCCAGGAGTGCAGCATCCCGCCTTGCCAGGACTGAGTTACGGTGCAGCCTGGCAAAAGCACCCACAGAGTATTTAAGCCCTTCCGCCATGGACTGGATGAAGACCACGATGACAGATGGGTCAGCGGACTGGCAGAGAGTGAAGGACTCAGAGCCTGGGTCCTTAACTCTCTTCGGTTCTTTCCGTTGAATTTCGATCACCGGTGATCAACAGTTTTCATCCCAGAATTATGATATTTAAAACAATATTTTTGTTATCTGTAGCAATATATCACCTAAAAAAAAACAAAATAGACACATTCATCACAAACATATTATTATTTCAGAAATAATGCGGAGAATGTTATGAAAAAAAGAACATCTGACATGTAAAATGCAAATATCTCAAAAACTGTTGAGAGTTAAGGGCAGATACCAGACCTCCCAAGAAGGAGTCCATCACTGAAACCGCCTCCAGACCCCTACTAGCAATCTCCTCCCAGTCTGCGAGGCAGCACTCTGAGAGAGCGACCTGCTGGTGCCGAGACCGAGACCTCTCCTGCAAAAGGAGGAAGTCCTCTTGAGAAAGGGCGAGGTGAGAGTCTGGGATCGAGTCATGGGCCAAAAAGGCCTTAAGTGTGAATGGGAGCTTCTCTGGCTCCAGGAACTTCCCACACGCTAAGGCCCCAGGAAAAACCAGGCACGAACCAGGCAGAATGTCCTGTGCCTCTGTGCCACTAACCCTGCTTTGTGCCCACCTCACAGAGTCAGCTACCATGCCCGACTCCTTTAAGAGAGAGATGGGAGGGGTGGAGAGAGGTAGTGCACCCAAGACGAGCTCGGCTGCCGAAGGACAGGGAGGTGGACACGGCTCCGGGCACGTAGGAAGCCAGGAGGGCCACAGAGTCACTAAAGGAGAAGGAAGAGGGTATCGGGTCCTCATGATGACATCCCCCGACTCCCGAGTATGCCTGCTCAGAACTGCAGGCAAAGGAGGTGACCAATTCAGGTGTGGACGAACGTGGGGGTAAACCGGACGGTCGTGGACACCCCTGGAACCCCTCGGGAGGGGTCTGCCACTGTGTTGGCCAGGTGGGCTGGCAAAGGAGAGGCCTTCACTGCTGGAGTGCCAGGCATAAAGCCAGGCCACCAGGAAAACCCTGGGGCAAGGGGCTGGGGAAGCCCCACGGCAGAGAGCCATTGAGCCATGTGAGGGGCCCATAGCGCCAAAGACTGCGAGTTCTGCTCTACCGCAGAGGGAGGCAGAAGCTGTGCCTACTGACCCAAGGGGGGCTGAAGCTGTTCCTTCTGGCCCAAGCCACCACAGGGAGACCCCAAGGAGTCAGCCCCCTGCAAGTTGCAAGGCGTGTGCCAAGGAAATCACGCACTCTGTTCTGCACAGTAGACAGAAGTAGGAGCCCGGGCGAAGCCAGGCAAGGCCTGACTGTCAGGCAACCGTAAAGCGGTTGTTGTCTCCCTCGTCTCTGCCGACAAGAGTGGGCCTGATATCGGGCAAGAGGGTGAAAAAGGGGCTAAGCCTTCAGAATGTGCACTTCCCAACCCTTTATCCCCCAACTAAGGGGAAACCTGCATCCATGACTTGGCTAAGGCGACCAAGATGTGTGCAGCAGAACCTCAGCAGAGCTGTACACGGAAAGCAGGGACGGGATCGACAGAACCGTGAGAATGTAAAGAGGGGGGGGGGGGGGGGGGGGGGGGGGGGAGGAGGAGGATGCAAGCATGGGATTGACAGAACCGCAGCTGAGTCGATCACCATGAGAATGTGAGGGGGTAAGGACGAGCTTGCCGTTGCCTCAACAGTACTGCAGCTGAGTTGCGGGGACCTCTGCACGGGATCGACAGAACCGCAGCTTCGTTGATCACCATGAGAATGTAAGGGGGTAAGGACGGGCTTGCCGTTGCTCAACAGAACCGCAGCCGAGTTGAGGAGACCCCCGGGAAGACAGAGAACAAGAAGGGGGAGAGAGTGTTGAAGAAAGAAAGGGCTTCAGTATACCAGAAAAAGTGCCGGCCTGCAAGTTGGAGAGATCGATGGATGAAATCTTCCGAACCCTGGCTTTGCCACTGAAACGTTTCACCATAGATGTTTTTCCCTTAAGCGAAAGCATTACATGCAAGAAAAACAAAATCAGCAGCAACATCAATCAATTGTGAGAAGAAGTAAAAAATACTTAGCTGCTCAGAGTGCACGAGGTTAGCAGGGAATATGATTGCCGAGAAAAGAGGAATGATCTGAGCATGCACAAGGCACCAGGCCCTTTCCAGGTTCTTGTCCGTACCGACTTTATTGTGTATGAGGCAGGGGGATACCAAACCGCTGTTGCTTACTGCATTAATGAGCCACGGTATAGTATGTGTAAACAATCACAGATATTACCAAGAATAATGACAGCCAGCACTGATCTTGACTTCCATTAATAGCAAGCCTTTAAGACTGTACAGACAAATCTTCAATATAAATCTTACTAGTTACCAAAACTAACATGTTTTGATATGCTGGTCCATGTATAATAATTATAATGACTATGGACTTATCACTGCATTGCCTCTTTCCTAAATCTATTCTACAGAACAGTGCCTATCATTTATTAAGAGACCATGCTTCCTCAAAATCTACCAAACAATATTTTTTCTTCTTTTTCTTTTTGCGATATATTCATCAGTTTTAAACAATTCAAGAGCTAATTCCTGTAATGGAGTATTAAATGTATCTGATTTGCTTGCATTTAAAAAAAAAAAAAGTAAATCAGAATAAAAATCTTCCCGTTTTTAATCACTTGAATCACAAGCATCTAAAATTATGAACAGCTCCAGCAAAACTGATTCTACTTCATCAAATAACACTCACACAAAAAAGTAATTCATGCTGCAAGTACACGATTCAGTAAATTATCTGTGTACCTAAGTTATCCACTATACATTCATTTTTTGCTTAGTAGAAGGTACAAACTTACCTAAACTAGTAAAAGTTATGCATGCCACTTCTTTTAACAGAATGGTCAAGACTCCCAGAATTTAATACAACTCCCATTATAAATTTGAAACAATTGTAAATCTACTCTGAATTTTCTCATCTTTATGTCTCTTTTCAAAAATGTCTATTATGTCTAATCAATGAATGGAATTTAACTTCTATAAGGTTTAAAACAGTCTTTCACCCTTTCTATCTGGTCTCATCTGAATTTCCATGGCTGTTTACTGAGACATGAGAGTATGTGCAACGTTTGCATTTACGGACTCGGATAACAAAATACTCACAAAAATACTGACACTACTCACTTGTATGATTTAATTCTCATGTGTTGGCAGTGAAAAAGTGGACCACTGACTTCATTACCAGTGTAATACCACTTGCTATGACCCCATTACCAGCTTTACTTCACCCATTTGCTTTCGCCAATCTTGACATACTGGTTTTAAAATTTATTGGCTCAATCACCGACACACATAATTTGTTATCTATTACCATCTTCCAATATTAACATTTGCCTAGATTAGTAGAAGCAAATTTTGTCCCCAATTTTGTCTGTTTTTTTTTTTCTTCTTTTGTTATCTATGACCATCTTCCGAATATCAACATTTATCTAGAAGCAAACTTTGTCCCCAATTTAGTCTTTTTTTTCTTTTTCTTTTTAACTGCAGTTACAGCAGTGGTTGCTAATAAATACCAAAGATAAATAGCCCTGCTAGTTCAACACCACCACCTGCTAGTTCAACAACAACAATGTAGGAAAAAGATTGCTCATACTGTTGTTATTGTTGTTAAGGTTCACATAATTTCAGAAAATAAACTGTTTTTTATTTCATTTATTGCAAACTGTTTTTTTTAATTCATTCAATGCACACAGATTGCTGTCATTTTTTTCCATCATAATCTTTTAATCATGTCAGATTTTGAAAGTCTCGATCATGTCACATCTTGCTCTTCAATATCCCACTGAGGAAAAGAAACCAAGCGAAAAAAAAAAAAAGATGGACTGGCATTAGAATGGACTAGCAAGGACATGGAAACTATCTGCTGGGACCCTGGCTTTGGCACCTAACAGCCAGCCAGCTAGTAGCCATGGAGTAGCTAAACATTTCTTCAACGCAGTGCCCCTACTACACCTCACGGCATTAAGTGATTAACTGGAAAGATGATTACTTTGGACTCTTAAGTGTCCCACAACTTTTGATATCTTTTCTGCACAATGGAGGGTGGGAGTGAGGGAGAGACAGAGAGAGAGAGAGAGAGAGAGAGAGAGAGAGTAAATGAACACTTTAGCAACATGAACAGTCATTTCTTTTAGTTTTACTGCTATTCTTGTAAAATGCCACTAATTTTTATCTCTTATCCCATAATCAATCCATCCCCATGGGAACTGGCAACCAAAGAGAGTACAAGTTTCAACTCCTAAAATCTGTTTCCCTCCCTCCATCTATCCTTCTGTTGTGTCATGGTTTCTAATAAAAGCATCGTATAGTTATTCCCTCCTGAATAAATCAATCCACTAATACATTACATGTATTCATGATATTTTTTCACCCACACTCACTCAAGAATCTCACCTTGCCACAGTATCTTCTTGCAACTGGTGCAGCAGCATCATTACCAAGGCGTGGTTTTTGGATGGTGGTAAACCCTCTGAACTTGACTGTTGTCGATCAACCATTTTCCTCTTTTCCATGTAAAAAGTGGATGTTGATCTCATCGATTCGATGGTCTCATCACAGGACACTTCTGACTGCAGACTTGATGAATTCCTTCTCTCGTTTGAACTTACACTCATAGTGTTTTTTGATTGGAAAACTTGGTCTCTATTTGACGGAGGACACAGCTGTTTCATTTTAAAGGAAGAAAATGGTTTTCTTGGTTTAGCTGGCAACTTTGGCTTTAACACTGTTCTGCCTACTTCCAACTGCTGACTTACTGAATCAACAGACTCAGAAACCGACTTCTCTCTGGCAAAAAAGAATGATCGTTTCTTTCGTGGATGAAAACTCGGCTTCCGAGGCTTTGGTGGTAGTTTTGGAAAAGTGATCCTGTTTGCTGCCGCCTGAACCTCGTTTGTAAGCTTGCGGTACTTGGGTGATGGTCCTACAGAGGAAGACGATGAAGGTCTTTTCATCTCTGATGATGAAGTCTGAAGAAGATTTCGATAATGATCTGTATCATATGACACTGAAGGAACTTCATTTGGAAGGCTGGCTGCATCAGAGGGGTTTCTGGTAATAGTTGATGCTGGTTTTTTCAATGCTGTCTGACAGCTCTCTTTAGGCTGTGTAACTACAATGTCGTTATGTTTTGGTGAAGTCTGGAAATCTGAAAAACCATCTTCTTGCTCTTGTAAATGATGGGCATAATGCTCACTATACAAGTTGAGATCTGTGAAGGTAATTTTGCATTTTTTACAGTTTTTCATTGGCAAGTTGTGTACTGTTTTTAAATGAGACCTTAAACAATAAGTCTTCACAACAACAGAGCATTCTGGGCAGGCAATTCTATCTCCGCTTCTTTCATGACAGGGAAACATCTTTTTATCTGTCTGGGAAGGAATAGGTGATGTAGCTGAAGTTTTTCTGCTCAAAGCAAATGCTTTTGGTACTTCATGGGCAACTGTCTTTGAAGAAGCTGAAACTGGTTTCTTTATCAAAGGAGATGTTTTCAACAGAGGTATTTTCTTAAAATTGCCGAAAGGCACTGCTTTGGCAAGGTACTTTCCTGGACCAAATTTCACTTGCAAAAGATTTCCAGTCTTTGCTTTATTTGGCTTAGTGTTCGCCATATAACTGCTCAACATAGGTTTTGATTGTTTGGAAGTTGATTTTCTAGCAACATTGGATACAACTTTCTTCACTTGCTGTTGAGAATCTGGTATCCAGAGTGGAAAATTCTGGCTTGATTGCTGATGTTCTTTTTGATGGAAAGTAGGCTTCATCACACTTGCTACTGAACTGCTCCTTTTCACACTTGCTATTGAATCACTCCTCCTCTGACTGGTTGATTTCTTGGCAACAGCAGATTTCTTTGAAACAGATGTTTTCTTAGAAATGCTTGAGAAAGGGCTGGACATCGAGGTATAACTCAGCAATGTTGATAAGAGAGTTTGCTGATTACTTGGATCACTTTTAACATGAGTTTGTCCTAACAGTTTTCCATCATATGGAGTGTCAACATCAACTTCTTCAGTGTCACTTTCATGGTTAAATGCCGACTGACCACTTCTGGAAGGTCCAGACACACGTGTTGGTGTGCCTGATGAAGCTGTCTTATCTGTTCTTTTTGCAGACTCTGGTCCATTAACGCATGTCTGCCAGGGAAGCTGAACACTTTGTTCTCCCCTTTCCAGTGGCAGAACATGCTGTGCTTCATTCTCTGACTGTACAGTATCTTCTTCATCTTCCTCAACTGCTCCATCGATGTCTAGATACACATCAAATTCCGTAACTTCTGGAACTTCCATGTTTACAAGAAAGGTCCAAATCAAACCGTTTTTCACTCGGTCTTTGCAAGTTCATCAGAAGTCCACATCACTGCATATTTCCTTTATATCTCTAAGTCAATTTCAATTGATATCACTAGTCACATCAACACAAATCAGAAAATCATTCCATCAAGCAGGACTCTGAACATCTCTACATGTTTGCCTCTGGTCTGATGCATCTCTAAGCACTGGTCTGTAACACACAGAAGAAAAAAAAAACATTCATAAAGTTTTACTTGTAAACAAACTGCAAAGGAGCAACTGCAACCAACTTTTTTTTTTAATCTAAAATATATCCATGAATAAGGGCACTCCACTAACTGCCCCTAACGTCACTTTTTTCCACACCCACTCAACAATTTTACAGTCTTAACCTTGAAGTCAAAGTTTTTCTACATTACTCCTGCTTTTAACCACAGAAAAATCCAGAAATCTGCAAATGAATTCATAACTCAGGAATTATGCTGCGAGTTACAGAAATCTGAGTGTTATCAGGGATTCTGGGAGCAGTTTCTATGTTTCACTGTAAAACTGGAACTATTTGGGAATTTCCCATGGCCAGTAGTTCTGACCACCTTGTTCTTACAAAATCAGAACATGCTTATCACTGCTTCATTTAAAATAACTGATGTTTGTCTAATTCAGCAGAACCTCCTTTGTACGACACCCTCCTCGTAACAACCAAAAAGTCTTTCATACACGCAAATAAATGTCTCTCAAACTGTTATTATCATGCTATTTTCAATTGCTGTTTTAAAAAACACAAAATTTGCTCAAAAGAAATTACCACCATCAGTTTTTTAAATATACGAGTCTTTACTTACTCGAGTTTGCCCAAGCATCATACTAACACTACAGTCATTTCAGCCATTTTCATTTTGCATTTAATTTCAAAATTTTCATGAGACAAACCAGAACTTTTCTGGCATTGTATACAATGGTCATTTGACCCTTATGAATACGAGGGATAGTCTGAATCAGAATCTGATTGTTCTTCCACACCTATCAAACTATGGCAAGTTCTGTGCATTTCTACACTTCATGAACTAAAAATCAACTGCAATCTTGTCATTGTTCAACAAAAATTTTGAAGTCTAGACGAAAGTAATTCAAAATGAAATGGAAGAAACCAGATTCACATTCCCAGTAAAGTATGAAAATTTCGTACATTCAGGTAACACCACCGATCTGCTCACAGACTTACAATTTCCTCTGACATGGTCCTCCCCACCCCCCCAAAGATTTTTTGACCTATAACGTCATCAGATTTTATCACCATCTTTAATCTTAGTCAAGATAAACATGTCAACATACAGAGATTCATCCTACTGCTACAGCCATTTAGTGTAATAACTGTATACGGTATGACCTGAACACACCAATGTAATAACTGTATACGGTATGACCTGAACACACCAATGTAATAACTGTATACGGTATGACCTGAACACACCAAATGACCAATGTAATAACTGTATACTGTATGACCTGAACACACCAATGTAATAACTGTATACGGTATGACTTGAACACACCAATGTAATAACTGTATACGGTATGACCTGAACACACCAATGTAATAACTGTATATGGTATGACCTGAACACACCAATGTAATAACTGTATACGGTATGACCTGAACACACCAAATGACCAATGTAATAACTGTATACGGTATGACCT
The DNA here is from genome assembly GCA_033310375.1 of Conus canariensis. NCBI lineage: Eukaryota > Metazoa > Mollusca > Gastropoda > Neogastropoda > Conidae > Conus > Conus canariensis. Next base: position 66,187,968 of record CM065715.1, on the reverse strand, counting down.
GAACACACCAATGTAATAACTGTATACGGTATGACCTGAACACACCAATGAAGTGTCACTGTTTGATCACAACTGATTTCTCACCTGTGACAAGAATACAGCAAACAGCAACAGTTTGAACATGACAAAAAACACTTTTTTCTTAAGCTTGGAAAAACTATGTTTATCCATGTTTTATTGTGTTTGCGCAACCTGTGATATAATAAGCCAACTTCAAATCTGACATGTCAAAAGATTAAACTGAACTATGTGCCTACATAGCGCAATATGTCCCGACTATAAACAGGTGTGGTAGTGGGAAGCATACAGCCGAGTTTGTAGCCTGGACTTTTATCACTTCTTATGGACAGTCTTTCACTTCTGTTTGACCCATCTACCTCCAGCAAGTTTACAGCTTTAAAATTACTAGAACAATCACAGGGGAAACAGCAATCATCACATGTACCAATGGGCAAAATTCAAACACAGATTACCTTTTTTTTTTCTCCCAAGTATGAGCAAGAGCTGGGAAATTCAAAAGGATGTGGCTAATGTCAAATATAGTCAATTTAACAGCAAGTTAGAAGATGATAATCTCAAAAGAAATTTGAAGAATAGGAAGGAACAACAAACTGTCCCACACTTGAGGAGTCGACATTTAAAAAGCAACACACAGAAAAGGGCCACAGCAGCACCACAAAGCGCACAGATCTCAAACCAACTATCATTCAGCCAGCACTGACAAGTGATGTGAGTAAAACTTTAATGCCAGTACGGCAAACTTGGCAATGGCAAATGGGTCGAACAAAACCAGTAGTCTGATCAGAGCGATCAGTGAAAATTAACTGAGCACTATGAATACAACTGTCATTTTCCAACAGCCACCTTTCAATCAAATAAAAAGGAACTTGGTTAGCAAAACCCTGTGCCTGATCTTTGTTAATATTTTGTTATCTGAACTAATACCAGTTATAACTGGTAAAACATGACTGGCCACACCTCTTGTACGCTCTCATCAAAAAACTTTGTTCACTGAAACCATTCATAGTATCATACACTAAACTGTGTATGCATGTGCAAGAAAATGAAGGAGTGCAAGTGACTGAAAAACTGCAGAAAAGCTAGCCACCACAATCAAAGAAATGAAAGAAGTCAAGCAAATTAGGGGTACTGCACAAACAGAAATCATAAATGGTAAACAAGACCATGGATATTAAAAAAAAAACACTATTAAAGGCGCAGGAAAAGGCAACAAGAACAGTCACAGGCTAAAACAAAATTTAAGCAACAGCTGGAACAGTCTGCCAAGTTCAACAACAGCAGCCAACACAGTAGCTGCATAAATCCCTAACAGCAGTCAACACTCAGGTGTACTAGTTCATTGGTTCCTTGCCAGCAACATTTAAATGTTGGATAAGGTAAAGGATTCCAATCAGAAAGGAGACAACTAATTTCTGACCTGGAAATTCTTCAATTTTAAGATGGTGTGGCTTTCACACAGATTTTGAAATCAGGTGATTTTGAATTATAAACTCAAGACTGCAATAAAATCCAAGAGACACTGACTGACTTGAAGGTAAAAACCATGCCCAAGAGTGGGGTAATTTTGACTTGTGTACCATCCAGAGGTCCTCTTCCCCAGACTTTGTCACACGTAACAGGGATGGAACAGACACAAATGATATTAAACTTAGCACGTCTGATCTGGCAAGTCATGAAATATCATAAGTTAATTACACTAAAAAGTTGCATTCACTACTGTCATGTTGTTTTACAGCATCTACGGACCACAAGATGCATTCTGGTAATCCATGCCAGCCCATTCCAAGCACTAGAAATTGTCAAGATTCATATATGGTGCAATTGCAGAGATATACGATGCACACTGACTGAAGTATGGGAGAATCGGAACAGAGAAGCCCCGATGCTGCAAGATACTATGCATTTGCTTGAACAACTAGGTGTCATAGTACAACTAAGAAAAACAAATTAATCGGAAACACATAAGTGTAGCCATTTACTCTCAAGTCCCTGACTACTGCATGGGTGGGAGTGAGAAATATTTGTATTACTGAAAAGTTTGCGGCTGGGTGCTGCCCGTGGTCCAGGGGCCGCTTATGGCCCCTGGTAGGGTGCATGGGCAACGCCTTGGTGGGAGGGACAGGGGTCTGAGGGGCGAAGCCCCCAAATGCTGACGAAACTTGACCCTTAGACAGGTTTTCCTGAGATGGAGTAGCTGCCTATGTGGGATAAAAGTCATGCGCAAAAATCACTGCCGTCTAGCAGCAGTGCGAGGAAATAAACAGTCTGCGCACACAGAAAGAAAAGAAAGACGTTACGACTTTCTCCTTTGATACAAACCCTGAATTTTATACTTCTCATACTTGCACAATGGAAAAAAAAATTGCCAAAATGCTAATACGGAAATCGTATAATACAGAATTACTCCAACCCATACTATAGTGGTCTGTCAAAAGAAAGCCTTTTTGACACTGAATACAGATGACCGTGACAAATGTTTGTGTGAAGAGCCAGTCAACCTGAATTAAAAAGGTTTATGCATCGCACACACCTGACATACAATGACATTTGGATCAATGGATGTTTGGGTCTCTTTTAAAACAAACAGCTCCCAGGCCTTCTGGAACTTCTGTGCTAATAACAAAACTTAATGGGTCTTTACTGTGATGAACCCTGGAACAGCTGTCTCCTTTAGTTTCTTCTTCTTGTTTTCCATTTGCTGAATGAAAGGAAAAGGAAACTCACAAACTGATATTTTCATTACCACTGAAAACGAGTTCTTTCTTAATTTTGATTTAAAAATGCACTGAAGACTCCTGTGAGGTAACTGGATTGTTTGCCGAGTCCAAAACTTCATTCTCAATCTCAACAACTGTGCTATTATCATCATTTGCCTCTGTCACAAATTATAACTGTTTGACAGTATCAACCACCAGAAACTTGGACTTGCTCAGCTGGTTTACATTCCTCGAGGAAGCAAACAAGAATGACAATGACTGCTGATTTTTATCAGCTCTCAGTTTCTTTACAGGAAGCATTATCACAACTGATGAACAAATGATCTGGCAGAAATCCCTGCAGAAGTAGTGAAAGTAAAAGAGGTCAGTGTGCATGCATTGCCATATTATATGCACTCTAATCTGACCATGTCCTGATGGGGATCAAGACAATCATTCGTTTCAAATTTTAACATGGACATACGCATCACTGTTAAGTACTATTGACAGAAGCCTTTCATCAACACTGCTGATTGAGGGCAATTCCATCAAAATCTATCACTAGGGTAAAACAATCTAATCTATCAAATCATTTTCATTGCAGATGTTTTAAATGAAATCTCGTGTCAGAAATCGCAGGACTTTTGCTACTGCAATGCGTCATGAGATCAGAAGACATCTTTGTTTCCGTAACATTAAGAGTACTTTTCAAGAAGTGAGAATGATCTGTTTAATTCGATGTGATTAAATGACTGTGAGCTTGCTCATTTGTTGTGGGGTTCTGACCAAAATTCATCCCCACAAAAACGCCATATCAGTTGCAATTTGGATTCAACTTTTTAAAATCTATACAGCTAGAAGTGTTCAGGATTTCAAATTGTTGAAATATGAACAAAAATATAGCTTTCCACATTATCATTGGAATAGAAATATTTTTCTTCTTTCAAATCATTACTAACATAATTGTCATGACACTGTGTAACTGACAAAGCACTCTGCGTAACTGATTAGGCAACTTTTGTTGCAAGCCTGATAGGGAGAGGTTATGGTTATGATTCCCATCAGAACCACTTATATTCTGGGGGGTTTCTGGTCCTTGCCTGGCTCATATCCACGTTCATTTTGCCGTGGCCTTCCATCCACTGAATGATTGCGTCTCTGAATGCACTGCTCAAACTTCAATACCAACACTGCAGAGGTCTGCATCTCAAAGGCCTGGATGACACTAGGATATTTTATGAAAGAAGGTAAAGTTTGGCCCTATCATGCAGTCTCAGACCAGAACATTGATCATAATATTCATATTCTGTGGCCTGTCATGTCCTGCTCTCATGGTGATTTCTGTTTCAATTTCCTTTTCACTTCTGTGCCCTTGGAGCTTTCAGATTGTGGTCACTACTATTGGAAAATTCATGGGAACTATCATAGGACTGACATTGTGGCACACTCCGAAGGGGGATGCTTGCTCAGACTGGCTCCGGGGCTAAACAATGAGTGCTGCCAAAAAAGGTATTGATAGATGGTATCCTGCATATGTTGGATCAGAACAGGCATCAAAAGATCAATGAATACCACCAAAGTGACTCAGCAATAGTCCCCTTATCACATGACTCTGATGGGAATCGAACCCATGACCTCTCAGTCGGAAGTCCACGACACTAACCAATTCGCCACGGCGGCTGGTTACTAAAATACATTTACCTAGATCATTAGTCCCTTTATTTTCAACATGTATGTAAACAGAAAACCAAGCCCGAGTCAGAATTACACAAGGTAGAAAGCATGATTGAATGACCATCTCAAGATCGTTGGTGTGCCTGCATTATTGGCATTAGTTGCTTTATTTCATGTGGTACTTAATCAAATGCACCTGTCAGACACTCATCAATCAGCCTATGTTGGACTGTGACATGTGATTGTCAGCATTTAGTACAATGGTCATAGCTACAAAATGACAAACTTTTCCACTGCCAAGTCCAGTGGAAGTGTATAGCATCGTTTGTTTTCACAACCTCTTGCTGGTAACAGCCAATCACTATTTTTTAACAAATTGCGTCACACTTCAATTTAATATACTTCCAGCAAAGAAACCTATGTTAACTCTAAACAAGTTCAGAAACACATTTACACTGTAAACTGAACCGGGCTCATCATTTTCAAAATTGTCCCCTGATACCTCAAAACAATCTCAATCTCTGAAATGATTTTTATACAGGAAAGGGTTTAAGGAAAATAAAGATGATGAGAGACTTATCTCAAAATGTGGAGCAACACTAGATCAGTATTATAACCTAAAATCAGGAAAGCACAACCCAATTTGTGATAAACACAGTTCACTAATATGTATACTCACTGCAGTGAATCACACAAGAAGACCACAAGTGGATAAAACATTGGAAGCACTTCTTCAGTCCAAGAGCAAAAAGAAAAAGAAATCTTATATAAAAGGGTGCCCTCCAAACTGAAGTTAGATCCAAGTACAATTTTGTTATTGCCAAAGTATTCATATGACATTAAGAGAAATACCAGTTTTTTAATGGATTTGTTAGTCTAGTTTGGCTTAAACTAGCAAAATTTTCCATTTCTAATGATATGGCCTTTGCAGTCAGCTGAGTTATAAGCAACATTTCCATACCTTACCTTACTTTTTTAAAAAACAATAACCTTTTGTGTAGGAATACTTTTATTTGGATTTGTAGTTATTCTTATTTCTACCTAAAAGACAAAAATTAAATTCGAAAAATCTGGGCTGAATCCAAGCAATGGAAGTTCCACTGAATGTATCAGATATTCCACTGTATATTTAGATTTAGATCTAAATGTTTTCTTATTTTTTTCTTCAAAACAAAAACAAAACAAATATAATCTGGAATTTCATCTTTTTGATATGAGTATCACATTCAGAACAGACTATCAAGAAAACATGTGCAATGATAACATCCACTCCCCCATAACCTTGACCAGTCTGATACTTCTTTCTTTTAATGGTATTACTTGTAGTCTTTGAACACTGATTGAGTCAATTCTTCGATGACTTCTCCTTGCTTGCTTTCCAAGTTTGTGGGATCAGATCTAACATTTTGGTGTAAATGTAAATAAAAACATAGCCACAAGACAATCTCTCACATGCAACCACCAGTCAGCTTGAGCACCATACAAAGCAGACTTTTCCAGTTTCACTGTGCATCATCATGAGGTCTGAAAATGTGTTTTCTCACGAATTATTCATAACCCTCAACCATGTGTATGACAAAGCATCTATCCAGATTTTTCTGCATGCCTAACAGCTGATGTTAATTTGTGCGCATCTGCTGCAATTTCATTTCTTCCAAAGTTCATTTCAACAACTTGAAAACTGTACATGGTTCTTTTTCATCTCTTGCAATTTTGAAAGGTCTTGGATCTAGCACTTTTGTGTACATGCAGCTGTAAATTAATTTGTTCAACCATACTGTAATTCATCTGTAACATACAAAGTTCAGGTGCCGCTGAAGTGGCCTATGAAAATCTTTGTGGCATGACCTGTCACCGTCCATGACTTAAGAGGCATCTGACCTCATTTTGTTAAACTTTCACATGTCTACAACAAATTTCAACTTTGTTAAGGGCACTGAAGTGGCCTGTTTAAGTCTTTGTGACACAACCTCCAGTCACCTTCTATGACCTGGTTTTGAAAGCATCTGACCTCATACTGTATACCACGTCTTCAACAAATTTCAACTTTGCCTACAGCAAAATCTAATTGCCTAAAAACTCGCAACTTTAATTATGAACATCTGACTGAGATCCTTTTTGCACAATTCATTCACAAGTTTCACTCTTTCTGGTGGTGATATCTATGTTCTGATCTGATCAAAAGTTTTGTCTTATATCTAAATTATTGAAGCCATTTTGTCCCAACTCTGCAGCATGTTGGATGTTTCACTCCCAACTTCTTTATTCTTAATGCTATTAAGGGTGTTTCTTCGGGTTTTCTTTATAGTTTACACATCTCTGCTCAGTTATCCAGGTAAGTTTTAAAGCCTATAACTATATCAAGTTCAAATAACCTTGGTCAATCTGTCCTGTAAGTTGCACCCCCAAAACATCCGGCCCCGTCCTTGTTCGATTCCACAGCATCATAGCTTTGACTACAATAAAAAGTGAAGTGATTTTCACTTAATGTCTACCATCACTGATCCGTGCGAAGGCTGCATTGCTTCATTCGAACTTTGCGCACATGAACTTTATACCAAATATGGCCCTAATCAAGTTATTGAGCCTCTATATTGTATCAACGGTGCATCTAAGGCCGATCAGGTGCATCGACGGAAAATGAAAACATGGGCAATTAGCACCAAACAACACAGTTTCGTTTATCATAGTATGGGAAAATAAAGTTATCATTAAATACATTTCACCAAAATCTTTCAAACTCATCTGCTATAGCAACTCAAGGTTTTCTATTCTCGAGGATGTTTACGGATAGTAATGCAACCTTGCGTTGCGATATCCGCCATACTACGGCAGCCATTGCACTCCTCATTGTCAAGACCATACCACAACAGCGCAGTTAGGCAGCAGGATCAGCTTTTCTGATGAACCTGCCAAGCGATTCTACAAGAAAGTCCGTTCTTAAAAAGAGAAAACAATAATATCTCCAGCAACAAACTAGTAAACACTGTAGGCACATAACACGAACACGTCACCTACATTTAAAGTAGGACTCCGACGCTGCCTAGTTTACGGACAGTGCTCGACGGCAGTGCTCGCCTGGCAGTGTTTGCGAATGCGCGGAACGGAATGTAGACCTCCCATTGGATGTATTCATGTTTTCGTTTTGTTCTCCGTTTAACTCAAGTATTTTATGCGTAGTGTTCTAGTTTGTTTCTGTTATCCATGTATACGATTTGCAACGTGTTATACAGAAATGCCAGACAATAATTATATGCGACAGCGTACATGTTAAAACGCCGTCAACTCGGCCAGTGTTGAGCCATGGATCCGCCGCGTCACAGCGCTGGCAAGTTTTCGGCGTAGGCTAGCCTACTGGTTGTGCGGTGTGGCAGTCAATGTCGGTCGGGGTTCCCTCTTAAACAGTAGGTTAGACTGCTCGCAATAACCGACTAGCCTATCGTGGGTTTTAAAATGCACTAGGCCTAAGCGTTAAAAATTCCATTTGTAGACCGCTCAGTCAAATCTTCACCAAGACTGCAAGCATTAGTGACAAAGCATCTAGCCGGAGGCAGTCATGCATACTCTCATCAAACATTCCTTCCGTTTGGCTCGGTAATGTGCCTGTTCAGGAAACTCCGCAAATGAATTACAGTGGTTTTTCCAATCAGTGTGTACTGACATGGCATGTTTTGCACGGTTGGCTTCCTCTTTTTTCACACAAAGCTGTTAGTAAAATGCCTACTTCGACAAAATGGAGCATATTGAATGGTGATCCCGTAGCATTGCAGGAGTTGCTGTATCAAGTCAGGTTTATCACACATCTGTCCCGACTAATCTTAGACCAACTCATCATGGAGGCTTCGAAATAAGGTTGAAACAACAGGCCTAAAAATTCAGATTCAGTGAGTAAGGCTGAACAAATTGCAGATGTGGGGGTGCAATGCAGTTGGGCTCGGTTTACCGGCGATGTCCTGCGCCAGGTCACTGACTGGACTCGGCGACGTATCTCACCTGATACAGATCCTAGTGCTGTTCGTTCCAGCACTATTAACTTGGATTAAAGTTTCATCAGAAGATGACAACTTAACACTTAACTATCCATACCAGCATGCATCACACTGGCAGCTCGGATCGTTTCAGTTGCCTTGAAGTCACTGCTGGGGCCAAACTGATCTGCGATTTAACACAACTATGAAACCGTTTTAACAACATTTGTTTGTTAAACATATTGCAAATTTTGCGCGGCGACTCGTGTACAGCTGAAGTCTGTTGAGAATGACAAATCTTGGTCCAGGCTCCTGAATCAAGGCCAAACAAAAAAGGGAGAAGGAAAGAAAAGTTTGTGATCCCAGTCATTACGAACAAATTCTTGATTTAAAAAAAAAAAAAAAAAACTTTTGTAAAGGCCCACAACTTATGTTCGGATTAATTTGGGAGGGGCAGGTCGATTGAGATTCATGTCTAAACCAACCACAGCATGGCACTGATTCTTCTTAGTTTATGCGCATTGTGACCGTTGCAGAATGGAATATCATCTCAGTCCCGTCCACTTTCACCTGCGTGTATTAGTTCGCAAGGTAACTTGAAAACGTTTGGTGGGTCGTCATGACTTTTATTCGGCTGTTCACATGGTTAATACCAACCAGTTACGAAATTCGAAGGTCACTAGGTGTAATACTGACGAAATACAGAGGGGAGAAAAAGAAAAAAAAATGTTTGCGAACAATTACTGTTAAATGTGCCAGAAGAAACGCGATTTTCATATTGTAGGAAATGGCATAGGAATTGTTTCTGTCTTATGCCCAATAACTCAAATGTTTACGTATTTTGCAATTCTTATAAATCAATTTGAAATTTGTGGAAGATGAACCTGTTCCTTCTTTTCTGAACTGTGATAGGTCATTCTGCTTCTATTTCATCTTGCCTAGTCAGTGTACAAACCTGTCCACCCATTATATTTCAGTAAACCCCAGATACAAATGGGCTATGTTTTATTATCATCTGTAAAAATAAAGTAGTAGTTTACTGCAAACTCAACATTCATCCATTCTTGCAAATGGTAGTACATTCGCAGATGCACAAGGATATGATGTGCAAGTTGGATTTACAGCAGTTCTGTTCAGATCCTGACAGGCTATCTGCTGGGAAAAAATAATATAGAGATAATACAAATCCATTTCTTCATATCTATATGATTAGCCCAGAAAAAAACCTTCAGGTGGAGGCTTTTTACACCACACACATCTGTGCACCTCTTGTTCAACAGTGTCTGAGCTTGATAACGTTTGGGGTGTCTTTTATTTTCCTTTAATATATGCATGGATCTAGGGATCTAACAATTTTTTATATAAAAATTCACTGGCACAAAGTTTGCTTATGATGAAAACATAAATATCGATTGAATCAAGAGCTTAAGATTTTCAAGACAGTTTACTTTGCGTGTCATAGAATATTGGTTTCTACATATTGATGGACATCAATTCATGCTTTTTTTTCTTACTTACTTACTGTCTTTCTTTTTTCTTTTTTTCCTTTTTCTTTAAACACAGAGCAATTCTTTATTTAGGAAAATTCGCATCGTTTAGTCCAGTAAATTCGTTATTTTCCGGTCGTGTACGATGTTGATTCTTGTCTTATCAAAGGCATGGACGTCCAGACTGATGCACCAGACTGTTCGTAATTGAACAGTCAAACCATTCTTCGGCACAAGAATCTGAAGAAGAAAATAAAAGAAAGTATGTGTGAAAGAATCTTATTGTCATTCCGTGACAGACATATCCACCATATTCACCACTCACCGAAAAGAAAAATGCAGTCAAGCTCTTGGCTATTTGAGGCAGGACCCCCGTGTCACCTGAGTGTCAACGTAACAAATCGTCTGGATCAACATAAAGGTGGTCGGTGTCCTTGTCTTCAGTTGTATTGTCAAAAGGTTCTTGCATGTTTATTCAATAGCCAAAAAACAATCAGTCAACCAAATTGCCTGTGACGGCAGGATTGCTTATGGTCTGCAAACACATGATATGGAGATCACAACAGTGCAGATAACGTAACTGCTGTAGATTCTCAGTCAGACACAACTACTATAATGGCATTATTTCTACGAATTCTCGAACACTTTGCATACGATCTTTGGTGTTACCAGCTACATTTTAAAAGTAGTCTGAATGTAATTCTAGTCCAGTTTTGCTCCACTTCCGGTCTAACATCTGCACATAGTTTCCCTATGCTGGGACTGCAAGTGAGGCTGATGCACAAAGGCTAAGGAACGTCACTTGCTAAGCGTGCAGATGACATATGAGAGTGCACTGAATCGGGCATCACTTTTTCTTTAAATCATTTTAGTCATCAGTTTGCTTTGCGAATACTGTTCATACCTAACTTTACCACTTTCTGCTAGTTGTCCTTCGAGCCCTATCATTGTAGCGTTGATGATTCGTGTTGACGTCAATCACTATTTCAGGTAATTACCGTTATCGTTCAGATTGCCGTGAAATACGAAAATAATGGGCGGGGGGTGGGGGAGGGGGGGGGGGGGGGCATCTGGGGGGCATCTGAGATAATTAAAAATGCGGATTCTTTATGATTTTCCATTTTCCTGTGATCACTTTCATCTTTCCATTGCCTTTCGGGTACATCAGAGCATGATGGGGTTGTTTCCTTTCCGCATGTAGATATTTCTGTATGAATTGTTGAGGTAGGGAAGAAATTCAAATAATATCAGGAAATGAGAATTAGTTGGAATTCTTGAAAATATTCAATGGAACTAGCCTTGATTAAACTTTTGATTAGATGGGAAAGTTTTGGCACTGTTTTGAGGAGTAGATCTGATTTAAAATTCAACCAAACCACACTTAGAAAGATCCGTTCAAACATTAACTCAAAGAGTTTCTACCAGCTGCCAATGGTGGCTGCGGGGAAGAATATGACCAACCCATGAGTCGATTACACACATATCTCTTCATTTTACACACACCCATATCTTCTTAAAAGGTATGGGAAGCATCATTGCGCGTACTTTGTAATTAGCCGCTCGCATTAAAATATTTATTTACCCGAACGTTCGGATTTGTGTGACGTGACTGTTAAACATGAGCACTTTAAACTCTTTCCAGACGCTGTGTATAGTTTTTTTCACTATATGTGATTTTTTTTTTATTTTTTTTTTTTGGTAAACATTTTTCGTTTGATATAACAATTGAAAAAAAATCCCGTTTTAGTATACAGTTTTTTTTTTTTTTTTTTTTTAGCATGTTTGACTGAGATGAAGAACTTGATTTGTTTATGACCAACATGCGATATAGACGGAATCGATTGTGACATGATAACAACCATGATAAGCTCCCCTGCAGTCGGACTGGCTAAACAAATGAAATGGAATGTGAGGCGGTGGCGTATCAGAGTCTCTTCTTTTTCTCTCTGGCCACGGGGAGTCAGTTGTGGCACCACTGACGAAAAACCTAGTTCACCGGCCAGGTTCCTCCAGTGCTGTCCAGGTTATGTGCTTAGACTTGAGTCTTAGCAAATGTTTTCCCCATTTGTTCTGCAGAATAGTCTGTCCATCGTGATCAGCATTCATTAGTGTTGTCTTCTCCTCCATCTCAGGCCCTCCTTCAACAACTCCACAACTCTGTTTTAGCAAGTTTGCTGGGTCTTGTTACCTAGCCATGCGAATGTAGTTTTGTCTTTTGTAAACAAATCTCTGTCTGATCCAATACACTGCTTGATGCCTTGACACGTAATTTTGCTCATCGGTGATACTGTCAATACATCTAATGATTCGTATATTGAGATTCTAAATGTAAAGACAATATCGAAGTATGTTATCAAAAAGTTTGCTTAAATATTAATTTTTACGGCTTCCATTAGAGATATGATTGCTTGACGAGTTATTTCACAACACAGAATAACATTTTCTTGTTAAACATCTGAAAGGAGGGAGGGGTAAAAAGTGTGGTGTTAACTTACTAGGGGGTCAGATCTGAACTAACACCGGCAAGTTAACAAGGTCATCTGTACTAGATCGCAACCTTACTAGAAATGGCGGGTGTACAGGTCATGCAAGTACACGAAAACTGTAAACTCGGTTTTGTTGTTGTTGGAATCTACCGAATTCATGTAGGCCTACTTGCTCATGGTAAGACCGGGAAGCGAACACCAATGTCAAAATGAACGAGAACGTTTGGAAGCCATCTTGTAATTGCCCTCCGTCAGTGTTTGTATTAAGCAAAAATTTTACCGAGCTTAAACATGCATTTAAAAATTTAAAGCTATACTAAATTCGAACTTCGAAAGTCTTTCAAACCGCAGCAAAGACGACAGGCTTAGAGCTAGGGCACCAGCATGCCTAGCTTAATTAAGGTATGCAGTGATAAACCACAGCTGCCTAGTCTCCCGAGTGAGAGATGACATCGCTTGTTACTATTTAGAGTGACAACGTGTAAAATCTCTCGGTGATTACATTTGCAGACCATTCGAAGACGCCATGATCTTGTTAGGATGAACAAAGGAAAGAAAGAAAGAAAAGGTTAGGTAAAAACAAACGAAAGTTCCGTCAGTCAGTTGTTTGTCACATCAATAGAGCGATGAACCGATCAATGAAAGATCTTTCGACATCGAAAACTACTTGGGGGGGGGGGGGGGGGGGGGGGGTAAAAAGACTAAAATAGTAAAAAGTGCTACACGTTTGTTTTAGGCAGTGTTAGAATGGGTGCCAAACGTAAAGTGGTTTGATGTTTTTATTTGCCTTTCGACTCGAATTAGCATTGAACTGAAAATTGAGCTTACACACACATACACACCGAGTTAGACTTGACGGCTTCAGAGCTCCGAGTCCGAGTTGTGTGCAATGGCAAAATTTTACGGCCTAGATTAGGCCCTTGTGCGCGACGGCGTTAGGACAGGTTGAATCGACAGGTCGGTACACATGTTCGAGGAGTTGATGCAACATTATTGTCATGATGTGTGTGTGTGTGTGTGTGTGTGTGTGTGTGTGTGTGTGTGTAAGCCATCCTATGTATGTTGATTTTGAACATGATATTCCCATTTCAGATTAACCCAGATTCATTTATAGCTTCGGTCCCGTCAGATGGGTACTCTATACAAGTAATAAAAGAATATAAATGATAACGCACAGTACAATACTTGCTCATATGCAGACAAAATAAATACAACAGCGTCGTTTGAAAACAAGGAAACCAATAATTTTGAATAGTCATGAGGTTAAAAATAGTGATATATACATATCAATACAGTGTAAGGCTATCTTTGATCATTTAAACAAACAAGATTTGAAGTTAAAAAAAAACACACAAAAAACTACTCATGCACAGGGCAGGAAAACAGACCATTTGATTTTGTTTCCACAGTAACCAACATAATGGACACAATTTGTCATCAGTAAAGAATTGATACCAATGAACAATGAATTCTAAAATAGGTCTACCAAATCTAAGAGTTGAGAGGGTAGAGCAGTTCAAGCGAAGCAGCCTGTATGTGAACACACATCCACAACCACTCTATACACAGACACACAAAGGCACGCATGCTCACACATAATAAGATCTGTCATACTATAAACCATCATGTTGTAGGCTGTCGCTTAGAAGCTATCGCACAGTGGGCCATCATGCAATAAACCATCAAGAAGAGGTATACAGCCACTCCATGATTGAACACTGACTTTGGAGCCAAACATTGCAAATCTTTACATCAGTTTCAGTGCAGTCTGTGTGGTGTGAAGGTTTTTTGCTCACCAGAGATGGTTTTATTCATCTACAGTTAATATCTTAGGTAACTGAAGCAAGCAACCAAAATCACAAGGATTTTTCTCGTTGCTGCTGTCAATGCACTTTGGTCAAATTCAAAACATAATCTTACTGGCAACCACAACCTTTGAGTAGTCATGAACATTTCCATTAAAAGTATTTTGATTTGTACTTCTTTTTGCTTTAAGTGTGAGCTGCATGCAACAAAAATGACAAGATTTGTTCACAAGGGTTATAGCATGAAGGCAAGACAATTATTGACTGAACTTTATCAACGTTTAACCAAGTAAGACATATCCAGAAAAAAACCATGATTTTGGATCTAGTTGTAAAGCGAGAGGACTGCAGGCGGAAATCTAAACAAATCTTAAATAAATGTTAGCGAACCGCCCAGAGAACGTGGACAAACGAGTCACAAGACGAAACACAACGCGTTTCGACCTCTTAGGTCTTCATCAGGTGAGACATTAACGAATAAAACAATGAAAATAAGTGAATTTTCATTGTTTTATTCATTAATGTCTCACCTGATGAAGACCTAAGAGGTCGAAACGCGTTGTGTTTCGTCTTGTGACTCGTTTGTCCACGTTCTCTGGGCGGTTTGCTAACATTTATTTAAGACATGATTTTGGAGTTATTCAAATTTAGAATCGGACTAATGGGGACTAAATAAAGCTAGCACTAGGTTTATTAACAGTCCCATCTTTGATATATGATTTATCATTAAAGTTGATAGTAAGCTAAGGGTTCTGTTATGCTTTATTCCTATTCATGTCTTATTTCCGTTGGTCAACAAAGTTAACATTGTGATCTCTTTTGATGTTATGAGCTCACTTGTTCAGTGGTGAAAGAAAAGTTCTGTAAATAAGTGAATAGTTTCTTCTGTTAGTATGGGTATATTCAATAAAAAGTTTGTTCTGTTTCTTGTTCCATCACAATTTCAGCGATAGTTTGATTTTACGTAAGCAGGGTCTAATTTTGGGTGTAACACCAGCAGGAAAAACTTGGAAAAGCACCAAAACATACACAAACACACATAACTACATGCGTGCTGGCACGCACGCAAGCACGCACACACACACAGAGCACCACCACCATTGGTATTTCCATGTCTGCTGTCAAGCCACTCCAGCTGCTGTAGCAATGCACAGACATGCTTCCCAACTTGCACAGCCCACTTCACCAACACTACTTGTGATTAATAATCTAGCTGGGTTGCCTAGTATGACTGGAATCATCCACAGCCTTCCTAAATGATTTTGCAGATGGGATGTTGACTGTTTTTTTTTTTCTTTTTCTTTTTTCTCTGGAAGTCCATTCCACTCTTAAGTAGTATGAGGGGGAACAAACTTGCCAACGGTGGTGGTGTTATATATTTGAATCACAGTGCATTGGCTCATGTTTCCTGCCATATTTGACTCAACATTTATGGAGGCATGATGCTGTTCATGACATGTTTTCATCCATCGTTTTGATGGTGCGACAGACGTCAGGAAGGTTTGAGCAGCTATTTCACCTTCGACTATTTTCAAAGAAAAGAGTGAAGCGTTGATGTTTGTCACCTGTCCTACAGTGATCGTAGCTGAGGTTCTAACATCTTGGTGACACATAAGGAGTGGAGTCATTGTAATTTTGTGTCATGAAGTGAGGTGCATACCTCTGGATGCTTTCTACTCCATCGATGTCTTAATGGAAATAAGGTTCTCTTACTGCTGTGCTGTACTGCAGGGTAGATGTGATCTACACTGTTGGGGACAGAAGTGAAGATTTTGACAATGGAATCCCACTGTTGAGCTTGTATTTTTCACAAAGCTGTCAGTGTGGGTGGTCAACATGAGATCATCAGTCAAGGTAATTCAGTCAAGGCTGACTGACTTTTTAGATATATGCCAAACAGTATTATACTATACTCCACATATGGCCTCAACAGTCCCATATAAAAATTTAGAAATGTATCTCTGTTTCTGAATTAAAAGTTCCTTTTTTTTTTCAAATACCAATCAATTCATGTACGTTGTTGACCACAATGAATGTGATGAGGAAACACCTACCAAATATTACTTCTAACTCCACCTACGTACACTTTAGAGTGCAATGTTAACATCTTCAGTCATCATGGCATACTCTTTGCAGAGAGTTTTCTTTCATCTGTGCATTTAACTTTACATTTAGTAACACTGAAATACAAATAACAAGTTTCTGACCATTCTGACTGCAGAACCTAAACACTGTTAATTGATAGTGGAGATAGCATTGACATTTTGTACCTGGACTTTCGTAAAGCCTTTGATTTGGTCCCACATGCCAGGCTACTTAGTAAACTTAAATCGTATGGTATACCAGGAAAAGTTTTAGATTGGATTGAAGACTTCTCGAGAGATAGAATTCAGAATGTTAGAGTTGGCTCCTCTGTTTCTAGTAAGCTAATGTCATTAGTGGAATTCCCCAAGGCAGCATACTGGGACCTGTATTATTTACTATGTTTATAAATGACTTACCAGACGGGTTAAAAAGCACATGCAAGATCTTTGCTGATGACACCAAGTTGTACAATTCACCACCCAAACCCCTTACAATGCAAAACGACATTGAACTACTCATTAACTGGTCTAACACATGGAATTTGTACTTCAACGCATCCAAATGCAAAGTATTACATATTGGCAACAGAAACCCAAATTAAATTACAGTATGAAGGTTGGGGATCAAGAAGTTCAAATAACATGTTGTGAAGAGGAAAAAGACTTGGGAGTCATATTTGATGAAGACTTACTTTTTGACAGACACATTGCACAGACTGTAAAGAAAGCCATGCAGATGATTGGTATTATTAAGAGAACTTTTACATACCTGGACAAAGATACCTTTCCTAGACTATATAAGGCAATGGTGAGACCGATTCTTGACTATGACAATGTGATATGATATCCAAGATTAAAAAGGCAGTCAATAGAAATAGAAAAGGTGCAGAGAAGAGCAACTAAACTAATACCGGACATTTGTGATAATTCATATGAAGATAGATTAAGGTACCTAAGGTTGCCATCCCTCAAAGCCAGAAGGATAAGAGGAGATCTAATCCAAACTTTTAAAATTTTCAATAACCTAGATGATATTGATCAAGCATGTTTTTGTGAACCTGCACTAACCAATATAACCCATAACAGTTGTGACAAAGTACAAATACAGCAATTTAATATTGATATAAGGAAATATTCCTTCAGCCAGAGGATAGCATCAATTTCGAATAAACAAACTCCTGACATCAAACGTGCACCAAATACTAACTCTTTTTGAAATCTTATCAACAAGCATAAAACAATGACTGATATCATGTTCGACTTTGATGGTCGAAAATAAAAACTGGGCTCGCTATAGACCTGACCAATAAACGAGTATGCTAAGAAGGGGCATATAAAGCGCAAGGCTATGATGAAATAAATCATCGCCTCTAAACCTGAACCTGTTATAATGTTTTATCATTATCTTATGAGATACACTTTTGTATCATCTGAAAATGTTTTATTAAATCTGCTTATCATATGAGGCAAATAATTGACAACTACAAATTGTGAACAGTACAGGGCTGATCATGCTCTCCTGAGGTATTTAGTTTTAACCTCAGCATTCTCAGAGTACGTATAGCCAAGTCTGTTTTTTTTTTTTTTTTTTTTTAGGTAATTTCTTTTTTGTTTTTAGGTAATTTCTTACCCAAGCAAATAATTCACCATTTATTCCATAGAATTGTACTTTTATGGAATGCAGAGTCAAAATCTGTTCTTAACTCCAGACTGATGCATCAGTGTTCTGGTCTTCATCTAACACACACTCACACACACACACACATGTATATAATCTCCTCTCAAGTAGATGACCGAGGGTCACCAGGGTGTATGTCCCCTCACAAATACATGACTGGGGGTAATTCAGTAAAATCCTATCGCAAGGAAATGACATAGTGTCACCTAATATGTTCCTTCATAAGTTAATGACTGGGGGAGGGGGGGGGGGGGGGGGGGGAGTGCAGTGGGTGTCATCCAGTATATGCCCCCTCACTAAGCAAATTACTGAACGTCACCTGATATTTATCTTCTCATGAGTAAATTGCTGAGGATCATCTGGTATGTTCCCTTCCAGTTAAATGACTGAGGGGCACTTGATATATGTCTTCTCACTATTTAATGACTGAGGGGGACTTGATATATGTCTTCTCACTATTAAATGACTGAGGGGCACTTGATATATGTCTTCTCACTATTTAATGACTGAGGGGCACTTGATATATGTCTTCTCACTATTTAATGACTGAGGGGCTCTTGATATATGTCTTCTCAATATTTAATGACTGAGGGCTCTTGATATGTCTTCTCACTATTTAATGACTGAGGGGCACTTGATATATGTCTTCTCACTATTTAATGACTGAGGGGCACTTGATATATGTCTTCTCACTATTTAATGACTGAGGGGCACTTGATATATGTCTTCTCACTATTTAATGACTGAGGGGCACTTGATATATGTCTTCTCACTATTTAATGACTGAGGGGCACTTGATATATGTCTTCTCACTATTAAACGACTGAGGGGCACTTGATATATGTCTTCTCACTATTAAACGACTGAGGGGCACTTGATATATGTCTTCTCACTATTTAATGACTGAGGGGCACTTGATATATGTCTTCTCACTATTTAATGACTGAGGGACTCTTGATATATGTCTTCTCACTATTAAATGACTGAGGGGCACTTGATATATATGTCTTCTCACTATTAAATGATTGAGGGCATTTGATATACGCCTTCTCACTATTAAATGACTGAGGGGCACTTGATATATGTCTTCTTACAAGTGAATGACTGAGGGTTACCCCATACATGTCCCCCTCATAAGGAAATAATTATGGGTCACCTGGTATACGTTCCCTCACAGGTAAAGGACTAGGGTCACGTATTATGTCTTTTCACAGTAAACGACTGTAGGTTTCTTGATAAATGTCTTCTCACCAGTAAATAACTGAGAGTCATTTGGTATGTGTTCCCTCACTAAGAAATGACTGAGGGTCACCTGATACAAGTCTTCTCACCAGTATATGACTGAAGGTCTTTTGCTATGATGTCCCTTACAGGTAAATGACTGAAAGTTACCTGGTGTACATACCCTCTCAAGTAAATGACAGAAGAGAGAGCGTGAAATCCCAACCACTACAAACGATTTTGCACTCTCTTCTGTCATTTACTGGAGAATGACAGAAGGCCATCTGGTATGTGTGCCTAACAAAAGAAAGGAGGTCACCCATGATAATGTACTCTCACAAGGAAATGAAAGAGGGTTATTCAGCATATGTCCTCTCACAAGTACATGACTGATGGTCACCCGGTATATACCCCTCACATGTAATGAGTAAGGGTCACTCAAAAAATGTTCCAAGTAAATGACTCAGTAACCCCATTACATGTCTCCTCACAAGTACATTACTGAGCGTGCATAGAATATGTCCCCTCACAAGTAAATGACTAAGGATCACCCTGCATGTATATATATCCCTTCCAAGTAAATGGCAACCAGAGTCATCTGATGTATAACCTGTCGCATGGAAATGACTAAGGGTCACCCCACATTTGTACCCTCACGAATGACTGAGGGTCACCGTACATATGTCTCCTTGAAAGTAAATGACTAACTGTTACAGTGTATGTCATCTCAACTGTAAATGACCAAGGGTAATACATATCCCATTGCAAGCTTCCATTTTCCTTTGCACCCATGATGTATCTTTGCATCATCCGTATCTGTTCCATCTTTAACGCTTGCCCTCTGATCCCTGATCTCCCTCGGTTTTTATTTTAATGTAAACATTGCCTATGAAAGTAGCTAGCTGGGGCTGAAACATCCAACAAGGATGCGTAGCCTAATGCTGGAGCTGGAATTTACAATGTCCCAGTTTTTTCAAGGATGCTTGAGCACTTTCACACAACATGAAATGGTAAATCATTCAACACATATCACTTCCATCGATCACTCTACACAATTCCTGTTTTTTGCTTTCTCAAAATTTTAATAACTTGGTGCATAGAATATAATCCAAAATGCGTTAAAAATGAACACTGTGAGTTTTCAAAGCATATATGGGCATGTTTTAATCATGTATATATCACAAGTAATTAATGAGTGAAGATAGCAACATTCTATTGTAAGTATAATTGTAAGAAATTATTCTGTAAATAGATGCTTCTAATGAAATGTATGTTCTGTAAATACCTAAACAATAATCATAACAAAGAATCCAACAGATAACAAGAGAAATAATAATTATAACCTTTCAACGTGTTGCATTTGGTAGAAAAAAAAATGCCTGGAATTCTCAAAGTAAAATTGTTTAGTAACACAAAAACAACAAATTGTGAACAAAAGTACAAATGATTCTGAAAAGCATTCCTTTTTCTTACATTTATACAATGTGCCTTTCTTTATTTGAAATGTTTGGTTCATATCAAGGGAAGAGTAATGCAACAAGATGATGATTGTGATTTAGAGCAAGGTAAAGTCTCAAATTTCTTCTTTTTTTTTAACCATTGCTTTCATTTTTATGACCTTCTTTTCATTTCTGTATTTTTATTTGTTTGTCTAATTTTCTTTTTAACAGCATAGCTATGCATTTTTGCAGTCTGAACACCAGTCTCACCATATTCATCCTCTGAAATACAAAGAATGAGGTAGTTTACAAAATTCAGTGCATTGAACTGTGTATCCTGACATTAATATTCTTGAACATCCTGAGGGAGAAATGCTAGTATCAGGTAAAACCAACTTTAGTAGTCTGTCAACTTGCTCACACAAAACTTTAGGTTCTTTTGATGGTTTGATATGATGAATGATGTACTTGTTTTGTGAAAAAAAATGTATATGCATACAAAATTGCGTTGCTGCGCATTTCACTTTTTTGGGGTTTGTATTAAAGTGTGCATTAAAAATGGCATCCAAAAATTGGACATCAATACAGTGCACACCTTTGTGCAGTTCTGCTATATTGAAAATTCTTGGGGTATTAGTTCTGCACTTAAATGTAGATACTCAATCTACACACAGAAAAGGGAAGGAAAACTATTCCTTTAGGAATTTTGAAGTGCATGAAAAAATCTTGTATGAATGTTACGTTCATTTCCCAACTTCTCAGGAGTAAATTACATCAAATCCACATAAACTAAAAAAATTAAGCATGTACATTGACTGTTATGATGACTGAATGTATCTGAAAATATCAGTGGTCAGAGGTAAACTGAGTTTGTTTTTTTTAAACCTTCTATTTTAATTGTTTCAATATGTAACTTGTGCAGTATAGACCAACCAAAAACATGCTGATAACTCTCTAAATATCATTGTCATGACGTAAATTGTCGGGAAAAATTCATTGACCCAACATTTTGAATCTGAGCATGAAATCTGATTGTTTTTGTGTGTAACATTAGAATATCACTGTATATGGGCAACATTTCCAGCTCACTTTGTGATTCACAATGGGGTCATTCACCTTTTGTGCACCAAGTTTGTTAGTCTCCAATCATTATTGCACATAGTTCTTGTAAATTATGAAAGTAAGTGAACAGTTAGATCAGCTGCAGATTGAAAATGAGCATATTGTACTCGCCAGCTTATCAGTTGCAAATTGAAAATGAGCATATTGTAGTCACCAGCTTCCTTTAATGAAACAAATTGAATCAACTGACAACACTACTTGGATATAGGCTTTGATAGAGTGCAGACTTTTATAAAACATGTTCAGTGTTTCATATTTAAATGCAGAACGGGCTTGTCAACCATCTAAGCCCTGAATGGCAGGTAAAGACATTTAACAATGCCATCTCTATCAACTGTATTATGCAGTTGTACTCAGTGTGACTGATTACAGAGTAGGACTTACAACACTGTCCCAGAGTAATCTTCTTAAATTACAAAGAATTCAAAATGAAACAATGAGACTGATCATGGGAACCACTGAGGACACGCCCATTGAACCTATGCATTTACTGCATGGCCTTTCTTCAATGCAGGTCAGACACACAAGGCAGAGTAAGTAAAGGCATACTTTAGAACAGTTGAAAATTCCCCAAACACATGTGCAGGAGTCAAAAGAGACAACAGGCATTTGCCTAGAATGTGGAAAATCATGGATAGGACAGGGAGAAGACAACACATATCTGAAACAAAAGAAAATAAGGAAAAGAAAATAAGGAATGGGAAAAGTTTTCTGGCTGCTTCAAACACTTCTGCCAAACTACCGTTGCTCCAGAGGTTTGAAAACAATGTAGACAATGGCCAGTGGCCAAAACCAAAGCAGAAATTCAGATTCCAGTGGAAAATCTCAGCATAAAAGAAGATATCCTTTATATACTGACCATTCAATGACCAAGTTGACTGGATATATGCAGTGAAGCTAAGGCCAAAAAATCCAGGAAGACAACTGTTTAAGTCTAACACAAGCACTACACTGGCTCTCATCTACGGAGCAGGTTTGAACTCAACAAACTAGATACTGACACCATGAACCTGCTTTAAAAATGAAAAGGGAAGCCCTGCTTGGCATGAAGTAACGTGCAGCCTTCCATTGATGAACTGCCCACGACATGCAGGTGTCAAAGGAAATGAGATAGGAGACACACTGGCAGGCAAGGCATCAAAAAGAACTGGATTACAGCTTGGCCAAATTGATGAGATAGGAAACCTGATGAATCACCTTGACAAAGAAGATCAAAGCCACCACTCCATGGACCATCTTGCAGAACTCAATATCAAGGTCTAAAATAAGAGCAAGAAACATCACCAACCAAACAAATATTGGAATCATCTCTAGGCCAATACTGAAAAAAAAACTCCCAGAGAATGGGGCAGACTCATACTGGGCCTTTCCAATGGCAGGCACAAATAACTAAAAACATGTCAATTGAAACAACAGATTTTGAATCTCTTACTAGTCTTAGGATCCCCCGATTTTATTTCAAACAAATGTGCACTGGTAAGTGTATACCAATAAAATCATGCAAGTATGTAATATGGAATGTCCATAGATTTGGGTGTACTACTACTAGCATCAGTGTGTGTGGGTCTTTTGTGTGTGTGTGTGTGTGCGTGTGTGTGTGTGTGTGTGTGTGTGTGTGTGTGTGTGTGTGTGTGTGTGTGTGTACAAATGTTTGTGTGAGCCAACCAAACAAATATTGGAATCATCTCTAGGCCAATACTGAAAAAAAAACTCCCAGAGAATGGGGCAGACTCATACTGGGCCTTTCCAATGGCAGGCACAAATAACTAAAAACATGTCAATTGAAACAACAGATTTTGAATCTCTTACTAGTCTTAGGATCCCCCGATTTTATTTCAAACAAATGTGCACTGGTAAGTGTATACCAATAAAATCATGCAAGTATGTAATATGGAATGTCCATAGATTTGGGTGTACTACTACTAGCATCAGTGTGTGTGGGTCTTTTTGTGTGTGTGTGTGTGCGTGTGTGCGTGTGTGTGTGTGTGTGTGTGTGTGTGTACAAATGTTTGTGTGAGAGTATGTACATCAGCATGAACACAAGGGTGTGTTTTGGGAATACTTGACCATATCTTTTTCATGTTTGATACATCTCTTGATTTATCCATTTATGAAATATTGATTGGGTGATGCATTGGTTGTACGCCATGAAAGAAACACGTACAGATGTACATCTCAGCTTGGTAACCACGGGCTTTTGATGCCTGTGGGTACATATGTGGATGGATGGAGAGAATGAGGTGGTTGCCTTGTGTGCCATCCAAAGGTAAGTATGTTCATGTGAGGCGGGGATGGTGTTGGTAGTGTTGAGGTATGTCGGTTCATCCATTGATAATCTTGCTACTATGTTCATGTAATATTCTTTATCTTTTTGTTTACATTCTTTGTTTTCATCACTATCATAATTGTTATATGCACTTTCATCCCAGTTGGTACTATATTCTTCACTGTTGTTTTGATTTTCACCACAATCATCATTACTATTGTTCTTGTTATTACTGATCAATAATGTCATCTTGTGCACATTGGGTCCCCAAATAATCAAATGCAGACACAGAAACACACACAGAGGCGTATATATCCACACAGGCACACATGCAGGAGCATGCTCACAAAAGCCCAAAGATCATACATGCACATACGCACTCACATATGTAACTGTATGCACATATTGCATACACTGATACACACATACATGGGCGCATCCATTCGCACACACAAAGAAACATGCACACACACACACACACACACACACACACACACACACATACAATAGTGACACAGGCAATGTTAGGTAGGACCTAAGGCCCGACTGGTGCAATAGGCAGGTAAGACATTTGCAAAGTTGTATGCATGAGACCCTCATCTTAAATTCTTTTGTCTTTGTCATTAATTCATTTATCCCTCGGCTGTAAAACCCGGCACTGTATGATCTCGAAACTTAACAGATGTAGTGTAACATATATCAGTTAGTCTGCATGCAGTGACACCTCCTTTATGAAAATGAAACTGAGAGGAACCACCACCACTGTGTTTGTTCCATTGTAGATACAACTCATGTTTGATTATCAATATCATATTAGTGACAAACGTGCACTATTTCCAATGTTGCTCAAATTGTGGTAATGTTT
Organism: Conus canariensis; assembly: GCA_033310375.1. Classification (NCBI taxonomy): domain Eukaryota; kingdom Metazoa; phylum Mollusca; class Gastropoda; order Neogastropoda; family Conidae; genus Conus; species Conus canariensis. The sequence continues at coordinate 66,163,156 of CM065715.1, read as the reverse complement.
AGGAGATTTTGCTTTATATAAATTAGTTGAACAAATTTTCAAGATAAAAGGTTGATTTGCAAAGGAACCATATTTTGCTGATCAATCTTTCCTTTGTCCATAAGCCCTTTCCCAGAATCACGGATAGCCACATATGAATTAAGCAGAGAGAAATAAGAACTAAAACAGGAAAATCAACAACTGGTCTCTGTGTTAGTGTCTTTTCATTTATAATTCGCTTGAATCTTCATTACATACAATAGAAATATTTTCTTTGGGGATTAAAAGTTCTGAAATGAAATCATCCTCAAATATGAAGCTCTATTATTTTTCCCATGCTCCATAAAGAGTACCTGGATCTAATTGGTATTCATTCTGTGCACAAGCCATACACTTCACTTCCTTGTTCTGTACTGTGCTTGTTGTAAGTTCTTTATGCCTGCCTCCATTTTCTTGCCCAAGATGATTGTTTGGGGGCGATGTTTTTTTCTTCTTTTTTCAAGCCTGCATCTGAAGAAGCCAATGTGTTTTTGGAAAAAAAGCTAAGTTTTACTTCAATGTATTTCATTAACCTTTCAAGTTCTTCAGACTAGCAAGAGTGTGTGCTTGGTTGTGCACCTGCATGTGTGCACACGTGCATATATATTTATTGTGTATTAGAACACAAATGACATTTTCTTCCACATCTGATCTGAAATGGCACACACTTGCTGATTTTCATGGAGATTATGATGAGCTCTCATATGATTCCTGTGATGTAGCCTTGGTGTTCTAGCCTATGTCATGGTCTGACACAGCCTTAAGCCAAGGCGACTCCAAGCAAGTAATACCAGCAACAAGAATAAATCTGCCTTCCAACAACAAGCATCAGCAAGTTTAAATCCACCTTCTAACAGCAAGCAGCAACAAGATTAAATCCACTTTCCAGAAATATGCAGCAACAGTATGAAGCAACAAGATTTAATCCATCTTCCAGCAGCCTATTGAAATCCACCATCCAACAGTATACACCAGGAAGATAACACCACTGTCAGTAAGAATGCAGCAGCAAGATTGAAAAAGAAACCATCTTCCAACAAATCTTAAATGAATGTTAGCGAACCGCCAAGAGAAACGTGGACAAACAAGTCACATGACAAAACACGATGTGTTTTGACCTCTTGGGTCTTCTTCAGGCAAGACACAAACGAATAGGACGATGAAAATGAACGAGTTTGTCACTTAGCTTGATCTCTTCAGTGCAAGGTAGGCCTTGAATCTACTGCATTAAATGTTGCTGGAAGATGGATTAAATCTTGTTGCTTCAAAATTCAACACCTACCTTGCACTGAAGAGATCAAGCTAAGTGACAAACTCGTTCATTTTCATCATCCTATTCCTTTGTGTCTTGCCTGAAGAAGACCTAAGAGATCGAAACGCAGCGTGTTTTGTCTTGTGACTCATTTGTCCACGTTTCTCTTGGTGGTTCGCTAACACTTATTTAAGATTTATTTAGATTTCCGCCTGCAGTCGTCTCACTTTGCAACTACATCTTCCAACAGTTCACAGCCGTAAGATAAAGCCCATCTTCCAACAGTATGCAGCAGCAAAATGAAATCCACCTTCCAATAATTTGCCATAGCAAGATAAAATGCACCATCCAACAGCAAGATAAAAAAACCCACCTCCCAACAATTTGCAGCAGCAAAATGAATGCTAACATCCAAGTGAGCAGTAAGCAGCAGTGAGATAAGCTCCACCACAGGATGTGCAAGAAACACTGCCTTTCATGGACACATACTGCGACTTTCAATACAGATCTACATTGCAATATAGAGACACCGGCCCATCATCTCCTCAGACTTCAGATTCTGATACAACTTTGCACCATGGTAATAATGATGACAGAAAAGCTCCAAAACCTCAAGTATCCAGATATGTTCAGTTTTTAAATCCAGCACCAACAGAAATGCAAACACTACATGTATTTTGGTGATAAAGAAAGGGTGATAAATATGAGCAAGTGTAATCTTAGATATCATATGGAAAAGTACGAACAATATAAAAGGAAGATTGTGTTTGACTGAGTACACTATTCCAATTCCTGCATGCTACAACTAGTTTGCTGGCTCTATTTGGCTAAATCTTAATGGATTACTCAGTTTAAAGCAACGGTCTTATATCTGAAGTAGCATGGAATCACTTCTACTTTTCTCCATTCCATGACCAAAACACACGACCGCAAACACTCTCAGGGTTTTGCACTGTGTGGTCTTGCTTTATAGCGCCTGAGAAAAGGAATGAAAATGCTAGATGCTGGAGCAGACACACACAATGTTGCAGCCTTTCACAGTCATATCAAAAACACTACAGTCCCACTTTATGCCTGTTCTTTTTTTACTTGCGTGTCCCCATGCAGGGTGGTGTAATATTTTTAGCAGAACCATCGTTGTCTGTGTTGAGCAAAGGTCACTGACAGGAAAGCTACAGGTAGATTCATGATAAATCAGTGATGTACTTTATAGACATTTTATTCATTACCTCCAACTTAGAGGTTACATTTCCATCCATTTCTGTTAGTGGGTATAACTGACTGTCTCTCTGTTAGGAGGAGGATCCAAAACAATAAACAATTTTAGTGATATCAGGTGGACGAACCAATCAAATTTCAGATCCAGTCATTGGTGCAGATAGGAACAAGGGACGGATCCATGTTCTACTCTGCATGATTATGTGATAACTATAACGCTGAATTTCATAAAACTCGATGGGAAGATACAATATGACCCAAGGGAAAACCCATTATATTTTCATGTGGATCCATGGTGAGCATCTAAATCATAGGGTGGATGCAGAATCCAAATGCTTCTGTGGAGGATTGTGCATTAGTTTGCAACTTTTCTGACAATTCTGCACCAGAAACCTCAAAATTCGAGCCTTGTAGATGCTGACCTTACCAATAACTTTGTAAAACTTGATGAATATCTTTGCACGTTTTCCTTAGATACCTTCCCTCGCTCCACAACATCATCTCTACACATACACACTATTCCATCACAAAAAGTATTGCCCCTTCATATGTACACACAATTTTATAGCTAAAGATAACACCTGGCTCTGCAGATTACACATGCCATACAAGATGAAAAATATTATGCATAGTGAACTGAACCATGGTATTGTAACTGCATGTCCATTATACATCAGATCTCCATTTCTATCTCTTCACAAGAGATTTCCATTTCTATCTCTTCACAATGTTGTACATTATTATATAGATGTCAACACACACACACACACACACACACACACACACACACACACACACACATACTGGGCAAGAAGAAGCAAAGACAATATTTAAAAAAAGAATGTGACGCTCAATCACACAAAGTAGACATGAAAAAAGTTGACATGAAGACAGACAACATATTAGAGAAATTCATAAATTATATTAACAGCAGTTTATACGAACTACAATGACAATCACACATCCGCAGAAACAGAATCATTGTCCTAAATATATATAAAGACAAGTGTCTTGTTTGACTTTGGGTTCAAGTCCAATAAGCAAGACAAGCACGAGATAATGGCGGGTGAAATAATAAAGAGTTTGTGAGGCAAAGAAATCATGAAAGGAACTCTTACGTGCAGAAGGGAACAGTAAACAGTATACAATAAACAAGTAGGGTAACTCTTGCTCCCATGATGAAATAATTTCATGCCCATAACTCCAAACAAATGTGGCTTTTGACACTAAATTTCCTAGTACAAATGCCAACATGGAGCACACAGAACAAATAAGAAGACATGCCAACAGAAAAGATGTTCCATGTTTGCCCATATACCCTGTTCCTGACATATGTACACAACAGCAACAACTGGAGAAATAAACAAAAATGAATCGACATTTATTCAAGGCTGGCACAGTCTCTATGATCTATAGATTTAAACAAAATATACACATCAATATAAACAAGTACAGGTAACCTCGGTTTAACTGGTGTGAAAGGAAATTTTAACTGAAACATGTTATGAAGAATCTGTCTAAATTAAAAAAACGAAGTCATTCCAGCAAGACGGGCATCTCTCTCTCACATACACACAAACACAGTTTCTCGTTCCTTTCATTCTCTCTCTCTCTCTCTCTCTCTCTCTCTCCTACACAGACACAATATCAGGCAGAACAGCTCACGAACTACAAATACTTATACTCTTTTTCACTCATTTTCGTTCCATCTCTCTCTCTCTCTCTCTCTCTCTCTCGCATAAAGACAATATCCAGGCAGAACAGTTCATGATCAACTTATGTCCATGGAAAGACCTTGAAAAAAAAAAGATCAAATACACACAGATATACCACATGTTTCTTAAACATACAGATATACCTATATGCTCCAAAACAACAAACTCAGCCTGAAGAAAATCCTAACAGGAACAAACGCTACGGAGAGCTTGACAGCAGGTCTTCAAAGAACACCCGTTCATACAAGTGTTTTAGCCTTTAACTTGCAGTTCAGAGTCGAAACACTTGTGTGTCCCTATTCTGAAAAAGTGTGGATTTTTGTCACAAAACATAACGGACCTTTCATCTATTGATTTTTATTCATTTCACTTACTGATTTGTACTGAATCAATATTTATTTAGTACTTTTTTTTTCTTTTTCAAAGAAAAATGACAAATGTGCATCAAAAGACCACGGGGGAAAAAAAAAGTTGTACTGTGGTCAACTTTTCTCTGTATTTCAGTTGTAGACAATAGTCCAACGAGATGGCTGCTCACATTCCTTATCCTTGTTCCCACAAACCCGATTGTATGTTGTGTCTGGATCAAAGCCTAGAATTTCTCGCTCATCTTGAATCCTAAAGGAAAAGGTAGACTCCCTTGTCCCAATGAAATACCTGCACATTGAAAGAAAAAGCGCACACACACACACACACACACACACACACTAGCATAAACAAGTAAAATAAACACAAGTCGGGCTATTTAAATGCTAAGAAGCAGTTCTCATTCTTGAACTCTATTATGTAGGAGATGGCTATCGTTCTATATGGTCTAATAGCAGGCCCTCTTGAGGCCTCTCAGCCCTGATGTGGCCCTTTGCGGTCGGCTGGGCTATAAGCAACATTATCTTATCTTATCTTGAGGCCTCATTTTGAGGACTTGTGACAATCACGGAACAAATGTGTCTGGATTTAAGATACATCACGATGTTTTCAGACTGAAAATAAAGAACCACAAAGTGCCAGTTTTGAAAGCATCAGTCTTAAATTCATTTATATCCAAGACAAAAGGATGCCCTTTAGTCTTTAGTAAAATGTTTATGCCTGAAGTAATTGTAAAACCCAGTAAGAAGATGTTCAATATTTCTGAGCACATCACCACACAATATTTCTGAGCACATCACTGGATATGCCCAAATGGAGCTATTTCAGTAAAGAAATAGCTTTAAAAAATGAACCCCTTTCAGCTTTTTAAACAAAGTTCCCAGTTTTGAAGATGATCAAAATTTTTTAGGTCTGAGTGAACATGAGACAAGCTAATCTCTGTCTGGGTATTTCATTCTTCTTATCAGAGGGTTTCAAATTTTTGCCTGAACGTGTAAGTGTATGCTTATATGCATATGTATAAATATATGATTGTATACAACTGAAACTCACAAGAACAAAAAAATGTTTGAAAAGACCTTGTTGTTTAATATATTGGGGTGGGGGAGATCTTCATTTGGGGGTAAATCTAGGGTAGTTATGAAGTTTAGGGGCCTGCTATTCAAAACCCTACAACATCAAACTCGGCCTCATTTGAAAGTTATGAAGCCCCATACCATCAAACTGAAAGGCTGCCTTCACTGATATATGTGAACACATATGGTTATATGTTATTTGTAGAACATTCTGTTTTCTGACTTAAACTCCCTTTGACACTGATAGAAAAAAAGCATAATGGATATAATCATGTTTGAAAGTGGGTGAGTGTCAAAAGTGGAATGCTGTATATTCCAGATTTGTCAAATCTAGTACCAAGACAAAAACAGAATTTGTTTTTTAAACATGTCTTTAATGGGATGGAGTCTTTCCCCAGAGTCTCAACTGAGAGGTCTGACTGTATGTGTATAATCTTATTCTTAGTGTCAGTAATTAAAACATTACTGTCACCGAAGTATTGCTCTTTTTGACAAACTGCATTTCAATCAAATATCAGTGTAGATGCAAGACCAGGCATGCTACAAAAATTTGAAACATCACCAAAGAATAAAAAGAAACAAAAAGGCAAATACCAACTTTGCATGGGAGCAGATCCACTGGTCAATGATGGCCACACCACCATCCTTATAGGTCTCCAAGATGTCTTTGGTTGGTTCATAGATGTATACTTTGTAATCCTTCAGTAGCTTCTTCAGCTTGGTCATCTCTGTTCACAGGATTAGAAAAAGCATGTAGGTTAATCTCATACTTACCAGTTTTCTTTCAAATATTTATTGATGTCCACATCAGACATACTTTATATGTATATCATATACCACATAAATGATGAAAAACAAACATTCAATTGCTCCTGTATCAGCAACAATACTACCACCACCAGTTATTGGCCATTTATTCATTCTCCTTTTTCAAAAAGTGAACAAAATTGCCTCTGGTTCCTGACATTTCCTTTCTGCTCACCCTCCCTCCTTTCCCAAATGCCAGAACAGTTTCATGTTACATATGGACACAGTATTTTTTACTGATATATACAGATGTATAGAGATGGTTAGCATTTCTCTTTTATTTTCTCAGTGTATGCATGCCTGCATGCATGTTTATGTGCCTCCATATGTGTATATACTCACAATCTACATGAACTTAAAAAACAGTTAACTCTTTTCACGTGCTAGCATCCTACTGTCTCTGGATTTGTTATATAGAAGGCCTAAGAAACATTGTACTTATTCGCATTTTTATTCTGCTGGAGGATGCACTCTAGCATCAACAAATGATTCACATTTTCATTCCTATTCGAGTCCCACTTCCAGATGTGAGTTTAACTGTAGTGAAGTTATAGTGAAACTGCATTAAAAGACCATTATACAAAGCGTGTGTGACTGTGTGTGCATGTTTTAAAACATTGACAGACAGAATAGTAATTCTAGCAATAAGCATTTCTCATAAACATAGTTCTTTACATCAAACTTTGTGTCACACTGTGATTTGGAACCATCATACACCACATTTGATAAAAACCTCTGCAAAGTCTTGACCTTTGGTTTATGCTAGAATTCAATTCAAAGCTTTCTTTTCAGTATCTGCCTCTATGATATATTTGTAATTCCCACGTTGGGGAAATGCCTGTACTTCACTCAGAAGGAACCACAGAGCAACATGGGCTCTCAGAGCTTAAGATTGCTGGTGCGCCCCTGCCATTGCCGCCAAAGTTCTACAATGGTGCATGATACTTTGACAACATGCTCCCACTGCGCATTTATCAGTCTGTCAAATGTCAGACCATTGTGGCTAATTACTGTCAACATTTCAGAACTGTCAAAGATCACAGCTACAAAAAGAGAAACCTTTTCACATGAATGTGCGTTGTATTATCTGTTTGAATTGACTGTTGTCAGTTCTAACAAAGCCACAAATCAATATGCCCCAAAAGAAGAACTAGCAAAGTAATTCAAACAAACTGGCATAAGGGCAGTTAAGCACGCATTTTTAAAATCTTACTTTTAATTATTTCAGTCATATATCCCAATTGCAAGTTGACTGTCTAACTAATGCAGCTTACATTATAAGATCAATGGATAATGGTAGAGTCAAAAGGCCCCAAGTTAAATCTTTAAATTTGAGAAAACTACAAATACAATTTCCATGGAAAATATCAGCTTCTTTCCCACTGGATATCACTTTCAATTTTGGCAGAAGTTGAAATAAGTATTTCCTGTTCCTCTCCCCCCCCCCCCCCCCCCCCCCCCCCCGTCTTCACTCTTGCTAGTGAGGTGCTTCTATTCTTTCATTCTGCAGTTGGTGAAAGTTTGAGTTTAGCTCCTTTCCTCCTCCCAATCCACCCCTCTCTCCATGTAAATCAATCTGAATTAAGACAATCATTTTCCAAACCGACCCTTCATTTCATAGCAGTGGGTCCTATGTCTGCTAATACCTCAAAACAACCTGACGCTCTGAGCTCTGAATCATTACAACTGGCTTTGGATTATTATTATACTGATTAACTTTGATGTATCTCATTCTCTTCAACTATAAAGAAACAAGTCATGTTAACAAAAATTATTGCAAACATACATCTAACTATAATGTTACTGACACAAACAAAAACAAAATCAAAGAAAAACAAAAATCAAGGTACAAAGAACAGCAATGACAAAATTCAACACACACAAACTGAAGTCATAACTGAAAGCTGATCAGACCATCCTTTGGAGCATCTGAGGCCACAAAGAGCATGTTGACCTTCTGTTCATCCATCACAGACTTCAGCTGCTTGGCAGTGTTTTCAATGGATGGCACATCATCTGGTCTGGAGTACAGAAAGTCAGCTCTTCGCAAATGGGCTGCTACGTATGGTCCTCCTTTTGCCTCTCCATGCTTTCGCTTGGGAAAGAAAAGGGTTGATCTATTACGAAAATGAAAGCCAGAGATCATTATGAACTACAGATACTGCAATTCTTTGCCATTCATATCTATAGATTCATTTATGTTCATCACTTATTTCAGCCCCATTTTATTCCTCAACATTTCATTTCTGTCAGCCCTATCAGAAACTCTGAAAGCCAGGATCAACTTTAACTTTTGTGCAGGTACAAGACCAGAAATTGCAATGTGCCTTATGTCATGTGACATTAGTGACAGGGCTCATCAGCAGAATTACTAACAGCCACAGGTATAAATGTTTGCCTACTTTTTTTCTTTCTTTTCTTCTTTTTTTTTTTTTCTTTTGCTCCCACATTTTTTCCTCTCAGCAGCCATTCAGGGGTATCACTCCGCCATACACAACGACAACTTGGCTTGTCATACAGGAATAACAGCTACAGCAACCCACAAGAATAATCAGCTTCAGGTGTAAATACCATAACAGCCACCAAGCCTCAAGCTGATAATATTTTGTTAGTTTTGGAGCCAGACTTAGGTGTTTGTGATACCACTCATGATGACAGAAAACTATGCCACTGAATTCACTCATGACAGATGCAATGCCCACTGTCTCAAGATAAAATAAGCATACACCTCTTTCCTGTCCATTTGCAACACGGTGTCTGTTATAACAGCACAGACATATATATTACAGTCATTTTGTTGCTTATTATTCTGAGCTAGTCCCAATACAGAATAGTTATCAAGTTCACATGCTGCAGTTCTGGAAGAATTAGAAAGTGTCCCAACCCTAGCATAAGGCCAAACCCTAAAACATAATGCTTGCCTTCCCTCCGCACTACCTCTTTACCCACCAGCATCCCTGTCAGAAGTCTGACCAAGTAATAGACCTGTCAGAATTGCTAGCAACAGTACAGGGTTAAAACCCCACCTTCCTTCCTCTGTCAGTCTTGCTTGTGCAATTAAGTAAAAAAAAAAAAAAAACACCTGAAACAGTAATATCTGTTCTTCAGTCTGATGGTGAGCCTCTGATAAGAATCTGCAAACACAACACTTACGATTAATTAGAAACTACTTTCTTTTTCAACCCGCATCAGTTTTCTTTTTTTTTTTTTCAAATTGTTATCTCCACTCAGTCAGAGTTTGAATACAGCATTTCTTCACCTTTCTGTGGATCTTTCTTTTGACTCTATTTAAACAAGCAAAAAAGGGAAAAAAACCCAAACTTGTTGCTCACAAAAAGATAAATAAACAGACAAAACACCACATACCCACAAGAAGTCTTATTTGCTTCATCTTTATATGAACTGGTTTAAAAAAAAAAAAAAAAGATCATATCATGGTCTTATAGCAGCTTGAAAGGCTTTTACTTGCAGAAATTGCAGAGCATCCATAGCTGCTAGTCACAACCTAATACTCTGGCTGAATCATAATATGAAAATGCAGTATGTCATACACACAACAAGGTCAATCCAGTGCCTACCTTCATTTTAGTCCAATCATCTTCTAGTACAGTGTTGTCTTTTTCATCTGTCGAATCCAGAAACTTTCTTCTGAATTCGTCTCCAAGGTCACGAAGAGCTTTGGAAAACCGCATGCTGCGCCGGCACTGGATGATACAAAAAGTTGATAAATTACAATACACATCATCAAACATTAACTGATAAAATTCTGCCATCAAACTAAACTGCTGCCATTAATTCTTGTCTATGGAAATCACTGATATTATCAAAGCACTGAATAATTGAAATTACTCCCAGCACAATTTTCTGTACAGAGAATTATGCTGGGAGTAATTTTTTTCTGTTTGCATAAACAGAAGTTTTATCTTCTCAATTGATTTTGTTTGTCCTTTTTCAAGCACATGTGTATAAACATGAAGGGGATTTAGCTACTAGCATGACTGGAATATGCTAACCTGGGAGATCTGAAAAATTCTTCACACACTTTATCCAACAGACAATGCTGGGGCTTGAACCCACAACTCCACATTGAAAGCAATTACCCTAAACTTCCACTCAAAATCATATTGTATAGTTGGTTTGTTTCGACCATTCAATTCATGGTTCAGTGCACCCTCCCTTCTAACTGCAAAACTGAACGCCATCTTGATATTTGTAACAGTAATACAAAAAGTATTTGTGCTGCATTTAAATGATGAGCTCCTTAGACAGAAATTCACAAGCCTAGTCAAGATCTCCAAACTCTGAAGGCTTGAAATAGATGTCTGTTCCCTGATAAACTTATCGAATATGACGAATCAGAGTATGGCTTAGTTTTCACTGCATCACTATGCAGGAACACACACATGCATGTAACCATTTATCTATGGGACAACATTTTAAAAAGTGGGTAGCTCTGGCTTTGATACTTGCTACTTGTGGAAAAATACCAAGCCAACAGATTTCATTTGATGCCCGCAGAATCTGGTTTTGATTTTCCTTAGGCTAAAAAAAAAGAAGGAAAAAGTGGTACCTCTTACAAATGCGAGGAGCAAAAATGTACACCAGAACAAGAGTGACAGTTTACCTATTTGTCTCTACCTGCATGAACATCTTATCAGGACAGCTAGTTCAAAATAGGAAGGTGGTGGGGAAAAAGGAAGTGACAGAAGGTGGGGATAAGGTGGAGAGTAGAGAGATGGATGTCTGGGGGGAAGGTGGACAGAGGAGAGATGGCTGTCCATAGAATATCACTGGTTTCACTCAGAAATGAAAAGGAAGTGCATACAACTGGCAAGTTGTAGTTTAGAGTAAGGCAATCTCCTGACCATCAGCGTTTAGCTACACTCATGTTTCACTACTAACCTGTTCCAAATTTCAAAGTTATCTCAACTAGGCCGTCATCTTTCAAAAACTATCACGGTTTCCCCTGGTTCTACCCAGTAAGACAGTGCCATGCAAACCCATATCTCCAATTTTAATACAGTCATTTAAAACATTCTGTGGACAAGTGCCAGTCTGTGTACAAGTGTGGGAAATGTGTGTGTGTATGTGTGTGTGTGTGTGTGTGTGTGTGTGTATGTGTGTGTGTGTGTGTGTGTGTGTGTGTGTGTGTGTGTGTGTGTGCGTTAGTGTGCATGTGTATACATGCATGTGAGCAAACACATGCACACTTGTGTGTGTTTGCACCTGTGTGCATGCACACATATATGTGTGTGTATGGGGGCATGCATGTATGTGTGCGTCTATGTAGTGCGTGTGTGTGTATGCAAGAGTGTGTTTTGGGTTGTGTGTGTGTGTGTGTGTGTGTGTGTGTGTGTGTGTGTGAGATACATTTGGAAAATTATCATGAAATCTAAGTTTATCAAATCAATCTGACTTTTCTTTGAAGAATTTCCACAATACTGGATCCTTAAAACAAAATGTTAAAATGCCTAAAACTTGTGTTGGTCACCCATACTGCTAGTGCTCCTGTCATGCCTCAGTTTCTGCGACAAAACTGACCATAGTACTATCAACTTTCTTGAAGCCTGCACAGTACAGTTCTCATACCGGCAGAACTGGCAACCACTTTTGTTAAAACAAGTACTTTTTAATTTGCTGCTTTTGTGCAGCTTCGTTTCCCTGATTCCATTCACAATAAACAGTGGTGCCAATCCTCTTCATCATTTCACAGTATAATATGTGAAATTTATCAGCACAAACTTCTGTTTGTTAGTACAAGTCTTCACTGTATTGTCACAATACCTGAAGCAAATTAAAACACAGAAAGTCAAAAGTTTTGCCAGATTAAACATAACATCAGGTCTGCCAAGAAACATTCTGAAATTTAGCACATAGCCGGTCCACTTGGTGTAATATTGTAATGACTTTCTGTGGTACTGTAGAAGTAGAGAGTAAATCCACTTCTGTTCAAATATATTTTTGGTGGAACTTCAGTCATGAGTAAGGTCCCTTTTGAATCATCGTCCTCAGACAACTACTGCACTGAATAAACGGAAGTGAAGAAATAAACATCAAGAGCCAAGTTCCTGGCACTGCATTTACTTCTTGGTTACTAATCACAAAAATATAGATAATCACAAAAATGCAGATAACTAACTGTAGCAATTCTGTGGACCTTTGCAAGAAATTCATCAGAAAATAAATTAAGTAATTATCCATCCATATAAAATTCAATCACACAGGAAATACAATGAAAATATACCTCTGCACAAATGATAATCTCTTATTTTGCTCCATTTAGCAAGATCTATACGGCTGATCTTTGTTCTGTATATCGTAAGAGGATATTTATGTCTGCTCCTGTCTGGTAGACACTGCACTAAATAGTCTAATCTTGATGAAATGTAATAGTTGCTGCAATATATCACTTAAGATATCTTTTATTAATGTATGTGGCAAAGATTGTAAGAGTGACGTTGTATGAATCAGCTGGTGTGCGCCATTAATATTTCTGTAATTTTTCTTTACTTTTGCTTGCAAGGCGCTCTTGTATTCTTGTCATTGATGACGAGGCGATTGTGTGGACGTAATTTTCTTTCTTTTCTCTTTTTGCTTTCTTTCGTTCCTGTCATGTTGTTCCATGTCTAGAACTTCAGAACTCTGTTACCATAGCAACTGTATAAGCTAACCCCCTGTCAGACTGTTGTGATTATCGAACAGAATCAGTAACATATCATTCATATTTTCTTTCCGACTGTGTTTGGACATCGATCCATATGTTCGCACCTATAAAGACCAATTGTTAATCTTATGAAAAGAAATTAAATCTATCTTGTCGTAGCAAACTTTATCTAAATCAACATTTTCGTTGTATGGAGAGCTATTACGTATACCTGGTACAGTTGAGAGATTTGCGATCAGACAGCAAGACCTATTTGTTGGTGCTGTTAATATTTTCTTAGTTTTTACCCATGTATTCGTGCTTCCATTTTTTTTTCATTTGTAAAAGAAAAAATACTTATAAAAAAGAGTGGAAGGAACCATCTTTGTCTTCCTCGTACCATCAGTAGAGTTGACTCTGGGGAGGTGTATTCGTAATCATCATTGAGGGGGTCCTGCTGGTGAGTCTGGCTTGACGTGCCATGCTTCAGGGAATGGATGAAGATGTTTGTGGTGTCCATGTATCTCTGTTGCGATACCCATTCGCCTGTTTTGTATTTATTCTTGTCACGTCTTCACTTGGGTATGATTGCTATGAACACTAGATCGATATTCCATTTTCATTTGTTGTTGAACATTTGTATTGCCATATGTTCTTTGATTTAGTAATATGCTAGATAGGCGAATGTCCATATTCATGTTGATTACATGTATTCGGTTTCGAAACTATGTTATTATGTTGCCTTTTGGACTGATCACTGACACTTAGACATTGTGGGTCAGATGACAGTTTCGGATCTGTCGAGTTTTAAAATGTATTTTTGTGATGAAATATTATTTGCAAATTAGAAATTACGTACTCCGACAGATACGGACAGTTGAGTATCTGTCCATCGACACAAGGAAGGGTGCTCCAGTGATCACTCGGCGAAGTAAAGACTAGTAGACATTTTGTGCTCCCCATCCTATGTTGCAGGGGAGACTCTTTTTCCTTTTCTTCTTCTTCTTTCGTCGTTACATGTATACTTCAACCCTTACTTTCGTCATCATCTCATCACTCTCACCGTTTTCCAACGCTTTTCAATGTCGTCATCGCTTCTTGACAGTTTCTACCATCTCACGGGTCCTGCGTCTGCATACACATGAACTGTCCTACGTGGAGGGAAAGTTCTCCACGATCTTGTTGAAGCGACTCTGTTCCCGCGACGCATTTATTAGGCTAAGTGTATATTTATATTTTTATTCATATTTGTGACAGTAATCTCCTGTGTCCATATCTGTCCATTCACCTTATATATTCTAATTATCCTACCTCTTTTGTTGTCATCACCATCACTGCGTGCATGAGTATATATGTCTGTGTTTGTCTACTAATTGGTGTGTGTATTAAATATTCTTTTAAGCGTTAACTAGATTTTGACCTTTGCAAACAACGTGCGCAAGGTTGTGTTGGATAGATAATTTCATCTCCTCTATCCACACTAACGCTTCAAACATCTAGCGACCCGACAGATCAGCATGACAGACACTCTAAAACGCCACAGTAAGTCATCTCGATTTCCAAACAAAGAAAAAAAATGTCATTCTGAAAATTCTGTTGAAAATATTAAAAACATTTAGGATCTCTAGTATTCATTGATATCTTCATGCAATATGTGGTTGGTAGGATCTAATGAACATCTATCATTATGCCAAGCTTGGTTGTTATAGAGCTTGTAATTGCAGACAGCTTCAAATTTACCACCAACACACACACACACGCGCACACACATGCATACAAATGGACAACTGATACAAAATGACAACACACACTAATTTTATCTTCCACATGAATCAATAAAGGACAAGAATTGGCTGTGTGTTTCCAGAGAGTGAACAGAATTTCGCAAGGGTGTAAAATCTAAAAGTTTCAGCTGTCATGTGCAACACCTGAGACACAGCTGTGTGTCCCTATATTTACAAAAAACATATGCTGCCAACTCAATGCCAGTAACTGATAAAACTATCAATGTTACAAAATGAGCATCTGCTTCCCTGATGGTCACTTAACTCTTATCTCTCTGATTTGAACCTGTTATCATTGTCATGAACATTTCTTTAACGGGTTCTTGAATTTTATAAATTCATTCTTTTTTCCAATAGGCCATATCAGAATATTTACCTCCCAGTACCATCTGTCTCCAAAGCGATCATGAAGGACCGTTTCTGCTCTATCAATCATCACAGTTCTGCAACAACAAAAGCATAAGAGTACAGCATTTATTAAAAAAAAAAAGTAAGTGTGGAAACTTATAAGAGAGAAAGACAGATTTTTATGACCTATCCAATTTATTTCTTGTACTGCATTACAGATCAACAAAATCAATTATCAAATAAACAAACACTAAATGCTTCAGTCAAATTTCACATTACTCATCATCTTCCATTTCCATAGTAAAACAACAAAAGACTAAGCTATGAAAATATATTCCAAGTTCAGTGTTCTGAAAGACACGCATGTGGAAATGAAGTTCGATTCTGATGCATAAAAAGTATTTCTTTGTGTATGGTAGAAGGGCACATCACTTTTCAAGTCAAATATGCAGTCCTGACAGTCACACAGCAACTTCAGTGGAGTGACTGTAGCTGGCCTCGCAGACTACACGACAGAAGAGTTCTTTCCCTTCTCTGCTCATGCACATATGTACACACAAGCATGTGCAAAAATGTTGCTCTTACAGGGGCTCACAAAGCATAAACATGGACGAATGTGCCAGTGGCAACTGAAGAGGTCATTCCACCTTTATCCTCAACAGCGTCTGCTTCAGCCAACTGACCCACTTCTGATGACACTGATATAGCAATGACGTTTGGCTGTAACATTAGAGAAAGCTGAACTGAGAAAATTAGTGAACACAGTTGAATTAATTACTTTTGGAGATGTACGTGTGTGTGTGGTGTGTGTGTGTGTGTGTGTGTGATGTGTGTGTGTATGTGTGTGTTGGAGTTTGTGTTGTAATATGATATTGCTGTTGTATTAAATGGCTCCAGTATTCATGTCTGCTTGAATCAGTTTTGACTTTGAGGTTCATCTTGTGGTGTTTTCTTGGAGCTGACAAATTACTATACTTGTTTTCTTTTTGTGTAAACCTTTTCAGAGCTATATACTAAAACTGTAAATGTGCGTGTTTTTTTTTTCTCGTTTCCATTCAGTCTGTGTTGTTCTGATGACCCTTTGAAATTACAAATGACCCTCTAAATTCCAATCAAAGGGTCATAATGACCCTAAGAATTTGTTAACCCCCTGGGAACATTGAATGTTTACCATTATCTGACTTAAGCATTAACAACTGCTCCAAACACTTACATACCACTATTGCAATCATATGGCAATGAAGAGCTAATCAAAATGGAGTTCTTTAAATTCGTTGTATGCATCATTGTTATATTTCATCTGATTCTATTTTTATGTGACTAACTTACATTTACCAGAAGAAGAAGAAAAGAAAGGGAAAGAAAAGGCAGCTAGAACAGCAAACATCAGTCAGTATCATCGCTGTCCTGTAACAGTAGGCAGCATGGTGATGTGATAGATGCTAGGGCCATCAGGATCTCTATGGCTCTGTTTTCAAGTACAAAGTTACGGTGATATGACCAATCAAACCTTCATGACCTCTTCCATCTGTATCTGGCACATTCGCCTGCCCATGTACTAAGCATAATGATTTTAGCCATGAGTTCATGGCAAAACACATGCTCACACCAGGAAGGTTTATGGCATCTGTGAGCACAGCACAGGTCAGCCTGCCCATCTTCTGGCTTTTGTATATGAGAAGCAGAAAAACTGGCTAAAGCTGTTATTCTTTGATGTCAGGGTCTTACAACCAAAATCTGTCATCACTGTTTCAAGTTCATGCATTCATTCAAGACGGATGCTAGTGATTAGCAGAGACAGTGGGGAGCTGATGGTGAAATTTCCATTCAATCATTTTATTATTACTTTATCAAAAATGAACTTCAAAATGGCCAACCAACATCGTAAGTGTCTGTAGCATCAATCCATTACCTTTTCCTGAACTTGTCTTGCATTGAGCAGTTTACCTGGCAGTGGTGTTATGCAGTAAGAAGGGCTTCAGCAGGGCAGAATGCCCCAGCAGAGACACACAGGTCAGTTTCGAAGCACTGACATGATCACCATAGCCAAAGAACCACCCATTCCACAGTTGTGATTCCTCGTTCTGGAACACCAAAAAATGAATATGGTTTCCTCACCTTAGCCTTGGTATTCATATATGAAGAACTGAAGCTTCACAAGGACAAAACTGGATCCAACTTTGTTACTATTTTAACACAATTTACAAATGGGATCCTTCCCTGTGCATCTCCTCAGTAACTGACATGTTCCATTTACTGATTGAGTAAGATAACTTCTTTTTATTCAAACTCGGAACTGATCATGAAACCTCACCCTTTGAAAATATGTCATGTCAAACTGCCCATTCTAAGCGGACACAGATAAATTTTGTCCTATTCAGAAGTATTCAACTCAAGAACCAACATCAGGCATCTGTTATAACTGAATTATTGCAATTTATAACTCACTAGCAGTTTATTATTTGTCTAAACCATTCTCTAAACTGAATGAATGATAAGTTAGTGTTGTATGATTGAGTGCTGACTTCTAGTAGTGTAGGTTCTTTCTTAACCGAAGTCAATTACCCCTGATCTTGTTATCATATATATAATTGTGTTTTGCAATCATCTCTTAACTGTTCTACATAACCTTTTCATCAGGGAAAAAAATACACAAATCCCACACCCCCAATATCTGGCTAAATTTTGTTCACTTATGCTCAGCTGAGATAGATTATTAGGCTTACATATTGAGCTTGGAACTGTTCTAAGTACTCTGTGAAACTGATCTCAGCAATCTTAGTCCTAAATTTCACTGACTTATTATCAAAGTACTACAAACTTGAATATTACAGGTGTAATAAATGAAATGGTTCTGAAAATGAATCAAAAGTGTAAATTTAGGTAAACCAACCACAACTTTATTATTTTCATTATACAACAGGAGAAACTTTTACTTTCATTTGTGTGAATCACAACAGCTTCCAAAGTATACTGAACAACCCTTTTTCCTCAGTGAACTTTGAATCACTGAGTTACACACTGCTAAACAAACTTTAATCACAGACACATTATGCAATAATGAACAAAAACAAAGATCATTGAGCTCACACAATAAGACAATTCTAGTTCATGACCTTAAAATCTGCTCCATTTAGAGCAGCCTCTACACCCACTTCAAGTCTTGTGGAAACTGTCCTGGAAAATTAGCCTTCACAAAAATTCAACTTAAAAATTACTTTTGAGGCTTCTTCTTGTTGCCGTTTTTAAGTTGGGATATAACTTGGTTAAGGCTTATACCTACAACTAACAAGAAAGGTGACTTTTTCTCCCATTGAGAAACACAATAGTTACATGCCCATCACTCTGCTTGCTGCACCATACATCTATCATGCATGCACACATGAGACACAGGCAATACACAAAGAAGCCTTCCTGAAAGGTTCTGTTCCTGTCAAATGATGCAACAGTTATCACCCTCTGGAAAACTGGTACAGTAGTACAAGAGACCCTTTCTAATTCTTTTCTTTATTTTTTTTTCCATTCTGTTTAAGTGTAGGTCTTTATGACTGCAAGTTTGATCTTTAACAATTAGACCATTCGCATCTGGTCCCGTTTATGGCATCATCCTTTTGCTAAATACCAAAAACACTTCCCTACAGCGCACTAGCCTGCTCTCTGCTCAAAGATGGCTCTAAGATGTGAGCTCACATACACAACTTCATACATGCACACATACCTAAACACAATGTTAGCACACTTGCACAGCTGGGCTAAGGCTTTTAGTGCTGAGGTAAAGATGCATTGAAGCAGTAAGTACAATAAATTATACTCACAATGTAATATGGGTTTGTAATACAGTCCCTGACATCCATCTTGTCTTCAAATTCTGTCCAGCCTTCTGCATAGTTTTGAAGATAATATATTTCATCTATGACAGGCTCTGGTAGTACTGCAATGATCAACAAAATAAACACTGTTTAAAAAAAGGAGTGGGGAAGGGCTCTTTATCATTCACATATACTCTACAAGTTCTATACAAATATATCAAAGATGTCATACCTCACTCATGTGGGTGGGCATATGGGTAACTGTGTGTGTGTGTGTGTGTGTGTGTGTGTGTGTGTGTGTGTGTGTGTGTGTGTGTGTACATGTACATGCAAGTACATGTGCCCACGCATGTGCATGCCCAAATGTGTGTGCATGTTGTTCATGAAGCTGGATGGAAATGAGGAATTTTTTCTGACTACATACTTAAAATAAAGTTGAATATTTATTCTTACTATTCACCTCACTTCCCATTCTTGCATGCATGCATGTGTGCATGTTTCTGTGCGTGCGTGCATGCGTGTGTGCGTGTGTGAAATCATCATATTGCATCAATATCTTTGTTGTTCTTTAAATTACGCTTACGACAATAATTATTGACTAAACTGAATGTTGGGTTGAAAATTAAAGCTTTTATACAACTGTATATTAAATATGCATAAATGATCCGGAAGTGCATACTGGAAGCACTTTTACAACAAATGACAAGAGGCAGGGAAGTATTTCGGAGGGTGAGAATGAGGTGGCATTAAGCAGTGCAAAATATTCAATTCATATGTTTGCAGTTTAGGTTTTGTTTCCTACACCTTTTCCCCCATTAAAGTCCTTTCTAAAAAAAAAAGAAAAGGGGGGGGGGGGGGTGGGGGGTGGAAGCATGGATGAATATCTCCCAAAACTACTCTGTTTCTTTCTTAATCTTCAAATAGGGAGGTATAATAATTTACAACATGAAATATTCTGAGCAAACGACGACCATTATAAATGGGAAGGACTCTTCAAGCATTATACCCATGATTGTAAACAGCAAAGTGAAATTCCAGCAAAATAAATGGGAGAAGTGAAAATACTTTTAAAAATGTTCAAATTCTTCCAAAAAGTGCTCTGAATGTAAACAATGGTTAAATCATTAAAAACAAACTAGATGGGTTTTTTTTTGTTTGTTTGTTTCTTTAATTCCACAATGATGGCAACTTAAAGGACACTGCAGACTCAGCATCCTTTTGAAATATTTAAAATTCATTTCCCCTCTTTAGTCTTGGACTGGAAATCAATATACTGGAAATCAATATACAAAAAAAGGAAGAAAATCAAAATCATTCCTACCCACCCCCATCCCCCTGGAATTTTTCTTTCAATTCATTTCCTCATTATGCATGCAAAAACAGTCAGAAGTGATAACTGCGAAGACTTTCAACAGGTTTGTACAGTATGCGTTTTCTTTCAGATTTTCTGTTTGGCTGAGTCAGGAAACATATTTCCCACTCTTTTCAGATCATGTAAAGTTTTGTCAGGAAAAAAAAATCTTCCTGACACTCAGGTTTTGCAAAAATATCCCCCTCTCCTCTTCTTTCTTTCTCTCTCTTTTCATTATTTTTACACTAATGTTCCGTTCTTGCTAGCTTCAGGCTTCTCAAACCAACATTCATAATGATTTCTAGTTACTGTTATTTAGGTGCAGCTACAAGCACAGAAGACTCTCATTTGAAGGCAATGTTTCATCCAATTCCATAATATATATATATATAATATATATAATATATAAATATATATATATATATTACTTTCTGACTACTTACATTTCAAAAATTCCTCAAACTCTATGACGGGAACAAATCGACGAAGACTTGGCAGATCAAAAAAGAGTGACCAAGGAATACCAATCTGATGAAGGTGACGTGACTTCCAATGGTATAGTCTACCCCAAGGTGGCAACACCAGAATCCAAGGGGCTTCTTTGTTCAGGTTGCGAACCAAGTTTGCCACTCTCATGTACACATCTCGTCGCAAATTGAACCCTTCTCCTGGATTCACATCATATAAGAGATACCTGAAAGAAAATTTATAACATTAGCAAACTGATATGGAGAGATTTTAAATCTCTGGTTGTCCGTGGAATAGTAAATTAACCAATAATTCTATTTGAGACTATTAACATGCAAACAATAAATCAAATTATAAATGTACAAAAATAATTGTTACATGGTGTTAATCTATACAATTCATCTGACATCAATCATTAATGAAGCTAATATCTATTGTTTTAATAGAAAAAAAAAAAATCAACTTGTATGAGAATAAAGAAAAACAAATATGGGACCCAAGAAGTAAGCAGCCAATGTATTAACTGTTCAGTGATGCCGCAAGCCAAAGGTCAAGATAAAGAAAAGATGTGACTTATCAGTTTACCAGTTTGTGCATCACAACAGTTTAACAGAGTGACATGCCGAAGTTCAGTGTGCTGAAGCTGACATGTACAAGCAGGCAACAGCAGAGCAACATACGCTAACTCTGAGTGAACAATAAAGAAAGAGAAGAAAAATGAATTTATGCAATAGTTAAATGGTTAGAAAACTAGATTGCTTTTCTGAGGGACATGGGTTTGAACCCTCACATGTGATGTAGAACCATCCAATGTGGTATGTAAAAACTTGCTAACACCCAGGTCCTCCTCTTTGCCAAAAGGAAATCAGATGCAGTAGACTTGATCCATACATGCCACTGTGCCATTCTCAGTAGAGATATTAGATGCTGATCACACATTGCTGACATTACATATGCAACTTCATTTGCAGAACACTGTGGTTTCCCAGGAAACAGGCAGCCTGTTTCTTATGTCCTCTTTTGAACTTGAAGTATACAGCTCTGAAAGGGAAGACATCAGCACACTGAAAAAGATGCAGTGACAAGCAGCTCATTGGATCTCCTATCAATTTAGACAAACATTCAGCACTGAAAACCAAATGATGATATACTATGGCCAACCTTTGCCTAAAAGCAGACATAGGCATTTAAAACTAGGCAAATTCTACCACCATAACCATAGCCTGACATTCATCAATGCCAAGTACTTCCCAGCCTTGATTCACTAAAAATGCAGTCCTACATGATCACTGTGCTTTGGCTTCCTATTCATCAGAACCATGTTCAAGAGGAAAAGATTTTTGAAAAAATAAACTTGCCTGCGTTCTTTTATTATTTTTTCCCCTCATAATGACAACAAACTTGCCTGTGTTCTTTATTATTTTTGTTTCCCTCTTCATGACAGAGTACAGTGACTTAAGGGCTTTACTTCTGTCTCAAATCATGCAAATCCCAACACTCTAAATGAATATGTTTGACTGTAGATGGTACAGGCCACTCCTTTACACTCATTCTTATCTTTTAAAAGGTGAAGAAGCTCTGTGGTGCATTCCATGTCATGTACCACTTACAGTGAAACATATTCTTTTACAGTGTTGGGATTTGCATGACGTAAGACATAAACATTTTACTGTAGACTCCATGAAAATAATCTGATCTTTGAATTTCTTAAAGATATAACATTTTTCATCTGATCTAAGATTTTAAGGAAGAAAGATTTTTTAAAGAAGTTTCCGATGTGTCATAACAATGCCAATTCCTGAGTGTAAGCATGTGTTACCAGCTCACACTCTTCGTCACAATAGTGTCTATGTTTACATGCTGAATTTTTGGCAATAAAAACAGCCTTCTCGTGTAGTTTTCTTTTTAAAATGCAGAGTTACTCAACTTTATTCTAATGAAAATACACTTCTAGCCTTAATATTATTTCATTTCACACCTTAAGTCATGGCAAACAACGAACGAATATAAGTCAAAACAATGTGGTACACACATCACAAAATGTGTGTATAACATGTGTATAATCAAACACAAAACAATGGCAGTCAAATGACATGTTTTGCAATTATTGAGTGTATGTGAGTGTATTCTTAGCATATACTCTTAGAATGATGTCAATACTCTCTGGAATTTGATCATATTCTCTCCAGCTGTTCACTAGCAAACTACTAACACTGCCACGATAATGATGGCTCCAACAAATGGTCACAAGGTCTAAACACATATATATATACTAGCAGGGGCACCCGGCGTTGCCCGGGATATGAACATTCTTTGCGATACTCACGTGACGGCAAACATGTATTAATTGTTTTGATTTACAATCAATTCCCCCCCCCCCAACATCTTCCCACACCCTCCCCCCACACAAATACACATTCTGTCTGTGTCTGTCTGTCTGTCTGTCTGTCTCTCTCTCTCTCTTATACATTCTATTGTTTTCCGCCTGCCTCTGGCCCCTTTCCTCTGGATCTTCCCTAGCACGTCGAGATGCTTTTCTCGCTCGATTTTCCGCCTGCACTCACTGTTCCCTTTCCCATTCTTCTTCTTGCCCTTAATTTTGTAGGAATAGACTTTGTGCAGAAGTAGTTTATTTCAACGGGTCTGTGTCTAATGTAAAAATAGTGTATCAGGCTTTGCACTGTACAATAATTTTTCTGGCCCCTCTCATTCCTCCCTTTTATCCCCCTACCCTGTCCCATCCATGTTGCAAAATTACTTACCGTTACTGGACATACGCATACTGAATTTTATCAATAACGGTGTAAATTTAGAAAATAATGGTTTTTAACGGTCAATGTTAAGTTTTGGTTCGTAAAATTTGCATAACATTGTTCAGCGCTTAAAACTGTACGTGCATATGGAATGTTATCAAGAACGGTGAAAATTTCGAAATTCAGAAAATAACGGTTTTTAACGGTCAATGTTAAGTTTCGGATCTTGAAAATTGTATATCATTGTTTAGCGTTCAAAGCTGCACATGTATATCGAATTTCTTCAAGAATACTCTAAATTTATAAAATAACGTTTTTTAACGGTCAATTGTAAATTTTGGTTCGTAAAAGTTGTATCTCATTTTTCGGCATTTAAAACTGCACATGTATACCGAATTTCATCAAGAACAGCCTAAATTTTGAAAATAACGGTTTTTAACGATCAACTTTAATGGTCATAATGACTATCTAATGACCCAATGTTACCCGCTGGATGTTCCTTTAGGCTTATGTCAAGTTTGGTGGCGATCCGATGACTCTCGTGGCCGCCAACGTCAGAAGATCGGATTTTAAACAGTTTTTATAGGGTTTGGTGTTTTTAACGGTTTTTAGCTGTTACAAATAACGTTTCTTAACTGCCAAATAATGGTTCTAATTTTAGAGAAGTAGCCCTGTACCTGTGCAATGTCACAACGGCCATTTGATGAAAAGCAGAGGAAAAAGATGTCTTTGAAACCGTTATAACAGTTTTTTTTAACGGTTTTTAACGGTTTTATTTTTTGAGAGATTAGCCCCAAACCATCCTCGGGTCACAACAGACGTACCTGCTAAACCATCCATGTTGCAAAATTACTTACCGTTACTGGACATACGCATACCGAATTTTATCAATAGCGGTGTAAATCTAGAAAATAACGGTTTTTAACGGTCAGTATTAAGTTTTGGTTCGTAAAATTTGCATAACATTGTTCAGCGCTTAAAACTGTACATGCATACGGAATGTTACCAAGAAGGGTGAAAATTTCGAAATTCAGAAAATAACAGTTTTTAACGGTCAATGTTAAGTTTCGGATCTTGAAAATTGTATATCATTGTTTAGCATTCACAACTGCACATGTATATCGAATTTCTTCAAGAATACTCTAAATTTATAAAATAACGGTTTTTAACGGTCAATTGTAAATTTCGGTTCGTAAAAGTTGTATATCATTTTTCGGCATTTAAAACTGCACATGTATACCGAATTTCATCAAGAACAGCCTAAATTTTGAAAATAACGGTTTTTAACGGTCAACTTTAATGGTCATAATGACTATCTAATGACCCTATGTTACCCGCTGGATGTTCCTGTAGGCTTATGTCAAGTTTGGTGGCGATCCGATGACTCTCGTGGCCGCCAACGTCAGAAGATCGGGTTTTAAACAGTTTTCATAGGGTTTGGTGTTTTTAACGGTTTTTAACTGTTATAAATAACGTTTCTTAACTGCCAAATAACGGTTCTAATTTTCGAGAAGTAGCCCCGTACCTGTGCAATGTCACAATGGCCATTTGATGAAAAGCAGAGGAAAAAGATGACTTTGAAACCGTTATAACAGTTTTTTAACGGTTTTTATTTTTTTTAGAGATTAGCCCAAACCATCCTCGGGTCACAACGGACGTACCTGCTAAATTTCAAGAAGATCGGGTTTTAAACAGTTTCTTTTATAGGGTTTGGTGTTTTTAACGGTTTTAACTGTTATAAATAACGTTTTTTAACTGCCAAATAACGGTTCTAATTTTAGAGAAGTAGCCCTGTACCTGTGCAATGTCACAACGGCTAGTTGAAGAAAAGCAGAGGAAAAAGATGACTTTGAAACCGTTATAACAGCTTTTTAACGGTTTTTAATGGTTTTATTTTTTGAGAGATTAGCCCAAAACCATCCTCGGGTCACAACGGACGTACCTGCCAAATTTCATGACAATCGGTTGAGCCGTTTTTGAGTCTATAGCGTACACAGACACAGACACACACACAGACAGACAGATTTGCCCTTTATATATTAGATGTGTGTGTGTGTGTGTGTGTGTGTGTGTGTGCAAGTTTGTGTGTGTGTGTGTCTGTGCAAGTTTGTGTGTGTGTGTAAGAGTATGAGAGAGAGACAGCGAAAGAGAGAGTTTGTATGTGTGTGCATGAGCATGCATGCATGTGTGTGTGTGTGTGTGTGTGTGTGTGTGTGTGGTGTGGTGTGGTGTGGTGTGGTGTGGGTGTGGTGTGGTGTGGTGTGGTGTGTGTGGTGTGAGTGTGTGTCTGTCTGTTTGTGCATTTCTCTTCCCCCTCCTGGGTTACACATCTAACGGTATCTCACCGCTGCAACCCAAAAGTTTATGTGAAGCCATCAGCTGATGTTGGCTACAAACGAGAACCAGAAGAAACGCAAGTCCGAGCACCTCAAGACAGCCCAACACAAGAAACAACGGAAACTGAAAGTGACTCATAGACTAGGGAAAAATGGGAAATGAAATGAGGCAGGGAACAGTAAATGATAAACAGTAAACAAGTGGGGTATTTTTTTGCTCCCGCAAGAAAACCTAACACAGAGTAACTTTTATTCAGGACTGGCACAGCCTTTTGAACTTGAATAAAGTCAGACAAATACATAGACGAACAATCTATTAGTGGTGGAAAAAAAACAAGCCAGGCCAACAACTGAACTGTCTTCATAGTAATGACTTGGCAAAGATTTGGACTTAAGGGGGGTGGGGTGGGGGGGGGGGGGGGGGGGGGTTAAAGATGGCGAAACTGGGAACATGAAATTAAGAAAATATGAGTTTTCATATCTGTAACATATTTTCTTAATTTCATGTTCCCAGTTTCGAGTGTAGGAAAAAAGGGCACCGGAAAAAATGGCACCCGGAAATAACGGCACCCAAAAATAATAGAAATATGAGAAAGTGGAAAAAATGGCACCGTTAAATTCTGATTTGTGATGTATTATATCCTATATGGGTTTATGTTGAGTAATTTGTAAAGGATGTTTATTTTACTTTCTACGTTTAAAAGTGCAAGTTTCTTGGTTAGCATTATAACATAAAACAAGTAAGTAAAAGTAAGTAAAAAAACGTGTAAGTAAAACAAATGTGACAAAAACAAACATATCACATTTCAGTGAATGTCATTTCCCGGCCCCGGCTTCCATCAAATGTTGTGTCCTGCTCCTCGGAGAAATTCTTCCACAGACTTGGATCCATCCTGTCGATCACAACAGAGTTGCCGGAGACGTGCCTGTAGTTGACAGTAGACGCGTTTGATGCGTCTGCGTGGAGGATCTCCGCGTGAATTGCTGAGGATGTGGGTGCTGGAAAGTGCTGCATCTCGCTTCAGCCACCAGATCAGCTTCCATATAGACGGGTGCTGCACACCGCATAACTGTTCAATCCTGTGATTCCACGCCTCACATAGGTTGTTTGTCCGCTGTTCACCCTCTAGTGTGACTTGGTGGACATTCCACATGGCAGGGGGAAATAGTGGAGGAGTGTGGCGGATAATGACATTCTCTCCGTTTGGAGCCGCACGCTCAACTCTTCGAAATGTTCCTCTACAGTAGGTTCTTTTGAAGTAGTCGAGGAGGGGTTCCACTCCCTCTGGGGTACTGTTTTCTAGAAAGTCCAGTGCTTCCGGTAGATCCCCGATAGGGAGCAGAGCTAAAGCGTCTACCATTCCACAGAAAAGTTTTACCTCTTCGAGTCTCTATAACGGTTGGTCATACCGAGCTCTTGAATCTTTCTCCAGGTCGATTGGGTGAGGTGATAAAAGCAGCCCTGCACTGTGATGTGGTCCCCAAGTACAGCTGATATGGCACGCATCATGGCCTGCTCAAAGTCAATGACTATTGTACTTGGGTCTGGTTCCATATGGAGTAATCTGCACTTGTCCACGATGGCTTGAAGGAGGAGCTCATAGCTTGCTAGCGACTTCCTCTGAAGCAAAGCGTACACAGTGGACACAGCACTATTGCCTAAAGGACAACGTATCACGTATAACTGGCAGAAGTGTTCTGGAGCAACAGCGTGATTGCCATCCATGTACCATGTGTCAGCTGTACAGAGTTGCTGAAGGGCCTCACTGGTACCGAAGACAATGACCCGAGTGTCTGTGTCTGGCCCGTTGTCATTGATAAGGAACTGCTGGGGATCTGGTCCTGATGTCTGAGCCCACTCTCCATCTATGATGAGGTTCTGCAGAGAGTCAGGTACGGCAGGGAAATGACCAAGGCGCTGGTTGCGGAGAGAGCGTTTCACTGAGTCCTCACGGCCCAATTCCGTCCTGGCTTCCACGTCAATCTCAGCAGCAGCTTGACTGAAGATTTGACATGGTTTTCGAAGCTGTTCTTAGCTTGTTCTTTCATCCTCAGACGACTTTTGGCAGCTGATACTTTAGCCTCAGATGCATCATGGTTATGACGATTGCCTATTTGAGGATTACGAAGATCGAGAGTTGTTACTAAGGTACCCTTGCAGTCCGTGCCACGTTGTACACACC
This sequence comes from Conus canariensis, assembly GCA_033310375.1. Classification (NCBI taxonomy): domain Eukaryota; kingdom Metazoa; phylum Mollusca; class Gastropoda; order Neogastropoda; family Conidae; genus Conus; species Conus canariensis. The sequence goes on along the minus strand of CM065715.1, from coordinate 66,135,029 downwards.
TCCATCGAATGTTGTTAGGCTTGGTAACCTGTTTGGTGTAAATAAAACCGTCCAAGATCACTTTTTGTCCACCCTTATTACTAGATATGACTTCCATGGCTGGCTCCTTGTATCTGAAATGAACCGATCACATTTCCTGAACACTTGTCAGTAAAGCAAACGCTATTTTTAACAGTGCGAGTTTAAAGCGTGCCAATACTGCTGAGCGTGGCAGAACTGTGGAAAAGCATGTGCATTATTGACAGAAAAAGCACGTGCATTATTGACATCCCATGCCATGCTCCAATTACGCAGGGTTGTGTGTGTGTGTGTGTGTGAAATGGGATGATAATGTAAAGGGTGAGCTTGTTTATGTGTTCTTCTCTGTGTGTGTGTGTGTGTGTGTGTGTGTGTGTGTGTGTGTGTGTCTGCGTGTGTGTCACACCATTAGGCCCTATTACCGGGTGCCATTTATTCCGGGTGCCATTTATTCCAGGTGCCATATTTTCCCGGTGCCATTCTTTCCGGTGCCATTTTTACCGTGCCGTTTTTTCCAGTGCCGTTTTTTCCTACCCCCCCAGTTTCCCCATCTTTAACCCCCCCCCCCCCCCCCCCCCCCCCCCAAGTCCAAATCTTTGCCAAGTTATTACTATGAAGACAGTTCAGTTGTTGGCCTGCGCTTGTTTTTTCCCCACTATTAGATTGTTCGTCTGTGTATTTGTCTGACTTTATTCAAGTTCAAAAGGCTGTGCCAGTCTTGAATAAAAGTTACTCTGTGTTAGGTTTTCTTACGGGAGCAAAAAAAATACCCCACTTGTTTACTGTTTAGGGAAAAATGATTGAAAAGAACAAAGAAAATCGAGTGATGGGGGTAAATTGTTCATTTCTTGGTCATTAGCAATTATTTAGAATGGTGAACAGGCCTCTTAAGGCCTCTAACACCTACAAGTTCAAGTTCAAGTTCAATTAGGCGTCTTTTTCACTTTTAAATTTTGTGAGTTTTGCGATTGTTGCATACCAACCTTGGGCTCTCTGCTTCACCCACATGCAGAGCATTCTGCCCAAGATTCTCATCAAAAACATCTTCATGCGAAGCAGTCAAAGTCCAGAGGACATTGTGCACCAGCAAAATAAAAACTGAATCCTTGATTAAATGCATATCTTCCTAATCACCAGTCCAACGCTGATGATACGCCTGACTCCGACAGCCGTTGCCAATGTGGCGTGTGCTAGGCTATGCTAAATGAAACTTCTTGAAGAAAGATTTCAGGGGGAACAACTTCCAGAAAACACAAACACTCTGTGTGTGTGTGTGTGTGTGTGTGTGTGTGTGTTGTGTGTGTGTGTGTGTGTGTGTGTGGTGTGCGTGTGTGTGTGTGTGAGAGAGAGAGGAGAGGAGAGAGAGAGAGAGAGAGAGAGAGAGAGAGATTCCAAAAGATTCAAAGATGTATTCATTATGTAATCCTTTTGGGGGACGGAGGACGTTAATCGGAAATTGGCCTAACTTAAATAATAGTTTCAAAGTGAGGTGACAGCAGCGGAAACTGAAATAAACTTAGAGAAAAATAACAGTGCCGCTGGACGGGAAAAAAAACAACAAATAAGTCACAAGACAAGCACGATGCGTTTTGACCTCTTTGGTCTTCCTCTTTGGTCTGACCAGCGCGTTGGGCTAATGCGTAGGTGCAGACATCTACTAAGTCATAGCCACGAGGCCCTCTTCTTAAATTCTCTGGTCTTAGTCATTAATTTACTTATCCATGCGCAGTGTGGTCTCAACATTTAGCGGATGTGGTGTAGAGTATATGGACTAGTCTGCACGCAGTGACGCATCCTGATGAAACTGAAACTGAAACTGGTCTTCTTCAGGCAAGACAACAATACTCAAGACAATGAAAAAACAAAACAACAACAACAAACAACAACAAAACGAAGAATGATCAGTCACTTATCTCCTTAAATTGGGCGCAATTTGGATGATTTGTAATGGATCCATTTTGCGCCCACTTTGAGGAGGTAAGTGATCGTTTGTTCTTCGTTTCCATTGTCTTGAATATTGTTTGTCTTTTGCCCGAAGTCAGCATGTTCACAGAGCGGTGTCCTTTGGTGTTGCTTTCTCCATGTCTCACTTGGGACCTATGGTACGTCCGATGTTGCAGCCCCTTTGGAGCCTGTTATACCAAAATATATAGTGTGAAATCATAAACAATGCGTAAGTGGAACAGGTTTCTCACGAAACCTAAGACAAGCCATCTTTTTTCCCCTTTTTTTCGGGTTTTTGTTTTTGTTTTGTTTTTTTAAATCTATTTCCAGCTATAAAAGCCCTCCGTGGGTTTCTGTACATGAGGGAGGGGTTACAACGAATATAACATGGAAACAACAACCCAGGTCAGCATGGAGTTATGTGAGATCTTTGCGGCCCAGCTTAGCGTAAAAACTCTCCAAAAGATAGTAATTGGTTTTGGTTAACCATACGAAAATCATCCGTTTTCAACGCATTCGAACCGACCATCAGACGAAACCTGCATGTCTAGCGTTTTCCTTTGCAACCGAAAATGTTCGTAGCCGAACCATCTCACCGTACATTTTCAGTCCCCTCACCACACTCCACTTCAACGCGGTGACAGCCCTGATATGACCCTTTGCGGTCGGCTGGGCCTTAAGCAACAACATTAGGCCTACCTTTACCCACCACTCTGTGTGTGTGTGTGTGTGTGTGTGTGTGTGTGTGTGTGTGTGTGTGTGTGTGTGTGTGTGTGTGTGTGTGTGAGACAGGCTTACCATCCCTTTTCAGAGTGTTCACCACAGCTGTGTGTGTCTCAGGCATACCATACCTTTTCAGTCTGTTCACTACACGCTGTGTGTGTGTGTGTGTGTGTGTGTGTGTGTGTGTGTGTGTGTGTGTGTGTGTGTGTGTGTGTGTGTGTGTGTGTGTGTGTGAGGGAGGAGTGTGGTCTAAATTGATCATGAAAGTAACACTCTCTCTCTCTCTCTCTCTCTCTCTCTCTCTCTCTCTCTCTCTCTCTCTCTCTCTCTCTCTCTGTCCACCCTGTGTGTGTCTTTGTCTCTGTCTGTCTTTCTGTCTCTCTTCCTGAAAGGAGGGGGTGGGGATGGGGGAGCTTTTAACGTGCAGGAAGATCGGAGGTGTGTTGGTCTTCTCTACTCCTTTGTCTATTTCTGCGGACTGCAAGTGTTTACTTTGCCGAAACTTGTGTCATCATGCCTTTGGCCCAGATGGATTTCAAGCCAGCGTGTGGTACTTTTACTTTTAAACCATATTTTGAACCGTTCACGTGAAAAAGGACAGCATTTATTTAGGAACCAATGCGTGCCTTCATGTTTACAGTGACCTGACTTCTGGAGTAGATGACCTCGAAAGAAAATGTGATGATTTAGAGGGCAGGTCTTCAAGGAATGACCTGATTTTCTATGGTGTTGAGATAAGGGAGGGGGAAACAAGTGAGGATGTGAGTGTTTGGTCCAGGAACTGATCATAGACAAGCTTGATTTAACTGATACTATTGAGTTTGATCGAGTACATAGTCTGAATTCCAGGTCTGATTCTCCAGTTATAGCTCGATGTACCTTTTACAAGCCCCACCCCCCCCCCCCCCAAAAAAAAAAAAAAAAAAAAAAAAAAATTACTTTTTTGAAAGTGAAGCAAAAACTGAACGCAGAAAACGTGTTTGTTGGGGGGAGGAATTTTTTTTTATTTATTTTTTTAAATAATTTTTTTAAAGGGGTGGATGACATTAGGCATAAGTTGGGCTCACACTTGAAGAAAACTAAGTCAGAAGTCAAACAAGTTCGCATGGAGCACGATCATCTACAGATGGCAAAAAGTATGGTATGCGCACGATTCTCTGAGAGAAATAAAATAGGCGACGGGCCGGCCCAATATTCGATTCAAAGTTGCTAGGATGGAACTTAAGACATGTACAAACAAAACACTAACACCGGGATCTTCCCAAGTTGATTCGCAAAACTTGTCGATGCCACACATATTGCACGTGGGGATTTAGATCCTGTCAGTCCGGTTGGGCGTGAAGTTGACAGCTGTCCTTTGTTGTTTTCGTGCGAAAATTCTCTCGCTCCGATAACTTGTGGAGAGATAGTGGTGGGAATATATCCTGGTGTAATGTAAGAGACGATGTCTCCACTTCTGTATATAAAGTTTGTGCTGATATAAAATCAGTTTCCTTTGCTGTTCCAGGATCTTTTTTTTTTTTTTTCTTGTCGTAGTTCTTGCGCTAAGTGTATATTTCATGATGTCTTTTCATACGCACATCTCTTGATTTTCTTTGTCTTCTTCAGACTTATGAAGATACGTGTGATCCTTATTCACACACACACACACACACACACACACACACACACACACACACACACACACACGCACACGCACACACACACGCACACACGCACGCACGCACGCACGCACTCACTCACACACACACACACACACACACACACACACACACACACACACACACACACACACACACACACACACACACACACACACACACACACATGTCAACTCCGTTCAAGACATACGGTTTTTATAACATTACAATGCGAGAATATTGATAGTAAATAGGCAGACAGAAAACTAGAAAAATATCAGGGGGGAAAATGACCACCTATGTCTGTGTTTTAGTATACCGAATAAAATATCGGCATCTTGGTTTGATGCTACCGTGGTGCACAGTTTTATTGATCTAGTTTGGCGAGAATAGCTCCCATTTTGTTCACTTTATCTCAGAGTGTGAATCTTCATTTCATCGTCGTGTCGTCAGACTTAAATTATTGTTCTTCCATGATGTAGCCCGGTAATGTAATTCTGTCGCTTTAGTGGCTTTGTCTGGCAATTCTGCTATCATGGCGCCTTTGTAATCTGGTGAGTTTATGTTTTTTGTTTTGTTGTTTTTTTCTTTAAATTCCATTGGCCTTGCATCTTCATAACGTGGTAATTGATGTCGTTACTATCAAGGCATTCGAAGGCTGAGATTAACGTCCTATCGCCTGGGTATCCGCACAGACCGAGGTCTATTTTTGGTGGCAGTTATGGTCGTTGGCAGTAGTCTTGGCTGGGTCCGGGTCCAGATGGGGGCTGACGTCTCTTGTTCTCGCAGCTCTGGCTTCATGTGAACTCCAGTTCACTTTGTAGCGTTGGTCAGCCGACTGTGGGCAACGGTTTTCTTAGCCTCTTCCCCCCAAAAGGCCTGCCCTCAGGACCACCAGGCGGCCTCCTACTTGCTCGGGTGACGATGGTCCTGTGCCGCATGAGACCGCCTAAGAGGGAACGGGACGAAAGTCGCTGGAGCCTGCACAAATCTATGAAAAGACTGACAGAAAAGTTACTGACTACGGTCAAGACGGCAATTTTCCAGCCCAATCCCGAGAGGGTATCCTCCATCACCTATCACCTATCTCGGACTCTTGAAGACCGTTGCGGCGCCACAGAAGACTTGCAACCAGCTTCCTCCACTCCTCCCAGTTCTCAGATGCTTTTAGGCAGTTGCTGAGTGTGAGGCCAGTCCATTCACTGATGTCGTCCTCCCATCTCTTTCTTTGTCTTCCTCTCCTTCTGCCTCCTCGCACTATTCCTTTTAGCAAGTCCTATTGATCTTGATACATGACTATACCATCTCATATTCCTTGGTCTCACTGTGGACAACAGGTCTTCGGATGGTCCAGTGGCTTGCCTTACTCTGTACTTGACCTCCAAGTTGGTATTGTGGTCTTTGTATGAGATTCCAAAGATCTTGCGGAAGCTTATCATCTCTAATGCCTGAATCATTCTCTCAAGTTAAGCTGTCAGAGTCCACGTCTCACACAGAGACATATAGCAATGACCAGGTAGCGCATCAGTCTGACCTTGGAACTAATTGTGATATTCCTGTTATTCCAGATGGGTGCCCTCTATGTTCCCCACCAAAGCATGGTTTTCCAGGCCACGGATAATCGCAGTCAGGCAGCACTCCATCGCCGAGCGCCGCGCATCTCCAGGAGCCGTCCCTGGCAACACAGGCAAGACCCTGCGTCACCCATACGGCTGGAAGGTTGACTGCACCGCCTGACACTGACTTCTCACATCAGTGTCCCTCAAGAGAGATCTACCACCTCTCCCTCGGCATCCTCTGCTATGTCACCTCGCAGGGAACCTAATCGAGGCATTTCACTGTCTTCATATTTACAGACTCAGCTTTTGATCTGGGCAGTTGTAGAACTTTCCGTCTCTAAAAGTCAGTGCATGGTTTTAAAGCAATGATGATCAGGTCAATAATCGGAGGGAAAATCTTCTGTGGATCTTTGGTAGAGTGGCCGCACTGTCTGGATACTTGAATTAGCCCACGGTCACTGTGCTGGCTTGATGTGTTGTTCAGAATCAAAGTGACCGGTTAAATGAACAGATCATAACTGTTGTATTTTTACTTTTTGGCTTAGGCCTCGAAGTCAGTGATTCTATACGGTACAGATGTATAAGTTGCCCGTGTCGCCTGGTTGTGTGTGTGTGTGTGTTGTGTGGTGTGTGTGTGTGTGTGTGTGTGTGTGTGTGTGTGTGTGTGTGTGTGTGTGTGTGTGTGCGCGCGCGCGCGCGCGCGCACGCATGTGTGTGTGTGTGCGCACGCATGTGTGTGTGTGCGTACGCGCACCTGGAAAAGACATAGAAATACCTGATCAAGGGATGTTCTTTTATTTCCTTCTGCCTGTGTTGATTTTGTCTTGTTTTTACTAAGAACACTGATGCAGCCAGAAAGCTTGAAACGAAATCAAAGTGAAATGACTGAAGTTCTTGAAGTGTGCAATGTGGAACTCATTTTTTCCCTTGTGGAAAAGGGCTCTTCGGACTGTCATACCCGAAAGACTGCAAAGAATATTTATGACTGAGGTATTTGTTAAGGTGTTCTGTACGCTTTTCCTTTGGTATGATTTATGCCACATGCATTTTGAGTTATATTGTACAGCCGGTCGGCTCAAATGCCATTCAAGGCGGATACCCTAGTAGTTTGTTTGTTTTTTGAGGGTTTTTTTTCCAGTTGTTAAGCATAGTGACTTGAATACCGCCAGAATAAAAGATATTTGAGGATGGAGGTTCGTTGATTAAATGTTTACAACCGGTGTATTGGAAAAATAGGGTGGAGAATTACGAACTGGATATTGCCGGTGGGTGTAGGGGAAAAGCATTATGGCTCGGAATAATGACAGTGTCTAGGAAACTGCTTGTGTTTTACTGTTTTGCTTTTATGTCATGTTATTTGTCAATACGTAAGAAACATATTGCTTCACACCGAGCGATAGCCAGCAGTGTGTTTAGTGCCGCAAGTGGAATAGAATTTAAGTTCAGATTCGATAACTTTTATAAGGGACATAATTTATGTAGTTTTGTCGTCTTGTTTTGGAGGCAAAGTAGTTGTACCCCTTGTCTTTCTTTCTTCTTAAATTAAAACATGTCACTCTAAAAAAAAAGTTTCTTTTCAGTATCTTTTTGTTTGATAAATTAAAAAAAAGTTTATAATACTTTAATGACTAAAAAATATCTAATCGAACATGTCGAAATATATATTACAATTAAAGATACAAACACGACACTACTTAACAGTAATCGGAAATGAAATGAGGCAGGGAACAGTAAACGATAAACAGTAAACAAGTGGGGTATTTTTTGCTCCCATAAGAAAACCTAACACAGAGTAACTTTTATTCAAGACTGGCACAGCCTTTTAAACTTGAATAAAGTCAGACAAATACATAGACGAACAATCTATTAGTGGTGGAAAAAAACAAAAACAAGCCAGGCCAACAACTGAACTGTCTTCATAGTAATGACTTGGCAAAGATTTGGACTTAAGGGGAGGGAGGGAAGTTTGAAGATGGAGAAACTGGGAACATGAAATTAAGAAAATATGTTACAGATATGAAAACTCTTCACTAGCTGCATAAGGGAACCATCGCAATCCCTTTTGAAGGTAGATATATTTGTATTGCCTGCTCCAAGGCCTTTCGTCCGCTGGGTCGGAACTCATCAGAAGACACGGCTGGTTGTGTCTGCGCTCCTGGCGTCAAATAGAGACACACCACAGTCCATAATATTGTGGTGTTCTCACCACCAAGGGTGCAAAAAAGAATCCAATAGCACCCCAAAGCAGCCAGCGAAGAGTAGTAAATGAAACCAAACGAAAGTCTGGGGAGGAAAAAAGTTGCTGAAAAACTAAAGACATCATGCAAATAGTATAAAATATAGGGGACAATCCGTGTCTCCCTGATGAGTTCCGACCAAGCGGACGAAAGGGGACAGATACCGGTATTTCGAAACCTGATTGTTTCTCATCAGTGACTGCAGTCGTTGCAACACCAAGCTGCTCTGTAAGTTGCTGGAATGGTGCTCGGTTACTTATCCTTGGAATTTATTAGTTTATTGTAATTTAGTCCCTTGTGGATTCATTCCAAGAACTGGCCCTCAGCACTTGTGTCTTAAGAGGTTATCTTTTTATATTTTCTACTTTTCACTAGAAAATGTATCTTGTTTTGCTCTTTAATGATTTTCTTTTGCTTCTTAGGTGGTACCTTTTTGTTGGTTTTTTGAAAACTCAACAAACATACTACGGTATTCCACACCAGCCTTTTTCAGGTATAGCATTCTTCTTAAAACCGAAAAGGCAGAAGGATCAAGTTACCACTTTCCGCGGTCACTGAGGAGAAACAATCAGGTTTCAAAATACCGGTATCTGACCAGGAGTTATATGTTAGTGAGTTTTCTCCCTTTGGAGACTGTCTCCTCCTTGGAGACTACCAGCTTGCTGAAAGCTCATTTTGAGAAGCATTTATTATTCCCCATTCACCCACTCAAGCACATACTGTTAGTTAGGCAGAATTATCGACCACTGCAGATATGAATGCTTATCTTCCCCCTATTTCTTCAATCTAAGACAAAAAAGCAAGCTTTGTTCATAATTGTATACTTGAACAAAAGAAGGAAAAGAACAACAAGTTCCGTTTCTAACCCAAATTTTCGGCACAAGGCCTTCCTCCGGGGAGTTTATTGCGACTGAATGATCAAAACGTCTCTCACACGTGTTCACTTTGTTCATCTGAAATTTCATTGGCGTTCTGCACGTGTAACATTTCAACCATTGAAAAAGTGACCACATTTAACGACGCATTCTATACCACATCCATGAGTGTGAACACACAAAGACATACATGGGGGAATGTCGGGAAAAGAGGAAACTAGGACCAAAAACAACAACGATGTCACTAATGTAATCATGTACATCTGTATGTTGAGAGAGAGAGAGAGAGAGAGAGAGACTCACTGGGGTTAAGTTCTTAGAAAGAACGCATCATCATGGATATCAATCCATCGAATTACAGTGGGGAGTTAAGAATGGGGAGACAGAAAGACACAGGGAGAAGAAGAGAGACAGAGAGAGGGGGAGGGGGGTTATAGAGAGACAGAGAAGGAAAAATGGAGAGGGGGAGAGAGAGAAAGAGAGGAAAATAGAGAGAGAAAGAAAGGGAGAAGACGAAAGAGAGAGTGATGAAGAGAGAGAAAGAGGGGGGGGGGGGGTCACCAGATCCGTGTGAGGGAGAGAGAGGAGGGGGGGGGGGGGGGGGGGAGAAATGTGACCGTAGTAGTAACAAGCTATCAATAGACCCCACTCTCACTGGGGCCACAGAAGTCCAGGACTCGCTCTCACCGGGTCCGTCAGAGAGAGAGAGAGAGAGAGAGAGAGAGAGAGAGAGAGAGAGAGGTGAAGAGAAAGAGATTGGGAGGAAAAGTAAAGTGATCGTAGTAGTTGCAAGCTTTCATGTGGCTCCACTTACAATGGGGTCACGAATGTCAAGGACTTGCTCTCACCAGGTACGTAAGAGAGAGAGAGAGTGATGGAAAGAGAAAAGGAAGGGAGGAGAGAGCGAGAGAGAGAGAGAGAGAGAGAGAGGGGGGGGAGGCAGAGAAAAGTGATCGTGGTAATAACAAGCTCATATATGGCCCCACTCTCACTGGGGCCGTGGAAGACTAGGACCTGCTCTCACCAGGTTCGTAACTTTGTAGATCATGTAATGAGAGAGAGAGAGAGAGGTGGGGGTTGGGGGAAAAAAGAGGAAGAAGAAAGGGAAGCAGAGAGAAAGACGTATGGGGGGGGGGGGGGGGGAGGTTTTATATATATACATATATATATATATATACGCACGCCAAACACCATCCAGGTATCACTCGTAGACACATACACATGTGAACAATCCATATACACCTTTTTTTTTTCTATAGGAGTCCCCCCACCCCCCTCATACACACACCCTCAAGCGCCCCCCCCCCCCCCCCCTTCCCAGCATAACACTCCTCTTCTACTACTAAACACTCTCTTCCTTTATTTTTCACACACTCGAGCGCCCCCTTCGTAGTATAAGACTCCTCCTCTACCACTCTCTTTTTCTCTGTCTGCCTTTACTCTCTATTTACTTCTCTTTTTCCACAATACGCACCCATACACATACCGTTTCATGCATGTAATAATCCGTTTGCGTGTATGTTTTCATACGTCATAGCCGACACGTATTTATTTGTTTTTGTTTTTTTATGTCACAAGTACCGAAGTCGGTTCATGACCAACACGTTATCGATTTTTCTTTTTTTGTGGGGGCTGTTTCGTTTGTTTAATTTGGCAATCCGATAGAACATCAACGGTGTAGGCTAGGCTATTGCACTGCTCATAGAAGAGTTGGCTAACCGTTTTCGATAATGGACAACTTGTCTATTACATTTTAATTTAAAGTAGCGGTCTGCTACTCTCTCAAATTATTTTCAGATAAGTTCTGATATTCCATAGTCCGAGCAGTGAGCGCACACTCTCATATAACCATTCTTAAAATAAAACCAAAAGTTTTTTCTTCTTACTTTAATTATTATACACATTTATTCTTCCATATTAGTACAACAATATCTTATTTTCTAATTTATTTTTTAAGCATTTTTAGTTTAATATTCTTGATTACAAATATATATATGAAAGAAGACTAATGTGATCGTGATTTTTACTAAAAGGAAAAAATTATACAAAAACAAGGGTTATAACTACTTAACTCGGGAAAAACAAGACGACAAAACTGTATGAATTATGTCCCTTACAGAACACAACCGAGACAGTCAACTTTTGGGCACATACAGTTCTAAATACACTGCTGGGTATCTGTCGGTGTGGAGCAATATGTTTCATTAAGTTGTGCCATTAATATCATTGTGTGTGTGTGTGTGTGTGTGTGTGTGGCGCGGATGTACACAAATGTGTGTGGACATGAGCCCATGTGTGTGTGCGGGTACGCATAAATTGTGTATGCATGATGTGCGTTTTTCTGTCTGTGCGGGCACGCACGTGTGTGTGTGTGTAGATTTTTGTGTGATTTGCGTGAGCATGAATGAAAGCGATCAAGGAATAAAACGTATGAATTATGTCCCTTACAGAACACAATCGAGACAGTCAACTTTTGGGCACATACAGTTCTAAATACACTGCTGGGTATCTGTCGGTGTGGAGCAATATGTTTCATTAGTTGTGCCATTAATATCATTGTGTGTGTGTGTGTGTGTGTGTGTGTGTGTGTGTGTGTGTGGCGGATGTACACAAATGTGTGTGGACATGAGCCCATGTGTGTGTGCGTTTTTCTGTCTGTGCGGGCACGCACGTGTGTGTGTAGATTTTGGTGTGATTTGCGTGAGCATGAATGAAAGCGATCAAGGAATAAAACGTGTGAGGAAAAATTCATCTACATCAAGAGTATATATATATATATATATATATGTGTGTGTGTGTGTTGTGTGTGTGTGTGTGTGTGTGTGTGTGTGTGTGTGTGTTGTGTGTGTATGTATTCACTTGATGTAGATGAATTTTTCCTTACACGTTTTATTCCTTGATCGCTTTCATGCAAATCACACACACACACACACACACACACACACACACACACACACACACACACACACACACACACACACACACACACGTGCGTGCCCGCACAGACAGAAAAACGCACATCATGCACACACAAATGCGCGCACCCCACACACACATGGGCTCATGCCCACACGCACTTGTGTACATCCGCCACACACACACAGACACATACAATGATATTAATGGCACAACCAATGTTAGGTTACTCCAGGTCTGACCAGCGTGTTGGGTTCATGTGTAGGTTAGACTTCTGCCCAGTCGCAGCCACGAGACCCTTTTCCTAAATTCTGCCATCTTAGTCATTAATTCTTTTATCCATCAGCTTTAAATCATGCGCAGTGTAGTCTCAAAACTTAGCGGATGTGGAATGGGCCAGTTCGCACGTAGTGACGCCTCCTTGACGAAACTGAAATTGAAACTTTTATTCCTTTCCACCTACTTACTGTTAAATATTGTCATACTAGTAATCTTGTTGTAATTAGCAGCAGTATTACACTAACTGACATTTCTATTTCTCATCGTCATTATTTTCACGATTCATACACTAAAAAGAAATTTCTATGCTTTGTATGCTTCTAAAATCTTTTAATCAGAAATCTCTTTTCTGTGTTCTTATTATGATTTGGATTTTTTTTCTTTATTCTTAATTCACTATCTCATTTTCTGTTTAATAATTATTAGTATAACTATTATTGAGACGTTTCTCTCCTTTTTCCCCCCATACTCATTATTATTCCTATTATCATTATTTTGGGAGAGAGAGAGAGAAGAGAGAGGGGGGGTAGAGAGAGGGGGTGGGTGAGGACAGGAGGAACAAGTGTGTGTGTGTGTGTGTGTGTGTGTGTGTGTGCGCGCGCGCGCGCGCAGGAGCAGGCATAATGCAGAGAAGGAGATGAGAGACAGCCGGGAGACGGCAACTACGTAGGTCCATGTAAGTTCACGTTTAACGACATCTCGTCAACTGCCTACGAGCGGCTGAGGACCGGGAGGAATGGAGGAAGTTGACTACAAAGTCTTCCGTGGCGCCCCAACGGTCTTCAAGACTCCTGGGATAGGTGAAGAAGGTTGCCTACCATTTATGTAGTACCGGCTAGACATAACATCTAATTCGAGCCACCACGGTCACTTCATCAGTCGTCAAGAGGCGCGAGACTTACTTGCCATGTGCACATTTCGATTGACACACAGACCATTTCAACAATGCTACTATCTGTTGTGCAGTGCAGGTCTGGCGCTGTTGCTTCTAGCCCTCTAGAGGGTGGTCTTGACGCCGCCTGCTACTGCCATGGCTAGGCCAGTGAGCTTAGCAGCGCTTAACGACCGACCTGCAGTTCGGAGCATATGTGATACGAGGCAGCAACTTAATAAAGCGTGTATCAAAATACCCTGGTTTATATCACTGGAACTTTCTGTGACAATCTGTCCATTAGTAATGTTGGTTGTTTTAAAACCGTGATTTATACATGTTAAAAGATAAAAACAAACTTTATGAATTAGGCTAGTTTATTTCATGGTCTGGTGAAGTTCACCCGGCCAGTATTTTTTTACTTTTTGTTTGTTTGTAGGAATTAAGATTTGACTCAGTAATTACGTGCGAAACTGATGTTTGTTATGGAAATATCTGAAAAGTTTCAAACTGTGTGAAATTGAACTTGTTCTGCTTGTCAAGGGAAAAGCTGATTGGGGAGGAATGGGGAGGGGGGGGGGGGGCAGAGGGGGTCTTGGCGTGCAATTTTGATGAAAAATCACTGCAAAATGTCTTTTGGGACTATTATAAATTTTGTCTCTTAAACACAAGGTCATCTTGTGTGCGTACAATGCAGACTCTAATGGTCTTCAATTCAATGTAATTATCTTGATTTACATTTTGTCATAATGTGTTTTCTTAATGGAGTTGATCTGCTGCAGCAATTTTTGTTTTCGTTTCAAATTGTTACCATGTCTAAACCTACTCAAATGTCTGCCTCAACCTGTTCCATCGAGCCAGGCTGATCATGTAATGTAAATTGATCTCTGTGAAATGTGATGGCCTCTTGTACTCTGCACACGCTATGTACTCATGCAGCAATAAGCCAAGGGCAGTTTCTTTACAAAAGTGTTGAAAAAGCATTTTCCTACATGTTAGACTACTTGCCTTGTTGAGAAAAAAAAAAGTGTCAGCCTCCCTGCTCATGCATTAACCCTGCTGCTCATCCTGTCTCCAGCTACCCTGGCGGAAGAAGGACCAGTATCAAGCTCTCCCAGTTTGGATGGCGTTTTGAAATGGTGGCTATGTCACTGTATGGTGCTTTGAAATGGTGTTTGTGCCACTGTATGGTGCTTTGAAATGGTGTTTGTGCCACTGTATGTTGAATGGTGTTGTCCCTGTGGTGCTTTGAAAGGTGGTTGTGCCACTGTTTGGTGCTTTGAAATGGTGTTTGTGCCTCTTTGTGGTGCTTTGAAAGGTGGTTGTGCCACTGTATGGTGCTTTGAAATGGTGTTTGCACCACTGTATGGTGCTCTGTAATGGTGGTTGTGCCTCTGTATGGTGCTTTGAAAGGTGGTTGTGCCACTGTATGGTGCTTGAAAGGTGGTTGTGCCACTGTATGGTGCTTTGAAATGGTGTTTGTGCCACTGTATGGTGCTTTGAAATGGTGCTTGCACCACTGCATGGTGCTTTGAAGTGGTGCTTGTGCCACTGTATGGTGCTTTGGAAGGTGGTTGTGCCACTGGCGCTTTGAAAGGTGGTTGTGCCACTGTATGGTGCTTTGAAAGGTGGTTGTGCCTCTGGCGTTTTGAAAGGTGGTTGTGCAACTGTATGGTGCTTTGAAATGGTGTTTGTGCCACTGTATGGTGCTTTGAAAGGTGGTTGTGCCACTGTATGGTGCTTTGAAATCGTGTTTGTGCCACTGTATGGTGCTTTGAAAGGTGGTTGTGCCACTGTATGGTGCTTTGAAAGGTGGTTGCCACTGTATGGTGCTTTGAAAGGTGGTTGTGCCACTGTATGGTGCTTTGAAAGGTGGTCGTGCCTCTGTATGGTGCTTTGAAAGGTGGTCGTGCCTCTGTATGGTGCTTTGAAATGGTGTTTATGCCACTGTATGGTGCTTTGAAATGGTGTTTGCGCCACTGTATGGTGCTTTGAAATGCTAGCTGAAAACACAGCTATAATTTTCATAAGATAGTAGTAATACTACTAGCTTATGAAAATTATAGCAGTGTTTTCAGAAGATAGTAGTATTAGTAACGTTTCAGAAGTTAGTAGCTTGGCGTTGCGACTATCTAGTGAAATGATCCCTGTGTAAAATTATGTCCTCTTTCTTAGTATTATTACTATCCAGAGTCACTGACCGATGGTCATTTAGCTTATTTTCACCGCTTGACTGCTAATCAGTATAGTACGGGTTCATGTGAACAATCTATGACGTTGCTGACCAATGGTCAGTGTCATTGACCAGTGGTCATTTTTGCCCCATTTCCATTGTTTGACAGCTAGTTAGTGTAGAACGAGTTCATGTGAAAATACATGTTGTGGTTGACCAGTGGTCAGTCCACTGACCAATGGTCATTTTGGCACAATTTTACTGTTTGACAGCTAATTAGTGTAGAATGAGTTTATGTGAACAATTTATGACATTTCTGACCAGTGGTCAATATCATTCACCAGTGGTCATTTTGGCCCAAATTCACTATTTGACAGCTAGTTAGTCTAGAACGAGTTCATGTGAGCAATTTATGACATTTCTGACCAGTGGTTAGTGTCATTGACCAGAGGTCATTTTGACCCAATTTCACTGTTTGACTGCTAGTTAGTGTAGAACGACTTCATGTGAACAATTCATGACGCTGCTGACCGGTGGTCAGTGTCATTGTCCAATGGTCATTTTGGCAAAATTTTACTGTTTGACAGCTAATTAGTGTAGAATGAGTTCATGTGAACAATTTATGATGTTGCTGACTAGTGGTCAGTGTCATTGCCCAGTGGTCATTTTTGCCTCATTTCACAGTTTGACTGCTAATTTCTGCTGTAAACTTGTGTGTGTGTATGTGTGTGTGTGTGTGTGTGTGTGTGTGTGTGTGTGTGTGTGTGTGTAGAGAGAGAGAGAGAGAGAGAGAGAGAGAGAGAGAGAGAGAGAGAGAGAGAGGCAGTCAAACAGTGATATTAGGCAAAAATTACCACTGGTCAAGGACACTGACCACTGGTCAGCAACGTCATAAATTGTTCACCTGAACTCATTCTACACTAACTAGCTGTCAAACAGTGTATTTGGGCCAAAATGACCACTGGTCAATGATATTGACCACTGGTCAGAAACGTCATAAATTGTTAACATAAACTCGTTCTACACTAATAGGCCAAATGACCATCGATCAGTGACCCTGGATAGTAATAATACTAAGAAAGAGGACATAATTTCACACAGTGATCATTTCATTAGATAGTCGCAACGCGAAGCTACTAACTTCTGAAACGTTACTAGTACTACTATCTTCTGAAAACACTACTATAATTTTCATAAGTTAGTAGTATTACTACTATCTTATGAAAATTATAGTAGTGTTTTCAGAAGAGAGTAGTACTAGTAACGTTTCAGAAGTTAGTCGCTTGACATACGTGCTTTGATATGATGTTTGCGCCACTGCATGGTGCTTTGAAACGGTGTTTGTGCCACCTACGTGCTTTGATATGGTGTTTGTGCCACTGTATAGTGCTTTGACATGGTGTTTGTGCCACTGTATGGTGCTTTAAAATGGTGTTTGTACCACTGTATGATGCTTTGAAATGATTGTTGTGCCTCTGTATGGTGCCTTGAAATTGTGTTTATGCCACTGTATGGTGCCTTGAAATTGTTGTTGTGCCACTGTATGGTGCTTTGAAATCATGTTTATGCCACTCTATGGTGCTTTGAAATGGTTGGTATGCCACAATATTGTCCTTTGAAATGATGGTTGTGCCACTGTATGGTGCTTTGAAATGGTTGTTGTGCCATAGTATGCTTTGAAATGGTGGTTGTGCCACTGTATGGTGCTTTGACATGGTGGTTGTGCCACTGTATGGTGCTTTGACATGGTGGTTGTGCCACTGTATGGTGCTTTGAAATGGTGGTTGTGCCATAGTATGCTTTGAAATGGTGGTCGTGCCCCTGTATGGTCCTTTGAAATGGTTGTTGTGCCACTGTATGGTGTTTTGAAATGGTTGTTGTGCCACTGTATGGTGTTTTGAAATGGTGGTCGTGCCAGTGCATAGTGCGTTGAAATAGTGGATGTTCCATTGTATGGTGCTTTGAAATGGCGGTTGTGCCAATGTACGGTGCTTTGCAATAGTGCTTGTGCCAGTGTATGGTGCTTTGAAATGGTGGTTGTGCCACTGTAGGTGCTTTGAAATGGTGGTTGTGCCACTGTATGGTGCTTTGAAATGGTGGATGGGCCAAAATTCCACAAACCAAACTTTTCCTTATGATTTTTCCTTTAAAACGTTGATAAGAAAACACATTTTGCTTCAAAGCAAATTTTGAAGTGATAATTTTTCTGGTTCAAGCGTGAGACTGAAAAACAAAGCAAGGGGGGGGGGGGGGGTGTATTACGGCTACCCTGGTCTTCCTAACACCCTATTAACAAACGCTAACAATCTACAGCCAATGTCATTCGGCGCTTTGCTTGGTGATGTCTATTGCACCATTTGCACTATTCAACTATGTCACAAATACAGGGACACATTTACAGAAGAGATTCTTGACTGCTTACCTTCGCCAGAGCTTGCGGAAAAAAAATTACCCAGAGTGTCACTTAAATCTTCCTAACTCACTCTGTTTTCATAACATGTACTTGAAATTTATGACGTAGTTCATTGTATATTTGTGCTTGCCTCCACCAAGTATTGTGATGTTTTGTTTGTTAAAAGAGAGAGAGAGAGAGAGAGAGAGAGAGAGAGAGAGAGAGAGAGAGAGAGAGAGAGAGAGAGAGAATAAAAACTTATAACCCTCGCCAGATACCGTGGGTGGCATGTCACCCATACCAATTAAATAAGCATTCTCACACGCCAGAGCTCGTGGGTGGCTGGTCAGCCATAATCTTCATATTGGCCACATCCGTTACACACACGCTAGGGTTCGTGGGTGGCTGGTCACCCATAACCTTCATATAGGTCACAGCCTTTACCACACACGCCAGGGTTTATGGGTGTCTGGTCACTCTTCCTGGGAGAGAGGCAGTTAGCAGCTGTGGGAAGTTCTGGCACCACTCTGGTACCAGAGGAAGTTAGCAGCTGTGGGAAGTTCTGGCACCACTCTGGTACCAGAGGACAAGTTAGAGAACATGTGGAACTGAGAACTCACATGGCGAGTACGCTGTGTGTTTTTGTCCTTCTGTAATTGAAGATCTTTTCATACTTCTAGTGTACAAAACTGGAAGCATCTTACAAATGGAACGAAGGTAGTGAGTTTCTGTCTGTCTTGTGTGCGTTTGTGCTTGTACATGCGTGTCTGATCACTGTAAATCAACAAGAACGTGCAGTACACTCAACAGGCTGGAGTACTGAAATGACCACTCTGAGAATTAGCACACCGAGTGTTTCTCAATGTCTTAAGCACGACACCCAATATTTTTTCTCCTGATCCGTTATTGATTATTAGTAATTCTTCACAAGATTGGATCGGCGACTGACGCATGAATCATGATGAGAAACATATACATCTAGTGTGCATTTCGCAAGAAGCGTGTCGATGTGGTATAATGATTAGTATGGCGATTTGTATCCTGATTCCGCGGAATCAAATCCTGCAAGGGTGATGTTTTGTTCATGCAAAATAACTTTTCATTTCTAAATGAGGGTCAGGGGATATTAGGTTAAGAAATGGCCTCACTTTTGTTGGTACTGTCAGAGCAAACAAACGTTTTCCTCCAGATTCCTACAAAGACAAGAAAGAATGATGCTGGTCAATTGCCTGGAACAAATACAAAGGCGACTACTTGTCAGAACCTTGGCAAAACCTCTTGGACTGACCAAGGAACACTTTGCCCAGTGCATCTAACAGAGACGTGCTGCGCAGGCAGACAGGGAGGGGGGGGGGGGGGGAGAAGAAAGAGGACGTCATCACTTTAAAATCAACAGCAGCATCTGACCCAAAACGGTCACCAGCAACTGCAAAGAAGTCCTTAGCAAGAACAGCAAGAAAGTCAGCTCCCTGCCAAACTCCAAGGAAACAAAAGAAGTCCTTAGCAAGAACAGCGAGAACGTCAGCTCCCCGCCAAACTCCAAGGAAACAAAAGAAGTCCTCAGCATGAACAGCGAGAACATCCTCAGCAAGAACAGCGATAACGTCAGCTCCCAGCCAAACTCCGAGGAAACAAAAGAAGTCCTCAGCATGAACAGCGAGAACATCAGCTCCCCGCCAAACTCACAGCATGAACAGCGAGAACATCAGCTCCCCGCCAAACCCAAGGAAACAAAAGAAGTTCTCAGCATGAACAGCGAGAACATCAGCTCCCAGCCAAACTCCAAGGAAACAAAAGAAGTCCCAAGGCTGTTGTAGTTCCTGCCACTGGAGGGTTGATTGGAAAACAACAGGTTCCTGCTTTTCCTGCCGAGACTGGGTCTGCTGAGATTATGCTGTAAAGTTTGCCAGGAATGCAGCTTTCTGCTCCAGACAGGGGTTACCATCATCAACCAACAACCTCGTAATGATGAACTGCCCAGAGCAACACTACCCTACACCTAGCGATCATTCAAGACGATGGACAACATGAACAAAACAAAAAATGGGCAGTTTTAGCAGCTGTTCCAAGACATTTTAGGAAAATTAGATTCTATCCCTACAGGCAATTCAAATTTCTCGGGCGTGTGTGCGAGTACAAGCGCGCAGACGTGCATACGTGCTTGCAGTGTGGATATGAGCGTGTATGACACTGTAACTTAATATGCGTGCTTTCTTTGCTTATTCATGATTCGATTTCAACAACTATAATTGTGGTTTGCCTCTTCTACACATTGAACTGTAAATTTCTTTATACCTAAAATAAGCATATCGTAGAGAAATTAATTGAAAAAATCAATACTGTTAATAGTTTATGTATTTCTCCACTGACTGTTTTCAACATGTTGCTGACTTGCAAATGAATGTCTTAACAATCAGAAACCATTAGCTATGCATGTATGTTTCTTTGTGTGTGTGTGTGTGTGTGTGGTGTGTGTGTGTGTTGTGTGTGTGTGTGTGTGTGTGTTTGCGCGCGCGCGCACGCAAGTGTGCCGACATGCTACTACAGCCACAAAGTAAAACACATTCATTGAAGTGACTGTGTTAAAAAGAATATCAACACTGACATGATAAGCAGAACTAAATGAGGTATGTATAACGAAAGTCATGTTTAGCTAGTCAATCTAGCTGTTTAGCTAGTCTTAATATCTTAATGGAGTGTCCTGCGCGTGCCTGTACCCATCGTCAACACAGCGCAGGCCTCCAAGGGTGGTACAGGACTGCTCTAAAGGCAGGTGAAGACAGTGCTTCTCTAGGTCCTCCCCAGCACCTTCGGGTGTTTCTTTTTCTTCTTTGCCTTAACTAGGCTGACCCTGGAGAAAGGTCCACTGACGGTGAGGAAAGACCCACTGACCACAGGGAAAGTCCTGTTGACAGTGGGAAAGACTACAACTTTGGATTCTCTCTTGAGGGCACATAAGACCGTATGGCGAAAGCTTGGCTGTGTCTGGAGTGGCACTGTCTTCATCTGTCCGTGGGCAGGGGTGGTTGGGTCTGTGGGGTGTGCTCGACAGCTGGAGGGTGGTGTTTTTTGCCGGTGGGCTCTGCAGTCATGAAATATGGGCTGGTACACCCATGGGGATGCTACTTTAAGGCTGTTATGAGTTGCATCCTGTAGTGATTTACCTCTGTTCAGGAGCAGTTATGTCCCTTGATATCTTAATGGAGTGTCCTGCGCGTGCCTGTACCCATCGTCAACACAGCGCAGGCCTCCAAGGGTGGTACAGGACTGCTCTAAAGGCAGGTGAAGACAGTGCTTCTCTAGGTCCTCCCCAGCACCTTCGAGTGTTTCTTTTTCTTCAACGAAAGTGATGTTTAGCTAGTCAATCCTGCGATCTGGCTACATGTTCTGACTAAATGTCTCTTAGAAAAACATGGATGACAGGTCACCCACAAAATCTAGCGAGGTATACTAGGTAAACGCCTAAACAAAAACCATGGATGGCTGGTCACCCAGGAGCTGTACTAGGGCAAACGCCTATAAAAAAAAAAACCATGGGTGACTGGTCACCCAGGAGCTCTGGGAATCTAATATATAAATGGCAAATTCTGTCTGTGTGTGTGTACGCTATAGACTCAAAAACGGCTCATCCGATTGCAATGAAATTTGGCAGGTACGTCTGTTGTGACCCGAGGATGGTTTTGGACTAATCT
Organism: Conus canariensis; assembly: GCA_033310375.1. Taxonomy (NCBI): domain Eukaryota; kingdom Metazoa; phylum Mollusca; class Gastropoda; order Neogastropoda; family Conidae; genus Conus; species Conus canariensis. The sequence continues at coordinate 66,113,710 of CM065715.1, read as the reverse complement.
CTAAAATAATAAAACCGTTAAAAAGCTGTTATAACGGTTTCAAAGACATCTTTTTCCTCTGCTTTTCATCAAATAGCTGTTGTGACATTGCACAGGTACAGGACTACTTCTCTAAAATTAGAACCGTTATTTGTCAGTTAAAAAACGTTATTTATAACAATTAAAAACCGTTAAAAACACCAAACCCTATTAACAAAAAAAAAGAAAAAAAAGAAACTGTTTAAAAACCGATCTTCTTGAAATTTAGCAGGTACGTCTTTTGTGACCCGAGGATGGTTTTGGACTAATCTCTAAAATAATAAAACCGTTAAAAAGCTGTTATAACGGTTTCAAAGACATCTTTTTCCTCTGCTTTTCATCAAATAGCTGTTGTGACATTGCACAGGTACAGGACTACTTCTCTAAAATTAGAACCGTTATTTGTCAGTTAAAAAACGTTATTTATAACAATTAAAACCGTTAAAAACACCAAACCCTATTAACAAAAAAAAAGAAAAAAAAAGAAACTGTTTAAAAACCGATCTTCTTGAAATTTAGCAGGTACGTCTGTTGTGACCCGAGGATGGTTTTGGACTAATCTCTAAAAAAATAAAACCGTTAAAAACCGTTAAAAAACTGTTATAACGGTTTCAAAGACATCTTTTTCCTCTGCTTTTCATCAAATGGCCGTTGTGACATTGCACAGGTACAGGGCTGCTTCTCGAAAATTAGAACTGTTATTTGGCAGTTAAGAAACGTTATTTATAACAGTTAAAAACCGTTTAAAAACACCAAACCCTATAAAAACTGTTTAAAACCCGATCTTCTGAGGTTGGCGGCCACGAGAGTCATCGGATCGCCACCAAACTTGACATAAGCCTACAGGAACATCCAGCGGGTAACATAGGGTCATTAGATAGTCATTATGACCATTAAATTGGACCGTTAAAAACCGTTTATTTATAAATGTAGAGTATTCTTGAAGAAATTCGATATACATGTGCAGTTTTGAACGCTAAACAATGATACACAATTTTCAAGATCCGAAACTTAACATTGGCCGTTGAAAACCGTTATTTTCTGAATTTCTAAATTTTCACCGTTCTTGATAACATTCCGTATGCAAGTACAGTTTTAAGCGCTGAACAATGTTATGCAAATTTTACGAACCAAAACTTAACATTGACCGTTAAAAACCGTTATTTTCTAAATTTACACCGCTATTGATAAATTTCGGTATGCGTATGTCCAGTAACGGTAAGTAATTTTGCAACATGGATGGGACAGGGTAGGCGGATGAAAAGGGAGGAATGAGAGGGGCCAGAAAAATGATTGTACAGTGCAAAGCCTGATACACTATTTTTACATTAGACACAGACCCGTTGAAATAAACTACTTCTGCACAAAGTCTATTCCTACAAAATTAAGGGCAAGAAGAAGAATGGGAATGGGAACAGTGAGTGCAGGCGGAAAATCGAGCGAGAAAAGCATCTCGACGTGCTAGGGAAGATCCAGAGGAAAGGGGCCAGAGGCAGGCGGAAAACAACAGAATGTATAAGAGAGAGAGAGAGAGACTCTTGACGCGCACTAACGCAGCGCCTTTTAATGTGAGGCCTACGGCCCGTTCACATGAGTCACGCAACGGTGTTCAGAAGTCGAAAAAGCAAAAAAATCAAAAAATCTGAAATGAATCAAGTCACATCATCAACAGAGAGAGAGAGAGAGAGAGAGAGAGAGAGAGAGAGAGAGAGAGTGTGTGTATTTGTGTGGGGGAGGGGGTGGGAAGATGTTTGGGGGGGGGGGGGGGGGGAGGGGGGGGGGACTGATTGTAAATCAAAACAATTAATACATGTTTGCCGTCACGTGAGTATCGCAAAGAATGTTCATATCCCGGGCAACGCCGGGTGCCCCTGCTAGTCTAATATATAAATGGCAAATTCTGTCAGTGTGTGTGTACGCTATAGACTCAAAAACGGCTCAACCGATTGCAATGAAATTTGGCAGGTACGTCTGTTGTGACACGAGGATGGTTTTGGGCTAATCTCTAAAAATATAAAACCGTTAAAAAGCTGTTATAACGGTTTCAAAGACATCTTTTTCCTCTGCTTTTCATCAAATAGCCGTTGTGACATTGCACAGGTACAGGACTACTTCTCTAAAATTAGAACCGTTATTTGTCAGTTAAAAAACGTTATTTATAACAATTAAAAACCGTTAAAAACACCAAACCCTATTAAAAAAAAAAACTGTTTAAAACCCGATCTTATTGAAATTTGGCAGGTACGTCTGTTGTGACCCAAGGATGGTTTTGGGCTAATGTCTAAAAAAAAAAAATAATAAAACCGTTTAAAAAGCTGTTATAACGGTTTCAAAGACATCTTTTTCCTCTGCTTTTCATCAAATAGCCGTTGTGACATTACACAGGTACAGGGCTGCTTCTCAAAAATTAGAACCGTTATTTGGCAGTTATAAAACATTATTTATAACAGTTAAAAACCGTTAAAAACACCAAACCCTATAAAAACTGTTTAAAACCCGATCTTCTGAGGTTGGCGGCCACGAGAGTCATCGGATCGCCACCAAACTTGACATAAGCCTACAGGAACATCCAGCGGGTAACATAGGGTCCTTAGATTGTTATTATGACCATTAAATTGGACCGTTAAAAACCGTTCTTTTCAAAATTTAGGCTGCTCTTGATAAAATTCGGTATACATGTGCAGTTTTAAACGCCGAAAAATGATATACAACTTTACCAACCGAAATTTAAAATAGACCGTTAAAAAACGTTATTTTATAGATTTAGAGTATTCTTGAAGAAATTCGATATACATGTGCAGTTTTAAACGCTAAACAATGATATACAATTTTTAAGATCCGAAACTTAACATTGACCGTTAAAAACCGTTATTTTCGAAATTTACAACGTTCTTGATAACATTCCGTATGCAAGTACAGTGTTAAGCGCTGAACAATGTTATGCAAATTTTACGAACCAAAACTTAACATTGACCGTTAAAAACCGTTATTTTCTAAATTTACACGGTTATTGATAAAATTCGGTATGCGTATGTCCAGTAACGGTAAGTAATTTTGCAACATGGATGGAACAGGGTAGGCGGATGAAAAGGGAAGAATGAGAGGGGCCAGAAAAATGATTGTACCGTGCAAAGCCTGATACACTATTTTTACATTAGACACAGATCTCAAGCAAAACCTAAATAAACTACTTCTGCACAAAGTCTATTCCTACAAAATCAAGGGCAATCAGAAGAATGGAAATGGGAACAGTGAGTGCAGGCGGAAAATCGAGCTAGAGAAGCATCTCGACGTGCTAGGGAAGATCCAGAGGAAAGGGGCCAGAGGCAGGCGGAAAATCGAGCGAGAGAAGCATCTCGACGTGCTAGGGAAGATCTAGAGGAAAGGAACCAGAGACGGGAAGCAGACCGTGTCCGGACTGCATCTCAGCGTGCCCGGGAAGAACCACATGAGACGCAAGCAAGGCAGCAAGCAAACAGGAGATCACGAGCTAATGCTGCAAAGAACATTGCGTGCTAAAAGCAGCCTTTTCCTACGAGCACGCCGAACCAAAACTTAACATCGACCGTTAAAAACCGTCATTTTCTAAATTTACACCGTTATTGATCAAAATTCAGTATGCGTATGTCCAGTAACGGCAAAACTTGGTCAGAATCCATCTTGATCCAGTGGGTTTGGGGCATGCCTGTGTGAAAACAATAGAATGTATGAGAGAGAGAGAGAGAGAGAGGAGAGAGAGGAGAGAGAGAGAGAGAGAGAGAGAGAGATGTGTATTTGTGTGGGGGGAGGAGGTGGGAAGATGTGTGTGTGTGTGTGTGTGTGTGTGTGTGTGTGTGTGTGTGTGTGTGTGTGTGTGAGGGGGGTGGGGGGTGGGGCGGATTGATTGTAAATCAAAACAATTAATACATGTTTGCCGTCACGTGAGTACCGCAAAGAATGTTCATATCCCGGGCAACGCCGTGTGCCCCTGCTAGTGTATACTAAAGTAAACACCTAAACAAAAACCATGGATGGCTGTCACCAGGAGCTGTACTAGGGTAAACCTATACAAAAACATGGGCGACTGGTCACTCAGAGCTTGCAGTACTAGGTAACGCCTAAACAAAAACTATGGGTGACTAGGTCACCCAGGAGCTCTGGCAAGGTATACTAAGGTAAACGCCTATACAAAAACCATGGGTGACTAGTCACCCAGGATCCATTCCGTGCGAGTTGAAATACGAGGTCTGGCGAAGGTTAAACAACAGCATGCGTAGTATCAGCCAACGGTTATGATATGTAACGAGGGCCGACTGCCGACATCTACATTCCTCATATTTTTTGTATAGGAAATTTTCCTTCTAAAATTACGTTTAATCAAACTTACTCGCCGTAGCTCACTAATGCAATAAGCGACAGCGGTTTGCTATCCCTGCCCCGTACACAATAAAGTCCATACGGACAAGAACCCGGAAGGGGCCTCGTATCTCGCGGATGCCCAGATCGTTCCTCTTTTCGAGGTAACTAATACCAAAAAAAGTCGAAGGGAAGAACGATCACTCTGCCGCTGCGTGAGGCACTGCTGCTCGCGGCGCAGTTTGTGCTGACACCACCTCCCCCTTCCAGGTTTGGGGTACTTCTTGTTAGAGAACGGTGGCGAATAGTGCAGGCAGTGCGTGGTGTGAAGCTCCAAACAGCAACCATTCCCGTAATAGTATAATGTAAGCGAGTGCCTGGTAACTTCTTTAAAAACAATATTTCTAAATGACGTTTTAATTCCTGCTCTGTGCGGTCATTTTTAAGATCTTACAGCTATTTATCTTACGTATATTGTATGTTTACTATACGTTTATTGTAACTCTGTCGTATTGTTTATCATAAATGTTTAATATTCTTTTAAACATACAACGTTAACGTCATGATGTCGTCAAAGACCTTGGGATACATTCATGCAGGTTTAGTGATGTGAATGCAGTGCGAGATAATTTTATTTTAGAAAATTGTTCATTGATTACTTCATGTACCTACCCTGTGCCATGTATTTTAACTGTTGCAACTGGTACCAATTTCTCGTTTTCGAGATAATAAAGTGATTTTGACTTTGACTTGACATGTTTGATCAGTTTTGATAATGGCTCCATTTTAAAGTGTTTTTGAAACTATTGAAAGTTATGAAAAATGGAGGTCACTGATAAAATGAGTGCTAATAAATTAATCCGTGATATATATGATTGTTGCTGGGTAGTGGTACCCAAAGATGGCATTGTCAAAATCTAATTAAATAACATTATTATTGTCAATTTGTCGATGTAGCAGTTTGTGTTTTTCTGTTGCAACCTAATTAGTCAATAATGCAGGTGCTGTCATTTTTCTCTCTTTTTACTATGTGCGTCTGCTTCACGAGCCGCGGTTCTGCTGCCTGGCAGGAAGGTGGTGAGCACATTCCACCTTCTGCCCGACTGTGAAATCCTAAGGGAACCAGGAAGGCGGAATGGAAGGGAGGGCCTCTGCGTGAGCCACGGTAAGTATGTTAGATTAAACGTAAATTTTAGAAGGAAAATTCCCTTTTAATTACACATACTGTACGGTGGCTCACTAATGCAGAGTAGCACTACCCAGAAGGAGGGCTCACCTGGGTAACGTCTGGAGGAGTGAAAAGAGCCAGGGTGTGTGTGGTGGAGATGAGATGCTGAGCCACCACAGCTGAGGCAACATCCTTGGAACCATCATCGCACAGACGAGAGACTGTCGTGCAGGTAGCACTGGATAACTGAGCCCAGGAACACCCAATACGTGGCGTCCAAGACATTTTGAATGCTCGCATTGTGGGCGACTGCCAGCGACAAAGGCCCATGCTCTAATTTCATGAGGCCTTGGTGAAAAGACAGCCAAATTCGCGTCAGGCCTCGCGTATGCAGCTTTGATTACTGCTCTCAGCCACTGAGAGATTGATGAGGGTCCGATGTGCTCCAACTTTCATTGTAAGAAAGAAACAGGCCGCGTTGCTTCGAGCGAGAAGACTTCGGGGTAGCAAACCACTGTTGCTTATTGCATTGGTGAGCCACGGTATAGTATGTGTAATTAAATACAATATTAGAAGTCACTTTTCCATATAAACACAGCATTTGAAAAGGATCAACATTCTTTCTAGATATTCATAAATGACAACATAAACAAGAAACTAACCATCCTTATACACCGATGAAGTTTCAGTCAGCCACTGCTGTGGGCTACTACACTCGCATAGTTTAACCATCGAATCAGAATGATGACCTGGCCATAGTGGCTGTGGCTATCTAATCAGATGAAATAGATTATACTCTGCTCTGTGTCAGAACTGCTAGTCTCTATAATAAACGAGTTGCTCTCATGTCTTTGGGATTCAGCCGTAAATCCGCTAACTTCTGTTCACAAAGAATTATATTCTCGAGCGTTCATGTCAGTGCATGTGTGTACACCATCTGCAAGTTGTAAAACAAGTACATCTAATCGTGCATAACCGTTCATGGCAAAAATGAAGCCTGAGAGAGGTGTGATATGGTCTCCCATCATCTTGGTTTCGAATTATGTTCCAAGCATTGTGGACAGCGTTTGCTGAAGGCCACAAAGCCATTATTCACATATAAAACTCAACAACTATATTTATAAAGAACAGCTTTCACGGAAGGTAATTTATGTTTGGAGTCAGAGCCTTGTAAATGTATACCATGGCAGCAAAAATGCCTTCCTTTTTCTCATTGAAGAGGCAGAGGACCAGTATCTCACCTCTTTTTCCCATTATTTGACTTTCGTCTGAGTTCCGTTCACTCACGCAGGTATTAAACTATTTCGATTCGAGAGAATAATTGAACTGGTTGAGCTGCACGCCTAAATCACGTATACCAGCTTCCGGTTGGTTGGGTGGTGTTTACTGAAGTCGGCAACAGCTTGCATGTAGACTTTGCCTGCACATGATTAACCATGCGTGTGCTGCAAATTGACGATTTGACACTTTCAGCGGGAAGAGTGGTAAAGAGACTGCCAACCAAGGAAGAGAAAGCAGACACTGAGCCAGTCATACTGACAGGAAGTGATGAACATCTTCAATGTGCGCAAAGGAAATTTGCAAATCGCGATACCTGATGATACCGATCCTGTTCCCTGTACATCTCTGGTTTTATTTGCTGTTTACGTGCCTTTGCACTCAGTTGAAATCTAGATGTGTTCAAACTAGCATAGACACTCTATTCACACACACACACACACGCGCGCGCGCGCGCACAGAGAGAGAGAGAGAGAGAGAGAGGGGTCACAGCGAAAAGAGGGAGTGATGATGGAGAGATAAAGGGTGTAGAAGGAGGGGGGGGGGGGGGGGGGGTTAGTCATACAGGCAAGTACCCAGACGACTATACAACCTACTAAAAAAAACGTACATCACCGCGAGAGTTGACAAGTTGCGACAGCTGCGACTTCATCATCAAAATGCACGAGATTTGCGTGTCGGCACAATCGATTGATGAACGATCACGTAACGGCCAGCAAAATGATGCTCTCTCCTGTGCCAAGCAAACCTGGTGCTCTCGTATGTCCCCCAAGGGGGAGGCCTTCAAGCTGCCATCATTGGAGCTGGTTGTACTGGGTAGCCTACCCGGGCCTGGTAGCTTTAATTAACGACGGGGTCGCACACGGCAAATGCCCTCTTCACTTAGCCGTTGTTGAGTGCTGGGAGGTGCAATGGGGTGGGTGCGGATAAATTGCCTCAACAAAACTGAAATTCGTAAGGGCAACCCTTCCTCTCTTCTTTCCCCTGTCCATGTGGTATTTCTGTCCATCCAGTGTTGCACGACTGATTTTATCGTTGAACGAATATAATATTAGCCACACGTTAACAACAACAAAATCCGGATGATACATTCCTTCAACATTTCAAAAGTATTATCACTATTATTAGCTTCGCCAAGGAGGTTATGTGTCCTCCTGCATCTTTCAGTTTGTCTGTATCTCAGCAAGAATGCGCAAAAAACTACGCAATCGATTTGACCGAAACTTGGTGGGAAGCTGGCGTGCGGCCCAAGAATACACTCTATGGATTTGGGTGCAGACCCTGCTCACAGAGCTCATCCAGGATCCATCAGCATGAATACGCAAACGTCTACGGAACCGACACATGGCGGAAAGATGGAACGTGGCCCACAGACAGACCCATAATGTTTTGGTACGGATCCAGAGCAAAGGCAGATCTAGGTTCTGTTTGTCAATGGCGGAGGGCACTCGGACGTTCGGTCTCTGAGCGATGGTTGCAGCCGAATGTCCGATTCCTCATTACACACACACACATATATATATATATATATATATATATATAAAGGGGGGCGGGGGGGGGGGGGGGGGGGGAGGGGAGAGAGAGATAAGGGGGATGGGGAGTAGGTTAACAGCTGGGGACTGTTGGCGAGTTGGGTTAGAGAATGTGAAAGAATATGGAGATTCAACTAGAGAAAATTTTGTGAACATTGTTCTATACACTTTGAATCTTGACCGTCACGTGAGCTTTGTTCTTGAGGAGTGGTGGAGGAAAAGGCATTGTTTGTGAGTCAGTGCAGTAATAAAGCGTGCCCTAAGGAAGGCCAAGTGCCGAAATGTTGCGAGGTAACAACTTGCTTGCTTGTCTTGTCATTTGAAAGTCTCTCTCTCTCTCTTCTTATTATCCCCTTACCGCATTTTCAACTTCCCACTCCCTTCTTTCTTTTCTACATCCGCAGATTGAAGGAGAGGGTAAACGGGCCAAATGTGCACGGCTGATGGCAACGGCCAATTAATGTGCGTGGCTGATTCAGTGTTTGCACAAGCCGTACCGATTCATTATAAAAACTAGATGAGCACCTGGGACTTCACGTTTGTCTCTCTGTGAGGTGGCATAGCCGGGAGTGCTGCGAGAGAGGTGGCAGATCTCTCCCTCGGGGACACTGAAGGGAGAGGTCAGTGTCTGGCAGCGCGATCAACCTTCTGCCCTATGGGTGACGGTGAATCAGGCCTGTGTCACCGGGGTACGGCTCCCGGAGATGTCGTGCGATCGGCGATGGAGCGCTGCCTGCCTGTAGTTCACTTAGCGAGTATAGTTGGTTAACCAGGGGTCCTTGATACAATGCACGGCCGTCAGTCACGAAAAATAACATGCCAAAGAGAATGGCGGATGTTCCTCATGTATCCCACTGATTGCCAAAGCCTGGAAGTAAGGGAAGAATGTACAACAAGGGGGAAACAAAAGTCTGCAATGCTTATACTGCATCTGGAGGTTTTACGCCAACAACTACACCAACACCCCTACCCCACCCCCACCCTAGTGACACATCTTTAGAAAAGGGGCACTCGGTATTCTGATTAATCATGAAGCAGTAGGGTGGCCACGCCACCCCTTATACAAGGCTGCACGGCCCACTTGGATGGAGTGGTAGACGATCAAGTTACATTTTCAATCAACTTATCAGATCAAGGAAACTTGTGCACATCTGCTCTTCTGCTTTGACATCCGAGGATTCTAGTCATACTTGGCAGTCACAGATGTGCTTTAAGGTTTTCAGCGTTACTGTGTGCTTCACTTACGCAGAACTGAGGTTCCATCCTTCATGCCCCTATGGGTTTCGTGACCAATAAAAGTGTGTGTGCGCGAGCGCGCGCACGCGCGGTGTGTGTGCGTGCGTGCGTGCGTTCGCGCGTGTGCGCATGCATGTGTGCATGTATGCTGGACCAACTTGGTGCTATGGACACCATGTATAAACATTGTATAAAGCGAGAATTCCTATTAAACTGGCCCTCTGTTCAAGGTTATACGACCATAAAAATGATTTTATCATAGGCTAATGCAGTGCTGGAACCTCATCGAGCTCTGACTTTGTCTCAAGGTCACCCTTGACGCGTATGTCGGCTGTGGCCCTGACCAAAGTCAAGTGTATTTAGATCTGGCCATATCAACAGCTATTTCTCACACATTTTCCACATAGTTTACTATGTTGCATGTGCTTTGTTAGCATCTATTGGACACGACTGATTATTTTTTATCTTCCTCGTGCTTAAGGCCAAGAGGTTCAATTAACAACAACAACAAAAAAAAGACACGGGGATATAGCAGAGTTTTCACTGCTTGGATGTGGAAGCGTTTTGCCCGTCATGCCAGGGCTATTACTAATTAGTTACCTAATTAGTTTAGTGGGCTAGGTGTCTTCTGTTCTAATGACAGAAAGTTGCTGAATGGGTCTTCAAATAATTGTCTCACGTGTAAAGGGAAAAAAACAAAAAACCAAACTCCAAACACATGAAATGGAGATGAAGCAATTTCCCGTATGGTTCATTCATTATTGCAAAGGTACCATCCCACACTTTGACAGTGAGAGTGTATTTGTGTAAAACAAACGTTTACTGCATTTTCTTCACTGCAAATATGCGTTGCTTCCCAAATGCTTTTATAGCCATATACCCCAACGAGTATTTCCAGAAAAAATTCTTTGATTCCATCTAGAGCAGTTTATGCCTCCCTCCTCCACAGCTCTATTCCTGTTCTACAATGCAATGCCCGTCTCTGATCAGAGGCCAGTTAAGGTCGGGCAGAATGATTCCGAAAGCAGTGGGTAGAATGAACAGGGGATGGTGTGTGAGTTAATTTGCCTAAAAAATTTTTTTTAACCCACAAAAACTCAGATGTGTAGTTCCAACGGAGGAGCAATCTGTCCTTACTTATACCCCCCATCCCCACCCTGTGTTTGTTTTTGAGGGATGGGGCTCCTGGCTGGCCCAGAGGTACAAGTCTAGACCACGGGGACCATGTTTTAGGTTTGAATCCTGTTTGTGCTCAGCCTGAAAACTGGCATTTGTGTTGCTAGTCTACTGATATAAGTGAACTTCACAACGGGGCCCCCTCATCTGTCTGCAATGTCATCAACTTGGCTGGATATGGGTGTTCAACTTGAATGTAAATTAAAATAACCACACAAACATATATGTATGTAGTCCAGAGTTTTGTTACATTTTGGCTTTAACTGTTCGGTTATTCTCCACAAAGATGCTCCGTAGGAACTGAAAACAGCGTTTGTCTTCATTTTTTTTTCCAAACTTGACTGTTCTTAAATTGTGTGTCCTGTCTTCACCTCCCTGAAATAGAAAACGAGTCAGATCCACATACCTGATGTGAACACACCTGCAGACATGACAATGCACAATCACAATACAAGCAAAAAGTGTAAATGAAAACAGAAAACATCAGATCTGTGCATCACAGGTAACATGAGTATCAGAGACACAGAGAGAGGAGACAGAAAGAAAACAATGGTCATGTAAATTATCACAACCAAACAAACAGCGATGCATTGCAAAACATGACAGAGACAACACTACACCACACAGACAACCAAATATACCTAGGAACACAAACTGACCAAGGGAACACTCATCAACACCTTTCTCCAGACATCTCGCACACCTACACACACATACAAAACAAAAATATCATCCTACACGCATACACACACACTGAAACACACACACATCCATCACTGTCCTCTGTCAATGTCACAATTACGAACCGGTTTGCATGCATGTCAGGGCCAGCTGGGTGGAGACAGATGGCATGCAAAATGCATCAAGCAGACGCAAAAAGCAGTCATATCAATCGGTCTCCTCACACACGCACGGACAAGCAGTGGAACACATACAGAAAGAAGATGGGAGGTGGGGGGGGGGGGGGGGGGGGGAGTGTGCACGGTAGCAGCAGTCACAATGATGACCCCCTTCCATCATGCTGAATTGGGATGCTCACCAGTGGAGGAAGATTATTCAGTACATGGCAAATGCTTTACTGAACAAAAAGAATAGGAGGACAAAAAGGACAATGCAGCTCCACATGCAAACCGCACGCCAGTCCAGCTTGACAGTCCAAGTGGCCAAGGGAGAGGTATGGTCTACATGCAATGTCTGTCGCTGTTTGCTGAAGCAAGAGATACAGATGCATGAATTTGTTGAAGACTCTCTTCAACGTGAATGAAATTTCAATGTGAAAGTAATTTTGTTTTGGGGGAGCAGGTGTGTGTGTGTGTGTGTGTGTGTGTGCGTGTGTTGTCATGCAAGGGTTAGTATATGGGATCTCAGTTCAAAGTCACATCTGAAAAAGCTTGGATGGGGTTGGATCCTGTAGATGGCGACCATCAAGTGAAAACCTGCTGCTTTAAGTGCTGGATTCAGCACTTAGATCAAGAGGACATGGTTTTATTCAACAGGGCAAACAGGCACTAGACAGACACGTGAGAATTACACAAAAATATTGAGATGTCTGCGCCCTAAAAAGCTGGATTTGCAAAACAGACTTTGCAACTGGCAAGTTTTGAATTCCCAGGAAGATGAGACTTGCAAAGATCAGCTCATCTTGAAACACTGATCTGAGCTGAAGATCCCACTAGCATCTATGAACCATGTCCAAAACGATAGTTGGTGTACATTTCTAAATCTGTGGAAAAGCATGTAGCATAAAGATATTGACTGATCAGATTGCTGGATCCTCAAGTTAAACTGCCCCCATCTCTGGTTCAACTGCTATTACATCGGCTCCTCAGGGCCAATGGAACCAAACATAACCCCAACTCTCCATCCCAACCACACCAAGATAAAACACTGTGAAGTTTGGAATGGTTACAATCAGAACCTAAGATGTATGGCCATACCAGAGCCAGTCAGAATGGTAGCATAAACTGCCAAAACAAAACAAACTCCCACACAATAAAGCAGCGCAGACAAACAGATGAAAATGAAGATGGATGCCTATACACACATCTTCCAATGTCAAAGAATTCTTGCACTCTGATCTGCTCTTGCCTCAAATAACAGAACCTCATCTTATCGGCAGAACTATGGAAGGCTGATATTTTAACTCTTTGGAGAAATACCAGTACCTTCATTACCTGAAACCTCATCAATCGAAATTATTTTCAAGTAGAGACCTGACACGGGAAAATGAATTAATGAGAACCAGGTGGGATCTGAAGTTCCTTCATTACCTGAAACCTCATCAATCGAAATTATTTTCAAGTAGAGACCTGACACGGGAAAATGAATTTAATGAGAACCAGGTGGGATCTGAAGTTCGACAGTTCTGCTGCCAAGGCAATACACAATTTAGGTTTGGTATCTCACAACTGTCTTGTTAATGATTCGAGTCCACAGGATGCTTCCAAAATTCTGATGTTTACAAATGAGCTGAATACTGATGATGACTATATAAATGTGTATGTGATGATGTCAAATGAAAAAAAAAGTATAATTAATAAATCATGTAAAGTACTGGAAACAATTCCTGTGTAAGCTGAATATTTCGAGCCAGTTTGGTGGATCCCAATGGAGTGAACCGTCAAGCTGTTAGTACAGGGCCACACAGACAAACACTTTCACCATGGACACGGCAAAGAAAACAGAAGAGCAGCTCCCAGATCAGTTAGTAATCTGGTCGGAACAGAAAGCAAACACACCAGTCATGCCAGAGGTCTCATGCATATTCCGCATTCCACACAAAAAATAGTTGATGTTTCAATCATGCACATAACAACATTCAGCAAACCAGCAAACTGAACTTCCATCTCTCTTTGTCTGTAACCAAAACTTTTCTTTTGTGTATTTGCCTGTCCTCCCCTCCCCAATCTTTCTTTTTTTTTTTTCTTCATGTCTTGTATATACTTTCATCCTGTGAAAACAAGCAAATAATTTTTTGATAAACTAAAAAAAAACTGAACATGCACTAATCTCTTCGTCATCAGAACTGGAGCCCAAAAGATCAAGGAAAATTAAGCCTTTTCAGCCTTCTACCTGGAAATCAATAAATGTACATAAATATCATTGCCCTCTATTGACAACAGAACTAAAATGAAAGTAAAATGGTTAAACTGTGGACTTACATACAATACCATTTCCCTTTCTGTTTGCTACAATTGTATTTATCTCTCCCTCCCATCGATTTGCTGATTTATTCCAAAAGCAAAACTGGAAAAGAAGTAGAAAACCAAAACAATAAGAGCAAAATATGGTTTCTTGTCCACAAGATGGAAGTTCTGAATGCGATTGTCCAGCTAGTACAAACTAATGTCAGAGCCTATAGACGATTACAAGTTTTATTTTCAAATTGTGCCAGAGCTACAAAGTTTAATCAAACACACAAAAGAAGATTAAATGTGCAAAGGCAGCATATCAGAATAATAAACTGGGGAAGAGGAAGAAGAATGATCAAACCACAAATGACAAACTGCAGTTACACTAGGGGAGGAAAAAACCCAGACTCTACACAAGCACATAAAATTGAAATACAGTGCAGCATTCAATCTATCAACTAGGGGCAAGCAAAATGTCCAACAGGATAAACAGATAAAATGGCAAGGCGGCAATCCACAAGAAGAAAATCATGGTAACAAACTGACACAAATGATAATGTCAAATGACTAATGCTCCATGTACATACAGGTTTTCGGCATTTGTGAAATCGAACGTCGACTACATACACAAAACTGTACGTAAAGCATATGCTGTAAGAGGAAAGTTTTGTTTATTTTGTACAAAAAGAAAACTGCAATTGTTTATAAAACGTGCGAAGAAAAACAAAGGACACAGATGTAAAATCCACCATCATGCTGTCCTGGAGTTTGATTGCTGGACACAGCCTCTCAGCCATGCCGGTAACATGCACGCTGACTGGCAAGCCCACAGGTTCAGATCATGACTATGCAACCATGGTATTACCATGCTGGAAAACAGAGCATACAAACCAGAAGGAAATACAGAAAAGATCAAGCCCACAGTGGCAATCTCAATCAGGGGAAAAAGAAAGGGGAAGGTGGTGGTGGGAATGGGACAGTGGAAGTGGCAACACCATGCTCACTAGTCAAAACTTGCAATTCTACATAACTACAAGAGTACTGGCTGGTATTGCTGGCATCTGCTTGATTTCTAAGATGCCATTATGACTATTTTCTGGATAGCATGTGCTTCAGACTTGCTTTACTGGAGAAATATGAATGTATATCTGAGAAAATTGCATTTAGGTCTGCCAAGACTTGACCACTTTGGATACTTCAAAATATTACAAGACATGGATATGATTCCAGGGAAAAAAATTTCTCATCAAATCTGCTTTTTTCTCGCAAAAATCAGCTGAGACCTATCTTAATTCTACAGAACAGAAATGATTTGACTAATGTTCTTTGCGTTGATTAGATGCGTCGCATAGCCAAACACTGAAAATGGCTTATCGATTTCCCTTTGCAACACTTTGGTGGTTATAGAAACCTGAAGTGAAGAATCAGACAAAGAGGTCAATTAACTCCATTAAGACACCATTCTTCTTTTCCTCCCATACCTATCATAGCACATATTTTGAGGGAGTTATCTTTCACTATTTTTTTTTTGTTAAAACAGGTCAGTGTTGGTTGGCATCCCAGGGATGGTTGAAATATACAGGGATGGTGGTTGCAGAGGGCTCAGCGAGAGTTGCTAAAAGGAAGACAGACAGAGATGGGAAGTTACGGGAACAGAGCAATGACAAAAGAGACAGACAGAGACACAGACATGTACAGATGGAAGACAGAGTCAGAGTGATATTCCCAGGCATGTACAGAAGAAACAAACGAACATAAGTAGGGAGAACCTTACTCTTTGAGAAACTCAAACAAGGAAAGTGCACAGTTCATGCTTGAATGGAAAGAATGTAAGGAAGAGTGATACAATCAAATCATTCAAAAAAGACCTCTCAGTTAAATGCTGATAAGTTTTCAAACCACATGCCAAGTGCCTTATGTTAGAGGAGAGCAAGGCATGCACACCCACACTGTCCTGCCTGCAGACCACCAAGTAACCTCCATCCGGTGTTTTTTCCACATGTGTGGTGTTGCTACCCTACAAATGAGACTCAGTCATCAGTTTCCATGCAAATTTAGGCCAGTAACATAGCTTTCTCCATAGCCCGTTAGGGATAACCCGTACTCATGACCACAAACATAATGAAAAATTCTAAGAGTGAAAAAAAAAAAGAAAAAAAAAAAGAAAAAAGCAATATGTTTAGGCCAATATATAAAATTTTACTGAAAAATTTAGAAGACTATAACCTTGCAGCAGCTGTGCTTTCTCACATGTACAAATAGGGGGAGAAAAAAAAACAAAAAACTATTGGACCCCAGAACAAGTCAGAGCAGCAGAGAATTAAAACAAAACAAAAAAAAAAACGGGGAGCAGGGGTACGGAAAGGGGAGAAGAAAATGGAGAAACTTTACTTCAAACATATCCTTTTACAAACTTAACTTCTTCGTGCTTGTGAATAGTGACGAATAGAGCTACAAAGATGTCTATTTTGTAAAAAAATTCAAAACTGCTTAGCATAATGGGTGGCAGCAGCTTTAACTTAACACAACTTGACAAGCTATTCACATGACATGATCTTAACTCCCGTCTGTGCACCTAAGTTAGAGTCAATAGCAAGTACTGTTTACAAAGCTTCTTCTTCACAAACTTTGGTCATATTTGTTGTTTTCTGCAATTTTCTTTTCTTTTTTGTTTCTTTCTTGTTAAAAGCTTTACTCTGGAAAACTAAAAATGGCAAATTGTTACTTTAAAAAACCCACAACAAATAATAAACAAACAAACACAAAAAAAAGGGCTGTGGAAACAGACTAGACCAACACGTACAAGAGTCAGGAGTTAATGCGGCAGAGGTTGATTAACAGTTTTAAACAAAAACAAAATGCAATATGTCTGCAGGCAGAACAATGTTGGAAGAACACACTTGACAACATCACATCTCTAGCATTCATACTACACAGCTCCCATGTCCTGCTTTGTGGAGTCCAACTCCACGACAGCTGGTCACCAACACAGAGCCAGTCCTGTCCATAGCAAAAGGCCTCATGCCATACAGAGCAGCAAACTTGTCAGGGGCAAGTACAATGTCCTTTCATGTTCTGTCCAGAAAAAAACAGATAGTCCATCACATCAAGTCCAGAAACCGGTGCGCTGTATCCATTTCTTTTAATGAGTAAATAAATTAAAACAGTTTTGATTTTTCTTTTTTCTTTTCTTTTTTCCTTTTTCTTTTTTCAGTTCTGCAACTTCACAGTAAAATCAACTGTCATAAATGTAGTAAGAAAGTTTCAACAAAACCTGCAAGTACTCTTAATAATCATTCTTAAAACAATCAACAAAACAATTTCATATAAAATGTGATTTCCAATAGAGAACTTGAAAGAGTTGTTTAAAAAAAAAGCCTTGATGAAGATGCTGATGGCACATCAGACAGGCAAATTTCACTGAATGTACCATCAAAATGTTTCAATGACTTTTACAATGTACACTCAGAAAGCCATCCAATTTGACTCACAGTATATCTAGCCCAATAAGAGTTACTAAATTTCATTTGCACTGAACAAAAACCCACCACAGACACCAATGAAAGAAAGCTATGGTAATTATTCTTTTGGTTTGGTTTGTTTTCCTCTGACAACCAACAACCACTGGTTCTTCAAATAAGCGCAGAAACCATCCACTTTATTTGGCAACATCGGATTCCATACGAAACCCTATCAATGTAAAATTTTCCTTGCATAATTTTAAATCTGCCTTCAAAACTCTTCTCCAGTTTGATATTTTTCATACTCATCCCCCAGCTCGCCGTTTTTCATACTCATCCCCCCACTCACTCCTAAAAGAAAAACCCTAACAAAAAAAACATTTTGTTGTTCTCTTACTCCACTGAATTGCAATGAATGGCATTTACAGTGATAGGTCACTGCAGAGATAATGCTTTCGAAAAGTATACCTTATCATCTGGAGAGAGAGAGAGAGAATCTGCAAGCAAGCAGACTAGCTTCTGTAATCCTCTAATCCGCCTTCTATAATCCTCTAATCAGCCTCTAAACTCACTGATCCTCACATAGCTCACACAGACATTTGTAAAAGTCATTTATATCAGCAATATTTCCAAACAGCTAAAAACAAACCCTCAAAAAAAAAAAAAAAAAAAAAAAAAAAAAAAAAACCAGGCAAGACAATTTTGGCAACTTCAGAGCTGTTAATACAAGGTTTCAATTCTTGTGCACACATACACTCACACATACACACACTTATTCACACACACGTATGCACTTAAAACTTCTTTGACCCCTTTCCAGCAGACTAAGACTGAATGAAAAGGATGTTGATTAATCAGCTGAACAGGAAGCTTAAGCATTTCGGTTGTATGCTTGTGAACTGTAACAAAAATAGCACCATCAAAAAAAAAAAAAAAAGTTCAGTGTGTGAGAAAAAAAACACACACTTTCTCTTACATTTCTATTCCAACTGAACACCGCACATTCACAGACTTAACATTTTAGTCTTTCCCCATCAGAATGTCGCATCATTTTTTTTTCTTCTCTTTTTCTATTTCTGGTCCGTGCTGATTTTTCTTTGCTGTTAACATCTTTCTACTGACCAGTTACCACATTATACATTTTATCAGCAACTCACTTAGTACCTAAATATGTAACGCAGACACTCGAGATTCCATCTGTAATCCTGCTGTGTGCTTCAAAAACTATACTCAACTCCAGATCTATTTGCTTGACATGCTTTTAACTGAGAAAAGGTAACTAACTCTCTTTGCAAAGGCATTATCTTCCTGTGATAGTTCTTTTTCTGGAACAGGTCTCTTAATGGTGTATAGATTTATTTCATTTTTTTTTCACTTATAAGAAACAAGAGTTAGAAGAAATGAGTTTTTTTTTAAAAGTAAAAAGCCATATTTAACAATTCAATTCAATTCTAACAGTGTTGTTTATGTATAGCCTACTGCAAAGTCCGAAGTTTACAGAATTCATGTAAGTTCCCAGTGAAGAGTATCAACAGCAGTTAGTTGATTAACAGCATTGTCCAATTTCAGCAATTTCGGCAGACCCATAAAAGAATGTGCACACAACACTTTCCCCTTGTTTCAGTTTGATGCTCATTTCATGTAAGTTTTGACATTCGCATTGTTATATCCAAAGACAAAAGTATTGCAATAAGACAATGGTGACAAAAAACAATGACGTCAGTTACAGGTGACTGTACCATATGCTTATGTACAAATGAATCAAATACTTTACTGGCAAAAGCTTTAAAAGGGAAGAACGTGATAAAAGTTAAAGATATCCTCCACACGGATTGCTAAAGGTTCATAAAAGTCTCGTAAACTTGAGGACTTTTAACACCTAAACCTGTTAGGATTTCTCTTTTGTGGATATTTTGAATTCTATACATATGTATACAGTTCTTGATCTGCTTCATGGTTGGAAAACTATAGCCACACAGAGAAAAGCATTCCTGTCCATTAAAATAAGCATGTCTTATTTAGTCAATGATATGACTATCTGAATTATCTATCATTTAAGTATTACCTAATCAATTAATTCATGCTGACCTTTAGTATTCATCTACTTTCACAACACTGCCAATAGCGAAATAATTTATCTATTCATTTCATTTTCTTTTAACCAAAGTCATTGTCATATCACCAGAACAAGTTTTTGTGTAAATTGAGATTATTGCTGAAGTGTGAGATACTTTGTATTAACATTAACTGTATAGCTATAGGTACAATTCTTCCAATTGTGGAAAAAAGCTAAAACGATCAGCAATTTATATTTCACTTCCGTGTATGACCTAATTCAGATTATTGCTAAAGTGTGAGATACTTTGTGTTAACATTAACTGTATAACTATAGGTACGATTCTCCCAATTGTGAAAAAAAGCTAAAACGATCAGCAATTTATATTTTGCTTCTGTGTATGACCTAATTCAGATTATTGCTGAAGTGTGAGGTACTTCGTGTTAACATTAACTGTATAACTACAGGTACGATTCTTCCAATTGTGAAAAAAAGCTAAAACGATCAGCATTTTATATTTCGCTTCAGTGTATGGCCTAATTCAGATTATTGCTGAAGTGTGAGATACTTTGTGTTAACATTAACTGTATAACTATAGGTACGATTCTTCCAATTGTGAAAAAAAGCTAAAACGATCAGCAATTGATATTTTGCTTCTGTGTATGACCTAATTCAGATTATTGCTGAAATGCGAGATACTTTGTGCTAACATTAACTGTATAACTATAGGTACGATTCTTCCAATTGTGAAAAAAAGCTAAAACGATCAGCAATTGATATTTTGCTTCTGTGTATGACCTAATTCAGGTTATTGCTGAAATGCGAGATACTTTGTGCTAACATTAACTGTTTAACTATAGGTACGATTCTTTCAAATGTGAAAAAAAGCTAAAACGTTCAGCAATTGATGTTTAGCTTCTCTGCATGTCCTTCCCAATTAAAAATTCTAGATTTCGCCTTCTTCCCAACATTAGCATCAGACTTAATTATTTGAAGTAAAAAATGTCATACAAATTACAAACTTTAGAAGTTTGCCTTGAACACATTACAAGAAAATACCAATGACATACAAGACAAAAAAAAATCAAGATGTTGGGCTGGTCAATGAACAAGTAAAACATACAGTGAGATATATTAAAAAAACAAACAAAAAAGACAGCAAACAAATGTATAACTGTAAAACAGACATATACAAAGTGCTTGCAACCCCTTTTCAACAGCCTTCCACACACTAAAACATTAAAAAAAGAAAAGAAAAATAAACAAAATATCCTCCCCCTTCCCCCAAAGAATCCTTCTCCATCTGTGTTTCTCTCATACACACACATAAAAAAGAAATGGTGGGAGGAAACAAACATCAACTCTGAACAAGTAAAAAACACAAACACAACCCCAAAACTGATCAACCAACAATGAAACAAACTAAACCAGCTCTACTCCACAACTCAAAACACAACACAAAAACACAGCTGTGCGGGAGAGTGAATCGAATCCTGCGCAATCAACAGTCATTGAACGGCCTAGTAAATTCTACATCGCTGGAACAAAGTCTACCCCAAGATACTGTACACAGAACAGCCGCTCCTTGCCCAGAGGTAAAAACTGATACACACATGTGACTAGATGTCTTTTGTTCAAAGTAAAGCTTTACAAGGCTGAGTATTTCACAACAGACACGTCACTTCTGCTGGCTGGGAGGGAGGTGAGAATAGGGAGGAGAGAAAAATCAAAGATCTGCCCTCCTGTGTGGGGGTATAGACTAGGAGGGTGGTAGATGGTGGGTAAAACTGGAATTGCGAGAGGGAAGGGAGAACGAGTTAAAAAAAAAAAAAAAGAGAGAGACAGAAAACAGAGTGACTGGTAAGGTGGAATGAGGGAGGAAAGAAAAAGACAGAAGACGGACAGCGCTAGTCAGGACGTACAAAAGAACAAGAGAGACAGAAGAGAAGAGCCTGCATCCCAGTCCCTTCGTCTGTCCAAAGTACAGATTGCACAGCTGTGGTTGGACCATCCTCTCAACAATGCCTGCTCTGCCCCCTCCCCACAAATTCTCCCCTTCAGGCTGAACACGATGATGGTGCTCCACAGATGTGTCAGACAAAGCACTGTAAGTGTCAGAACTGCGACACGTTTCTGACATTCTGTGTGGAAGAACTTGTAGTAATCCAACTCCTCTGCTTCTGATCCTCTTAACTGGTCAAGACTGTCAATAAGGAGCAAACCTCTGGTATCCTCCTCTGTACACTGTTGCCTGGAAACAAAATGGCAGTGACATTTGCATAAATACATGTATACTACCAGTCAAGCAAATGAAATGTGTTTGAAGAATAGGTTTGAAGATGGACCTAAAAAACAAATTTGTTTTTCAACATCTACGTTTGGGTGCAGGAAATGAAACAATTTTCCAACAGCCTGCAAAAAGGTAACAGACCCACCTGTCGGTTGGCAGACTCACTGAGGTAGTGATTTACCTATACATATGTGTACGTTTATTTTGGTTTTGATGGGGAAGGGGACAGGTCATAAAAACAAAAGGCTTCATGAACAACAACAACAAAATGTTGCAAACTGTCCCATGTCTATTCCTTTGACTCAAGCATTTCTATGATTTTGTGAGAGAATTCTTACCAAAATGCTTCCAGGAAAAAACATACTTTTCAAAGACACGAAAACTATTTAAAACAATGAGCACTTTGAGGCCGTTTGGTTGAAGACATGCCACACGATCAAACGCTAATAGCAAAATGACACAGGATATTCAGATGCACTGTATCATCGACCGCCAGATTATGCAAGATTCCACTGTCTGGTTTTTGACTCAAGATTCTTTTAGCCTTCTACATCCCACTTATCAGACTGAGCGACCATCCAGTAAATCAATCTAAAGTGGAGTCTTTACCACTGGTGCCAACATCTAAAGTCGAAGTTCAGGACCTCGAGGATGAAAGGGATTGGGGAGGATCAGAGGCGGGGGGGGGGGGGGGGGGGGGGGGGGCAGCCTGGTTGATGTCTGGAAGCATTTTTATCGTGCTACAGCTTCAGCTGACAAATATTGGGAGTTTTTCTCCCCTGTTCGGATCAACACTTTTACCATGTCTAACTCTTGAAAGCTATAAATTTCAGTTTAACCCACTACTGCTTCCGCTAAAAAGTATGGGGAGGCTTTCTCCCCCCTGTTTGGATCAGCATTCTTACCATCTCAAACTCTTGAAAACCATAAATGTCAGTTTTATCGCCTACTGCTTCAGCTGATGAATATTGGGTTTAATTCTTAATGATCATACATTGCACCAATCTGCACCTAAACTGAACTCATGAACTGCTTGAAATCAAGTCTAGGAGACAATCACATTCAAAAAGCAGTGACAGGAAGTGTGAGCTTTTCTCTGGTGGAAATAACATTTATTCCATTTCTAGACAGAACAGCAACGACAGCAAAGCTGTTAGTGTATTACTTATTTCACGATTTCTTAAAATTCATTTTGTCTGCAATTTTGGTTCCTTTGTGGATGTGGAAGAACATAGCAAACAGTTGTTCTGATATTCCCCCTGTGTTCTTTAGTGCGTCTTAACTTGCTTCATATGACAAGAAAATGAATATGTACTTGAAGTAGATATGTCCAAAATAAAAGTCACAGAGACACTGTATACAGGAGACTTGTCCAACTTCATCAATTTTTTCTTCTTTTTGTTTGAAACAGTTATCAGGTACCGACGACCTTTAGCAGATTAGTAATTTAGATAAAGCAATGAAAAGAAATTTATCAAGCCACAATTAAACAACTCATCAGATTTGAATTTATAATTTTCTTTAAACATAAAAAGCATTATTTTGAAGGGATATTTGTGTACCTGAACTGAGCAACATTTGCAGACAACTCACCCAGTCAGTTAATAAAACACACTGGTCAATGAAAATGCATTTTTTTCTTTCTTTTTCCCTATCATTTCTGTTCATCATTTATCTCAATGTTATCATTTAAAAAATAAATGTATTCAAAGCTATTCTGTTCATTTTTTTTTTCCCATTTATGTTGCATAATATTCACAGTGAACAAAATAAATTCATACATTCATATGGCACAAAATGGTCACCTTATCCCAAAATTCCATGAAGATTTGTTGATAAACAACAAAGACAATACATCTTATAAGATATAACTGTTTTCAGCCCTTCTCAGCATTTCCTTCTATGAGCGAGAGAAGCAACTGGAGTCAACACTTTATGAAATTGGGAGTTAAAAGCAAGGCATTTTCCATTATGTGCAGTTGATGACACTCACAGAACATCACTTTGGCTTCATTTCGTGACATTCTTTTATGCTCCTTTCCTAACAAGACCCCCAAATCCCACATTTTCAACAAAAGTGTTAAAATTCTAATTCTTTCTTTTTTTTTTTGATGAAATGATGCTATGCAACATTCATGAGATATGGGCCATGGTCACATTTCTGGCCAAGAAATAAGAGGATGGGAATGTTGAAGAGGCAGAAACTTTTTTTTTTCCCAAAAGAAATACCATGACATTATTTTCTATATGGACGAAGCTCATACAGCTACATAACTATCACCAACACAGGAGGAAGAAAGAGTACGTTACCCCATAGCCTGGCACTGGCCCAATACTGTGTCCAATGTAAGATTCAGCAGCATATTCTCTTCCAGCATACCTGGAAATTCAGATCGGATCACCTGACTTCATGCCTGAACATTGCTAATCTGAGGCTTGTCAAGTAACATAATATCATGATCAAGTCTCAACCAGTCTTGGACTGTGCAACAGCCAGCAAGGCTGAAGAGGGTCCATACATTTTCCTGAGTTACATTAACCCTCTGCCTGCTGCATAACTTTGTGCTACATGACTATGTGAATACCATGCCAAGTGAGGTAACTCTGCAACACATACACACTTGCCAAAAAGAAACCACAATAAAAAAATTGTTTTTAACTTATCTATTCTATAAAAGTAATGAAAAAAATTCAAAGACACCGCTCCATCCAAAACAGCCATTTTTTTTCCATATACAGTGAACTGGGACACAAGGAAAAAAAAACAACCGAACAGACTAACTCTACTTCAGTGTTCTCGGCGCTAAAACAATTTTCCCTAAATTCACTGTACCCACAGAATGCCATGGATTAGGAGCACAGAGTGGTTTTCCAAGTCTAAACAAAGTACTGAAACATTCAGGAACAAAATAAAATCATTCTATATGGTCTGCACACTAAATAGTCAAATTTTGTTGCGAAGGAAAAAAAACACCCAAACTTCAACAATTTTGTTAAACTGAAGACATCACATACAAGATTTGTCTTCTAATTGCTGAGGAGAAAAAAAAATACCAAGAACAGATTACTGAATACTGGACTTTAGATTGTGATGGAATTCAGCAAAAATGTGCTTTTGCACAAGTGCACTGAGCAAGCACCCCCCCCCCCTCCCCCCCCCCCGAACACACACACAAATACACACACACTGTGGTGACAATGTACCTCTTGTCTCTCTCCTCTTTGCTTTTTGATAAACAGGCAGTTTTTATTTTAGGCCAGAGTTTATGTTCATCTTTTTCTGCTTGCTTTTATGCAGCAAATAAATTTGTTTCTCGTAAAAAGTCTGCCAAAATTCCTCTGAAATCAAAAGGCTAAAGGTGATGCTCCAACAGGTAAATCATGGGACACATCCACCGACTGGCCCCGTTTCCTGGTTATCAAAACAAGGGAAACTTTTTGGGGGCTTCACTTCTTGTAGCCAACCACTCTAGTCCACAATTAAAGAATCTCTAGAAAGTTTTGACACATCCACTGACTGGCCCGGTTTCCTGGTTATCAAAACAAGGGAAACTTTTTGGGGCTTCACTTCTTGTAGCCAACCACAATTAAAGAATCTCTAAAAAGTTTTGTTTTTCGAATTTTCTTTTTTTGGGAGACTGGGCCCAGCAGCAATGGGCTATTCGACGTCATCATTATCATCGCCCGGATCATTATTGATTCCGGCCTCAAAATCAGTCAGCAGTTGATCTTTATTTATAACTAGGTCAAGATCAACGTCCGAATCGTCTCACTTCAAATCTTCAGTGTAGCCTGCAA
The DNA here is from genome assembly GCA_033310375.1 of Conus canariensis. Lineage (NCBI taxonomy): Eukaryota > Metazoa > Mollusca > Gastropoda > Neogastropoda > Conidae > Conus > Conus canariensis. The sequence continues at coordinate 66,088,231 of CM065715.1, read as the reverse complement.
ATACATTCTCTTCATCAATATCACTTCAGAAAATGAATTCTACAAGTTGCATAGTTACTTGATCTGCCATTTTCTCAGAAAATCTTCGCAAAAAAAAGCCGAACTTTGAAAATTCACAGCAGCGAAACTACTCCACTGAAACACTTGCAACAAAAACAAAATGGCATCCAGAAACTTCTGTACCAGAAGACTCTTCTGTTGTGATTGCATTCTGGGATATGCGATGGTGAAAGCGAAAGTTGTTGACCTAGTATTTAGCGGTCGATCTGGTATTCAGATAGAGGAAATCTTGCGGTCGATCTTGGTCGATCCGGTAGGCATTGGGTTAAAGTTTGTCATTACCCATAATTTGTAATCATTTTTCAATTATTTGCTTTTGCTTTGGTGGTCTGCTTACTTATTACATATTTTGCTTTGCATACCTTCTCACTGATTAAGATTATTCTAGTGTTTTCCAATAAACAATAAAGATGAAATGTGTGGGTTAATCAAGAGCACAGCGAATTCTTCTTTCAGGGTTCCTACAGACTCCCAAGAACAAAATTCAAGGAGTTTTCAAGGAGCGTTTATTTCATTTCAAGGCAAGAGGTGGCATGAAAATTAAACCATTGTTCTTTTAAAACTTCTTCATTTTTTTCTATAGTTTACGTTAAAAAAAACATGGAAAAAACATATTTGGGCAATTTCAAAGCTCTTGTGCGATTTGGGGACCACAAATGGGGGCAAAATTATGAGAATTGAAAAAAAAAGGTTCATGACAAGAACTGTATTTGTATCATAGCAGACATGTTAGGCACTTGAAACATGACTTTCCTTGTTTTGCTGAGCTATAGTAAAGCAATGACAAAAGGATTTTTATATACTGTTTTGCTGAGCTAAAGTAATGCAATTACAAAAGGATTTTTATATATCTAAACTGCTTTTTTTTCAATAATTTTTTTTCCAAACGATGGCCATCAGACTTCACGTTTCATTGCTTTCGAATTATTCCAATAGAAATAGCAAATGATACGTGCTGTTTTGACTTACAAATAAAATATAAATGCATGCAGAAATCATTTCTGATCAAAAGAAAAAAAATTACCAAGCTAGCTAGTCTGGATCCAGAGATATTGTACTCCTTGCACATCAACCATTGTTTAAAAAAGTCATTCTGAGAAAATGGCGTCTGAAAATATAGAAGTTAAGCAATTTTCACACACACCTCCTTTAAATAAAGTCATTTTTTTCCAAGAAAAATGTGAAAATAGGCAAAATAAGCACCACAGATGGTTTCAACAAGACTTTCTTGAGCACAAAAACACATAAAACCCAAAACACAATTTTTGAAAGAAAATGGTCAAATTTTCGTGCCACCTCTCTACACTACTTGCATAAAAATTGAAAAAAGAAATGGCAGTTTGATTTTTCTACGTTCAGGTTGATGAAAAAATCATTTAAAAACATTTTTACAAACATCGTCGCGATCCTGGATTGTAGTCAGCGATTCAACCAAGGGAGATAATTTGTAACTTCATCAATTTTGATGTAGTTACAAATTATCTCCCTTGGTAAAATCGCAGACGATCCAGGATCTGACCTTGAAAACCTTTGAAAATCAATAAAATGTGGTTCTGTTGTTTGCACACTTTTTAACTTACAGGTTCAAGGTTTTGTTTTTTATTTGCTTCCCAAAAGAAGAGTTCAAGCAAAAGACAGGGTTCGTACACTTCTTGAAACTCCTTGAATTCTGACGATGTTTGTAAAAAATTGTTTTAAAATAGTTTTTCATTAATCTGAACGCAGAAAAATCAAACTGCCATTTCTTTTTGCCACATTAAAGATTTTTGGAGCTGATGGCTTGATTTTCAAAGGTTTACAAGGAGGTTTGGTCAACAGAACCACATTTTATTGATTTTCAAAGGTTTTCAAGGTCTTGAAATTCCCCGTCAGAATTCAAGGACTTTCAAGAAGCGTACGAACCCTGTCTTTTGCTTGAACTCTTCTTTTGGGAAGCAAATAAAAAACAAAACCTTGAACCTGTAAGTTAAAAAGCGTGCAACTTGATACTGGAATTAGTCTGCAAAAGGTGTGCTTCCCTCTCAACTTCTTGCTGCTTGGTTCCCTGAAGTCTTTTAAGATACAGTTCTAAAGAACTTTAAAAACATCTGTATGGTGTACAACTTCACTTTCAGCTGGACGGGAAAGGGCTTCAAAATCTGCATCAAACATGGGACAAGCGTTGAAAGAACACATAAAAATTCAGCTGCATCATAAACAGAACTTAAAAGAACAATAAAAAGAGAACAGGACCCAAGCAAACGTTTTCTAACTGTTCAAACAAAACATACGTAGCAGTTGCGTAGGGTGCAGCAGAAGCCACTGCAGCAGGAATTGCGTAGCGTGTTGCTGCAGGAGCTGTGGGATAGCCAGCCGCAGCAGCAGCATAAGGCTGGGTAGTTGCCACCAACTGACAGACAACAAAACGAGCCTCACTAATACAGCACATACTTATTGAGGTAATAATGAGAGTATCATAATAATACAAATAATACTTTTCATAATAATGGCAACAGTAGTATTATCCATAAAAATACATTCCATCACTACTGACCAGTTTGCATTTACTATGCACTCAAAACCTTTGCAAGACTATTGGCAAACCCAATTTTTGATGTTTTCCATCAACATTGTCAAGCCTGAACACCTATAAACACCTGAGAATTAAAACAACGATTCTTATTTTTTCTGTTCTCATTTGTTTCCACAGGTTTCAAAACTGTGAACAGTTCAAAACTACCATCTATGTCAATTCAGCACTGGCAGACCACTCTGCCTGCATTTCAATTTTGGGTACCTCCAAAAACATGTGATGTATGATGTGATGTTAACTGTCTGCTAACATAAACTAGTTAACATTACAGATGAAATTCTGTTCTTGAGTTTCTGTTATTGTGGTGGTGTAAAAAAAACAAAACAAAACAAAAAAAAAAAACCCAGATCACCTGGACAAAAAAAAGATTTTTTTCATATAAAATGTTCAGACTTTCCGCAGCTTTTCAACACAACATTAATCCTTCAGTTCGAAAGGTTGCCCATCTCATTGGCTGAACAATTAAATTCAACTTCGTCAGATATTTGAATGTATTCCTAAAATCTATTTTCGTTAACAGATTTCGCTCTAGTCGACTAATCATGGTTTGTTTCAAAATGGCTAATAATGGCAACATTGTTCAAGACTAAAGGACCTAGGAAAATTTCATTTGTTGTCTACCAATGTCAAACCAGAAAAAGTTGTGGCACTTGTTGGTAAGATACATTGTTTGTTACGCTGTTTCATATCTCATCATTTCAGTTTATTTGATTAGTCTGATTGAAACAATGATCAATGTGGTGGTGCACATAGAATTCTGATCTACATGGAGCAAGCTGACCGGTTCTGTCAGAAATTACTTCACTGACTTCCACTATGCATTGAAATTTGATTAATGATTACTTGAATATTATTACTCAGATGCTAATACAAGTTTAAAGGTATGAAAATTTTTTTGTTAGAATCTAATAGATTACAAATTGGTGTTTTTCTCTGTCACAAAAGATTGCTGATATTTGAAGCAGATGGCAGCATCATCTGCTAATACTGGCTGCTAGGGCTATGAAAGGACATAACTCACTATCCTTTGATAATCATAAGAAGAATAAACAGGGCAAAAAGAAAGTGGCATGCGCTAAAGAGGATGAAGGGATATAATAGGGTTGGATTTTGTACAATTCTGTGTGTGTGATTTTTATGAAACTTATGTTCTCAGATAAAGGAAATAGTTTCTTTTGGTGCTGAATTGAAGTTATTTCCCACACTTTGAATTGAAGAAGTTATTGCCCACACTTTAAGTGAAACAGAATCAATTGGATTGCAAATCATATAGAAATTAATTTGAAAATATCAATAATATTCCAAACAAAAAATTGCTTCAGTAGTAAACATCAGTTAACACAAATATTTAAATATTGCTCATGTTTTTTGTTGTTGTTGTTTTTTAATAGAAAACTTTGTCTGGAAAAAAAAAAATCCACATTTATGTTCATTGAATATTCATTGCACTTAGGTGGAGATTAAGATTAAATATTTCTTATTTAACAACTGTTGACTGAATTAAATGTGCACCGGCAATGAAAGCAGATCTGAAAATGTGATACTACATTAACATATATAGCTGATTTTGTTTGCTTAGCCTACTTTAAAGATGTTTAATCATGATGTTCTTCTCATGGGCATGTGTATGTGTGCGAGTGAGTGCGTTTGTGCATTCATGACTCTTCCCCCCCCCACCCCCATTCAGAAATGGAGTCATGAACATTATGCATTTTGTTAAAATGGGTCGCAAAAAGGGTGTGTGTGTTTGTAGCCTCTTAATGTGAATGTAACTGCTTTGTGAGTACTGAAATTTGTCAAGCGAATCACACCCACCCCGTCACACACACACACACACATGCGATATACATGTGCACACACACACCACACATACAACCACAGAGTGACATACATAAAATCTCACATGCTGTCACACACGCCCATACACATGAACACCTTTCTCAATTTCTTTGTCATGCATTTCAGATGAAAAACCTTCAAGCAGTCTGTGGATGGCAAGCATGACAGTGGCGGAAAGACAGTTTTGGGCAGACAACAAGAAGAGATGTACATTCTGGCATGTCATCATAGACAGAGCTGAGTTGATCTATAACTAAACATATCTTTTGACATCTTTAAAAGCTTTATCTACTCGATAATGATGATAAACTTTTTAAGTGTATAAATCAGAATGTGTATATTTCACTATTTCATTCACTTCACCACCTCAGTATCTGGTCTGCATCTAACTGAATCCAAGAATAAGACTGAACATCAACTGAACCAGCCATTCAGTTCAGTTCATGGTGTTCATTGCCCAGCAACCATGAGGGGCCACATAAGGGCTGTCACCTCTTCACGTTGCAACAAGCTCACCAAAAGGCTCTGCACATGATGCTGAGTTTAATCTTCACAGGCAGACCGAGGAATGTAGAACAGGAAGATCATCCATCTTCCTGTTAAGGTTAAACGCTACTTTGTGTGCAATATCCACATGAAGGTAAGGATGGAAAAGATCGTACATGACTATGTGGATGGGAAAAGACTATACATGAATACAGATGTCTAGAGAATTCAAGCTTTCTATTGCTGAACCTTCAGATGGCCTCTCAGTATCTCACACTGGGATAGGAGACGAATGTATTGGACAACAGATTGACTACTTGCGCTTTGGAAAAGAGTATGGAGTGTTGGCACAATAATCTTTAAGTACACACACGGTACCATTTTGATGACAGATTATCTTGTAACTCCGAGGAACAGTTGGGAGTAGATATGACCGACACAAGACAAACGTCCTGGTGGGACAACATACCATTTACTGATGGGCATGAAACAGTCTTTTTGACCTGGGGCACATGGGCATGAGGAGGGGGAAGTAGGGGTGTGAAGCGTGAGGGGGTCCAGTTATTCATAATATGGTTTCTTGACCCCTGTATAACCTGGTACAATCTCTTTCTTGAAAGAATCTGACTTGCATGATATATTGCACAGTTTAACCAGAACTCGTACAATCAATTTGTATGAGTGGATGAATTATCTCCCCTGATACCAAAAGCTATCAATTTTTGTTCAGAGGTACAATGGATTACAGAAAAAGTAGCATGATTTAAAAGATAATGACTTCCTGTGCATTTTGAAACATAAAACATGTATGTGCTTTTGTTAAAAGTGAGATTCTTACTTTCATTTTTTTCCCTTCTGGATTTACGATTTTCACTTTCCCCCGAAGTTTCAAATACAATTTCTTCTTTAAAGAAAGATTTGTGCATCCGGAAAAACATTGACATGTTTTACATAATATATGAAGTAAATCAAAATCAGAAAGAGCTCCATAAAAGCAACCCTTTCGTTTTCTAAGCTTCCAAAAGAATGACCTTTTTGGTAATGTGTAATGTACGCAAAATGATGTAAAAATATTAATTCTTTAAAAATTCATAAATGTTTGAACTGGCATATTTTAAAGAAACTGGTGTCATTTGACTCAGGTTACCCAGCTCTGTCCAGATATATAACTGACTTTGGTCACTTTGGAAAATATAAAATCACTTTGGAGTACCAACACTGACCATCACTGATCTTTTGCAAACCATGCATGACACTGGCTTCAATTGGTGGAACCGACTCCAGCTGATGAAGAACCGAACAGCTGCTTTTCATAAGTTGGAAACAGAGAACACCAGTCCTCTTATGTTATTAGGGCAGACACGCCAGAAACTAAGAGCGAGGCTAATCTCTAAAATTCTGGTCTGTGGGTCTAACCCTTGATGTTTTTATACAAAAATCTATTTTACTATTTTTTTTTTCAAATCGTAGCGAGCATTAACTTTGCATGCGAAGTACACTCGTCTCTAGTCTCTCATGGGGACAGAACAGCTCAGTTGGTTGAGCGCCGGATCTTGGTGATCCTGGGGTGCCAGTTTGAATCTCCGTCGGGCTGTTTCGGTACAGGGGGATTTTTCCCTCGGAGTTAACATTGGTTCTGATTTCTTTCCCCAAAAGTCCTTCGAATGTGACTATAAACCGAGGTTCCATGTGTGAACGCATGCATAACATCTTGCACACACGTAAAATCCCATCACCAACTTTTGGAAGAGAAGGCCAGTTTAGCCGTTGGTATGGATGACATGTTACACATAGCATGCACCTTGTGTAAGAAATGATGAGAATGAAGGAAGTAAGGAAATTTTGTTTGAGTGAACGATATTGAATGATACGGACTGGATGACACGGGAAATGACTGAATGAAGCACCAGCTGGCAGCTAGCTCTTCAGTCGGCACTACCCAGGTATGCAGCCCACTGTGCAAACAAGTGTAGATTGTAAAGCGCTTTGGTCTCTAGCCGAGAATAGGTGCTATATAAGTATTTATTATAATATATAATAATAGTCTTTTCTCAAGTCCTGATTATCTTGCCTGTTGCTTTCAGGCTATTTAGACACTCCTCCCCCATTTCTTTTTAATTGAAAATTTTCCACTTCCAAAACAGGAATTTGTTCAGTTCCATTTCCTCAGCTTTTTTTCTTTTTAAACTGATGTTACTTTCCTTTACAATACCCACAACTCTGATTTCAACATCCCATAAGCAAAGGATGTATTTGGACATTATAATAGGCAGTGTCACCATCCATCATCAGAAAGGGTGTTATAGTCATGCTTTGCCCATCATCAATCTAAAATTAACTGACCAATATGCGTAGTTGTACAAAGTGCTGGTTATGTGTAATTGTACAAAGTGTGGCCTCATATCGAGAAAATGGAATTTTGGTCATGCTTGAGTATGCTACACTAAAACACAATGATGATGGACTTGAGCATACAGGACACTTTGAATGAGATGGGTTGATGCTCTTGCCTGTTGAGTGTAGATCATGAGTACAACTCTTTTAAAAGTGTGTTTACTGCACAGTTGGGACATAAACTGAATATATTGTACATATCATGCTTCAGCGGATAAGTTGATTTGATAAGATTCTCATTAGAAAATATTACCATTTCAATGAATTACGACATGTCATGTTGACTGTGTTAGTATGCAGGCCAGAAAATACCAGATTTTCTATGAACAATGCATTATATCAGATTAGGTGTACCCTCCGAATTTGTTAAGAAAAAAATCAATTTTGGCAAGCTACTAAGTGCTCAGTGCAGAGGAAACGCAGCTCCGAACATCTATCGTTCAATACATCAAATCACCTGCAATAAAAATTGGCAAAAAAATATCCTCGTTTATTGGATTCTTTTACAACTCTCCTAACCTGCTATATATTTATATGTGTAAGCTTTGTGACTAGTCTGCACTTTGATTCATGACTGTTTCTCTTTTGGCCAACTAAAATGCACATTCATCAGATTTGGCGTACAGAGTCATTACTGATAAAAATTTGCACCTCATAAGCAGAAAATCACAATATATTCTGAAAAATTCTAGATGGACATAGAGCCACACATACACACACCATTTTACATGCAGATAACTTGTCACATGGAATGTTCTTTGAACATTCTTTGAACTAATAGTACTGTCCATGGTGAAGTTTACAAACTAACTCTTTTATGAGTCATTACCTTGTAACTGAACTTTTTGTTATCTATAACATTCTTCCTTTCGTGATCATTATTTTGTAACTGATGAGGTGAAATGTCATGTAATTTATTACCTGATATCTCATCCCTCCTTCAGTAGCGTAAGTGGCAAGCACTGGGTCTTGATAAACACCCCTGAAAATATTCATCATATACATATTCAACCACTTCAGTGAATAATTACAGATGTGCAGATTCACAAACACAGACTCACGATATTTGAATTTATGATTATAATTCCCTTCCCCTGCCCCTCCTTCCCACACCCTTCTCCTATCACCTTCTTTCAGTCATGACATCTGACTTCTATTTTCAATCTGATACCTTTTCCCAATTTTAGAATCATACCCACTAAACATCCCCTATTTGCTCAAAATATGCAGAACATACATGTGACGTGCATCTTGGTTGCAAAGATAGGAAGACTGACCAAACTATAAAAACAACAACAAAAAAGAACCAAAAGGGCATGCATAAACTACCGGCCACATACCCTAAAAAAAGACAGAAGAAATAAAGTCATGCAATAAATTAGTCATATAACCACAAATCAGTATGGAACATTACATGTGCATGTAAGTAAACGATTCCTGTGTGAAAAGTAGTGAAAAGCAGCTCTTCCCAACACCTGTATGATTTCTTAAGGAAATAGAAACATACGCTTATACAGACACAAAAGCGACCAAAAACTCAGAAACTCTATTTTCTTGGTAAAACATTAAAGTTGTGTAGCCAGACTGATTAGTACACCAGCCAACACTCTTGTTTCATGCCAATGTGTACTTATTTAATATTAAAAAAAAAGAAGAAGGAAACAAAACTATGAACATTGTTTCATGTATGCCAACACTAAACAGAGACGCAAAATGACCACTTCTCTTATGCAGACTAAACTACAACAGTGACACAAAATTAACCGTCATTCATATGCACTAACACCAAATGGCAACATACAACTGTTTGCTCTGTACCCAAACTGTATGGCAAAACAACACTTTTGCTCTACACTAACACTGAAGGGAAACACAATATCTTTCTCTCAACATTTACACTGACCAACAACACAACATCAACTCTTGCTACATACTAACACTGAATCGCAACACAACACTCTTGTTCTACACAAACACTGAACAGCAACGCAACAATGAAACCTTGCTTTACACCAACACTGAACAGCCACATAGTGACTCACGCTCTACATAATCACTGAATGGCAAAAGGACGTTTGTAACCTCACTTTACACCAGCACTTAACAGAAACACAATAATTCTTGCTCTAAACTCAAACTGAATGGCAACACATTTCCTCTTACGGTACACAACACTGAACAGAAACACAACATTAGCTCTTGCTCTATACCAACACTGAATGGGCAACGTGAAAGTAATTCTTACTCCACACGAACACCAGAAGGCAACAAAACTCATTCTACACTAACTCTGAACAACTCTCATGCTATACTAACACTGAATGGCAACACCACAGTAACCCTCACTCAATGCCAACATCTGAGAGAAATACAATAATTTTCACTCAACACCAGCACTGAATGGTAGCACCACAGTAACTCTTGCTCTCTTTTAACACTGGAAAGCAATACAATAACTCACCCTATATCTATACCTAATACTAACACAATGCACAACACCACTTTTGGTGCCAGTCTTAATCTGACCTTCTCTAAGCCAGCAAACTTACGGTGTGAAAGGAATGGCGGCAGCAGGAGCAGCAGTCAATGCAGTGGGATGCCTCATTGCAGCGGCAGCAGCAGCAGCAGCAGCAGCAGCTGAAGCATACGCTCCTCTGGCCACCACAGCAGCACCGGCTCTACCACGAGTCAGCGCTACTCCTCGCAGTGCAGCAGCTAGGCAATGATGCAACATACCACATCTCATTTATCTGCGAGACGACTGTTTACAGCATTGTAAAGAATATGGATGGGTATACACAGATTAGCCAAGAGCACTTTCCAATCCTTGTCTGGATGACAACACAACGGTACACATTCTCTTTCCTTTTTGGGGGGCAGAGGAGCAGGGGTAGGGAATTGAGGGGGTGGTGGTAATTTTTCATTCAATCACATTCCAGAAAAAAAGAGCTGGGGGGACCACATTCCACGACAACCAAAGGATTCTCTTTCACAACTGCTCAATGCTTCTATATCTACCAGACATGGTTAATTCCACGCACTCACTGTCAAGCTCACTCAGTCACCAACATGGAAAATCATTAGTGAATTTAGTTCATTGTTTCAAGGAGGGAGCTTTATGCAGAGAGTTCATCAGATCCTTGCTAGCCACAAATTCTTTCAGTGGTGCATCACATGTTCAACACATTATCTCACATCTGGACTGATGCAATATGCACATGGCCAATCTAAGCTGGCAGAAAAAGAAGTGAGGGAGACGGGGGGGAAAGGGCAAGTGATCCTATCAAGTCATAAAGCCCATGCCAGACCATTCACAGTGTATTCCATGGCAAGAAAACCTGGTTAATGGCACTAAGATTCAGAAGTGTGACTCTGCACACTTTTCAGTCATGGACAATGCGCTCAGACCTCACACTTTCCAAGTTTCCATACACGGCTCTTTGATCAACATGCATAACATGAATACACCCTGGAAACACTAGTTATATGCCAAGCAAGTGAGACAGAGGGAGAGAGGGGAAGAGAGAGAGAGAGGAGGGGGAGGAGAGAGAGAGAGAAAGAGAGAGAGACAGAGAGAGAGAGAAGGACCGTTATTCCATAAACAAGTATGGGGACTGTGGTAACACAAGGAAAACCAGTTTTCAAAAACTGAAAGGAAAACTGAAGGACTACAGACAAACATTCACACACATGTAAAAAAAATTGTCTGGACGTTCACTTCAAGAAAAAGACAAAGTATTGCAGTGAAAATGTTACCAAATTTTGTTGATAGCTTCATGAAATACAGCATGCAGATCTTGAATAAATGCACATAACCAAGCAGTGCGCCGCTCTTCCATCATCAATTGCCAAGTCGGGGGAAAAAAAAACAACTTCCGAATATTCATCTTGCCCAACCATGCACCGTGAAGGTTACAAAGAATAAAAAAAGCTCTTCAAATTTTTTTGGCTTTGTTTCCTTTCTTCTTTTTTTTTTTTGTGCATGGAAGATTGGAAGCCTAATTTCCACTTTGCCACTAAATGTAGCATCCACAAAAGTAACCCAAGATAAGCAGCTGTATGACATGTTCTATCGGATAGCAGCACATTCAAATAGGTCAGCTTACCATTTGGGATAGTGGGTGCAGCCACTTTTTTGGTCATAACACGAGCAGTGGCATTGTTAACCTAGAACCACCAGTTGGCATTTCAGTATGGCAGAAGGTCAAACAGCTCGCACAATGTACAAACACATACAAATGTAAAGCAAGCAAAAGAGCAAAAACATGCAAGTGGACCAGATAACTGCCTGTTATGTTTTCCATTTTAGCTGGAAAACAAAAATGTAATTATGAGAATGTTCTATGGGTTAATGGCTGAAAATGTTTTTTTTCTTACTCTGCTGTGTTTGCTTAAAATTTAATGAACAGATTCTTCAGAAATTTCAAATCAAAGCAAGCTTAAAACAAGCCTTTAAAAGAAAATGTTTATGTTAAACATGATAAATGCTTGCATACACAGACATACACATGCATGCACTGATGGGTGTGAGACACACACACACACACACACACACACACACACACACACAACACACACACACAAATGAGAGAGAGAGAGAGAGAGAGAGAGAGAGAGAGAGAGAGAGAGTGAAATGGACAGTGAAAAAGTACACAGGTACAGACAGCATAGTGATGCTGAAACTGAAGCTTGGTTTCCACAGTACATTATCTAAACAAAGCACAATCTACTGATGTACCTTTGTGTATCTGGTCCACTTGCCAAAACAAGTTATAAGCAGAAGTAAATAAAACACAGCTGAATAAATTCACGCAATGAAAGTTCAATATGGGTCAGTGTTTGTCACATATTGTTGTGTGATCATTCTGGAAGAGGACTTCTTTAAATAAATTTAACATTTCCCACAAATCCTGTCTAACTGGATTGTAAAGAAATTTGCAGTACCTACTAAAACGTTTGACAGTGTGGGAAGCATGGTGGGGGATGGGGGGGGGGGGGGGAGAGGGATAGAAAGCGGTGAGGGGGTGGGTTCTTGTGGATGACCAGTAGGGAAGGCCAAAGGGAGGGAAAGAAGGTTGTGGCCAGGAACCAAGACAATAGTATTTAAGTATAAAGAGTGGGATTTTGCAACGGTGTTGTTAATCAGAACTAATTCAGCTTGTGTTACTTACTTCAAGTCAACTTCCAAGTTCTCATAACCATTGCAAGTTTTTTTTAAAGTTTTTTTTTTCTTAAATATTTTCTCCACTGGTCCCAATCCACAATATCAAGAGAATAAATAAAATCCATTAATACATTAAGAGTGTGTGTTTGTGTGTGTGTGTGTGTGTGTGTGTGTGTGAGTGTGTGTGTGTGTGTATGTGTGTGTGTGTGTGATGTGTGTGTGAGTGTGTGTGTGTGTGTGTGTGTGTGTGTGTGTGTGTGTGTGTGTGTGTGTAGTGTGTGTGTGTGTGTGCCCCCTTTGTATTTTGTGTTCCCCCCCCCCCCCCCCCCCTTTTTATTTTGAGAACACAAAATTGGCATATATCTGTATGGACACATCTGTCAAACTACAACCTTACAGAGAAAGAATCATGAGGAAATCTTACTTCGACAATGAAGAGAACTTGGCAACTTGACATTAGCAAGGTATCAATTATCACTATGATGGGGTGCATTAAAAAAAAAGTCTCAATTCTCTTGCTTTCTTACTTTTTTTTCCCCATTTATCATTTCAGGCATTTTCTTCATATCAATATCCTTTAAATCTCCTCCTCTAGACAAGTTATTATTGACAAATACGTATCGCCAACAATCATGTAACAAGAAACATGTTTAAATCACCCCAGCATAATAATAATGACACAAGTTGTAACAAAATCAATATTTGCACAAGAATAAACTCTTAAACTAAAGAAAATGAAAAAAAAGAAAAGAAAAGATGTACATAATCATAACATAAAATAGGATTTTTACAATCATGATTCATAATCAAACTGAGGTCTTTAAATAACAGCATGACAGAAAGTCTTAAAACCTTAAATTCTGGGCAAAGCAACAGGCAACCGACTTTCTATTCCCTCCTTTATTCAAGTTTTGCTTCACACATTTCTTTCCTTTTCCAAAAGAGCTTTAAAGCCGATTCTTACCATTTAAAACAGACTTCTGGTATTTTATGAATTTGTTGATAGACATTCACATCTGCCAAACTTCTGGAGTCAAAATTGCGGAACCAGGGCATGAAAGGGATGGGTACGGTGGTGATGGTGGTGGTGGTGGGGGGGTGGGGGGTGGGGAGGGTTGACGACTAGGCAGTTTCAGCTTTTGACTGAAAGCATTGCTAACTCCCTTATGTTTCAGATGACAAACAATTTAGAAAGGAAATGCATTTTCCATTCACGTTACTGCCAACATCCATGTGACATCTTCAGGGCATTAATAAGCAATACTGTATCATCACCATTCAGAAATAATCACCCAAATTCCAAATAAAAATTTGTCATTCTGGATTTTTTCAGTCAACTCAGGATTTCAGGAATTTCTAAACTGGGGACAATCCGGACAAATTCTGAAGGGTTGGCAGCTATGGACATATAATCTACCAAGGGATTGCCGCTGATCTCCTTGAACCCTCCTAATCCTGGCCTAATTTATCACACCCCCCGCCACCTTTTTTTTTGCAATAAAAGAAATAAATTTTCAATGACTAAATCTGCCAAAGTAATATACTGAAATGTAATCTTTTGACCTGTATGTCAGTGAGCTAAGATGCTACCAAAAAATTTCCAGATTGCAACTGAATTTTGAGCCAGTATTTAGATAACTTTTTATTGTAACTCACAAATATCAGGCATTACGATTTTCTAATTGTATTCAGTATGGATTCCAGACCAACCTGACACTGGCCTTCTCTCTCTCTTTTTTTTTTTTTTTTAATGATATTAACCTTACAGTCTAGTCTATTTCAAAGTATTAAAAAAAAAAAGATAATAAAATCAATGATGTATTAACTTTTACTATATATACACAACTGAACAAGCAATTATATGCATTTCATTATGCTAAACTAATCACACAGCCTTCTTCAAAATTTTGAAATCATGGAGAATTCTCTGAAAGACAGGAATAAAACAGTGGCAGATAGCTGTGCAATGCCAACTTATAAAAATACAAAAGAAAACATGTGACAAATCATTAATAATTTTTTTTCAATTAGCATGACAGTGTCATATTCTTTCTCTTGCTCTGAAGACAGCTAACATCAACTAGCCAATGGTTCTGCTGCCTTTTCTAAAAATTTGTTTCTAAGTACGAACATAGGCTTTCATGAATTTAAAATTTAAATACAAGTCATGAATCGTAACTTGTTCTTTTTGTCAATAGAAAGCAAAAATATAAACTTTTCCATTGCTGGTTTTTTTTCATTTCTATTATACTTCAAAGTCACACATTTAATACTGACCAAACATGTAAAAGTTTTGCGTGATTTTGTTTGTTTGTTTGTTTTTCTCTTAATTTTCCTTCTCTTTATGCACATCAAACACAACACAGAAAGACAGCATCTGATCTAATGTCAAATCATAATAAAAGTTGGCACTGCACTCCGGTTTTATAACTGAAAGGCATTAGCAAATGCAAATTTTCTGTATCATTACCACTACAAGTCTATTCTTTTTTTCCTTTTTTTTTAACCCAAATTACTGCCTTCTTTACAATTTAAGACAGAAAAAAAGGCATTGCATGTATTTAAAGACAACAACAGCTTATTTCCTTTTGTTACAAAATTGAGTAATTAATAAAAAAAACAAACTTTGCATTACTAGTACAAAAAAAAGCCCAGCACTGACTGACAGCATCAAGAAATGCCAAACCACATTAACAGAGAATGCACAAAGAAGGCAACAGTACCATAGAGCTTACTGCGTGCATTTAACAAATGACTGTCAACAAACAGCATACCCGCAAACACTGGAATCTAGACGGGGAGGAAATTACTTTTCGTTTACTCTCCCTTTTCCCTGACAGCATTAGAGTTGAAGAAGAAAAAAAAATTCAAGTTAGGTAATGATAAGTAAAATTTTAGGTGATGTAAACACAGTAATATATTTCATATCTACAAACTTTGACAACGAGAATGAAAAGAACATGGAACACCACGACGACCATGGACACTGAGCAGGCATTTCTTCATACTGCACAAAACACACAGTTTACTTAAACCAAGTTACAAGATAGTGCTACCACATAAAATAAATAATCATGCAGGCACCTCAATTTTTCGTCCCTCAACCACCGTGCCGTTCAATTTCTCTCGTGCTCGGTCAGCATCCACACTATTTGCGAAAGTTACGAAACCGAATCCCTGCATGCACAAGGAAAAAAAAAAAAGGAGCATGCATTAAACCGTGCAAATCAACATAAATCATTTGGCAATTTGAAATCATTTCATTATGGCATCAATTTTTGTATGGACATGCAATGGCCTATGACTTCCAGTCCAATTAACGACTCATCTGTTGTCACTAGCAGTCTTGAGGATGTCTTGGCTAACAAGAAGGGGATGGAGGATGGATGAGGGGACAGGGGGGAGGATGGATGTTGGAAGAGGGCAGAAAAGATGTACCACATGCATTTCACCTGACCAAACCAGCACAGGGGCTGGAGACAGGGGCAGAGGGAGGAGGGGGTGAAGGGTGGGTGAGAGGGAGTGTGAAGAATAGCCCATGGATATCCCACTTCCCTTTTATAGGTTCTAATGACTGAGAAACGTGGGAGGAAATGAATGAAAATTACACTAAAAAATAAAAATAAAATGGAGGGGGGGGGGGGGGGGGGGGGTAGGTGGGAATGGATAGGGCGAGAGGGTCAAAAGGATGGGGACAACAATGTATAGAGTCGATAAAAATGTAAAGATTTCAACTTCCCTTTCATCAAAATAAACTGCATCTACAAGCAAGGGGCAGGCAGTCGGAAGTAGCCCTCTACCAAACATGGGCCACATAAAGCAGGATAAATTGCTTACTTGGTCCACTTTTCCCTGAGCTGCGTTAAGTCTGTACTTAAATTGAAAAAAAAAAAGAAAAGCACTAGTGACCGGTCAACTCAATCTGAATTGAAAGTGGGGGGTAGAAAGCTGTGAAGCAGAATGGGTGAAAAGGTTCCATTCTCCCTTGTACATGGGGCTGGTCTACAGTTACGTACTGCAGTTGAATACAGTCATGTGGCACAAGTGACAGTCGAGTTACAGCTGGTGAAATGCAACAAGCCATCCTCGTTGACAGGGTGGGGACGAGCAAAAGACCTGGATTATTAGCCGGACAGTGGAATGCACAGACACCAAAACAAAGCTGGGGTCCTCAGCTCTTCCCATGGATCAAGACTACAGCAGACACAATACAGTACGCTCAAGGCATGCGGACATGATACACTTGAGTCATCATGGCTCATCTGAAGATGCATTCAACCTCATCTGGAGATACAGAAACAGCACAATTGATATGGTGCTATACTGATGCAACAAAAAAAAAAAAAAAAAAAGTCAGGACCATATTTCAAACAACAGAAAAATGCCAAACCACATTCAGTTCACTCAAGTTTCAAACTGATCACATACGGCAGACGGATATGGAAGGGAGAACTACATTACCACTGTGGGGGCAGAAAAGTAACCACAAACAAGTTTCTCTTGTGTCCCTTTTCATAGACACAGTAAGACATCACAAACTGACACAAATTTGATCATAAGAATGTGTAATAATACTCAGAAGGTGACAACATCTTCATTCTTTAAAAATATGTAAATTCAGCATTCTTTTTAAACATTCATAGGAAAATGAATAAATAAACAATCTCTATAAAGCAATGAGTATCAATATATTAAAGTATTTAAACATCATCTCAGCACAGACACATTTCTATCATTCATCAACGGCAAAAAAGCACAGGCCATTTCAATCTTGATTCAAATGGCTTGCTTTTAGATATTTTCAAACTGTCCAGCACAATTGTCCTCACAAGCAGCCACACCAGCTTTCAACATCATGACAAGTTCATACCTTGAGAAAACAACGTCTTTTTTAACTTGCTCTCATTACACAACGTAAAGTGATTTGGTTCATAAATAAGTCACCTGAACCCCGTTTTACATGTTACTTTTTTTTTCATAATTAATTAGTAATGTTAAAAAAACGCTCCAGAGACACATTTCACAAATAACTGCTTGTGAGTAAAACAGGATGCCACAAACTCATAACTAACTAAATTGATACACTGTGATATAAAATCTTACCCACAAGTGGCAAAGTCAATGAATAAATCAAGAAGCTTGTGTCTTTATGTGAGAAAGTTCACTGCTCAAAATATTTTACTGTTGATCGCAAGAGATATGATCACATTTGCATAAGTGCAGTTGGTTTGACATCCAAATTGACCTCAGTATTCGTATGGATTTTTCTTTTCCTGTAACGATATTATCAAATTTTACATATGACAGATCATAATCCAGTCAGCTGACCTTTCTTTCATAAACAATAAGAAAATAAGCACGTATTAAAAAGGTAACTTTTAAAACAAGAAATAATAATTAATATACTGTATCCTCAGACACATGATTTTCTCTGTTCAATATCTGTTAAATAATTCAATGTTCCCATGGGGCATGAAAATTTCTCTAGCAGATGTATATATATATATATATATATATATGAACAAAGTCATAGCAGTATGGGGGGGAAACCCAGAAGAGAGAAAACCTGACAGGACTGTCATGAGGCACATTTAATTCACTTGAGATCCCTGTTAATACCTAAGGAAAACACATACAGAACAGACTTTCTGAGAGGTTTGTCGTCCCACTCTCAACTGTTTTCTGCTCATTTTATCAATGTTATCATTCTCATAAAACTACAAGTAACATTAAACCAACAGCGATAACAACTGTATGAAGAATGATATTAATAATAACTAATACTCAAACAAAAGTTTGGACATGAACAAAATTTCCAACAATAAAGTTAATAAACCATTCCAGTCTGTGCTAAATATTATTCATTAATTTTCGTGTTCCTATGTTTTTAAAGTGTTATTAACTAACATGAATAAATGTGAGCACCTGTGCTATCAGGATTTTAACAGTGAAACTTGATTTGTGGGATGTCCTCTTTGATTACATCACATAATTTCTACTATGCGAGCCATTTCCTTTAACCCGTAGAGTGCCTTTAAGCCGTCAGCTGACGCCGCATTAAAAATGCTTTCCCAGTGCCTATGGGCCGTCCACTGACGTCATGCATTTTTCTTCAATTTTCATTCGTTACTATTTCCATAAACAGACTTAAATAGAGTGTGCATAGTAAGCCTTATATGTCTGTAGTATTAAAATGATATGTAAATGACCACACGTGAGGGGAAAGCCCATTTATTCTCATCACTGACTGGATGACCAGCCAGCACTTCGTCTCGCTTGCAAAGATGGCGGCGCAACCTTCGACAAGCGCAGCGACCAAATCAACGTATTTACACAGCTGAGCAGGCTCTGCTAATGATTTTTGACAAAGACAATAATCTTTTATTCAACGACTCACTCGAGCATGAAGGTGAGATGATGATAGTGATGGAATTGCCAACCGTATTCGTCAGTTATTGTGTCGGGCTGTGTGACCTCAATGTGTGTTCAGCTGACTGGTTTGCCAGCGTCGAACGAGCTCGCCTAGTGTGTACTCTGCACTGCGTGCCAGTGGTCAGTGACGTGGTAGTCAGCGTGAGAGGGGAGCGCGGCCTGCTCGCGGCGCGGCACAGGGCAGAGGGAAAGGTAGGGGAAGAGGAGCAGTGAAAGAGAGGGTTGAAGTCCAGCAAGGGGGCGTGGTGGGGAGAGGGGGGCGTGGTCGTGGACTGACCTGTCTGCATAGAGTGTGAGCGTCTTGATAGACTTCTAAACTGTTTTACTTTCATTTACAGGTGTAGTGTGACAATACAAACTTCATTTTCAACTTTTTTGCTTTGTGTTCTTGTTTGGATGTGAAGATGTAGTGGTAAATACATATGCTTTTGATCGTGCAAAAAAATCTATCCAAATCTAATTGTCTAAATACTTTTTTATTATCAAAATTAAAATAAAAGAAGCCCAGATTCAAAATCTTCATTCAATTTCCTTCAAAAATCATATATATTTCATTGTTATATCTTTTGTGGTTTCTGAGCTAGAATTTTTTGTTAATTATTACCCCCAAATCATTAGATTTCCCTGGCACTGGGAAAGCCTTTGTTTGTAACATTTTCAAGCAGCTTCAAGCAGCGAACGGGTTAATGTTGAAGTATCTTACTGTATGACCAAATTCCAATCGCCATGCAATGATCATCGGAAGCATGGTGGAACCTACAACAAAACTGTAGACTGGCCATTCTTTCTCTATGAGTGACAAATTCGTACGTCCAGAACGGAGCCATTTCAATTATCCGAACTGGTCATATTGCATAGATCGTACAACTTTTCTTCTATTCGCTGGATTATCACCCATGACCCACAGCTGATCTGTCGGATTTTGATTCTGAAAAGCTGAAATTCCTACGGTTTTCCATGCTTTTCCTCACTGAGCTGAATCACGTGATCTTGTGGTCCAATCATAGACTAGATAGTCCTAGTCTATTTTGACGACTCTTGTTGGTTTTCAGCAGAGAAGAGTTCTCAAGCGGAAGCTGTTCATCGATTCAGAACGTTCTAAATCATCAAGGAAATTTACGTTTTTAACTTCGATCTTGGCAGATAGGACAAAAGCCCTTCTGCATGATGTGCTGCTCCGAGTTGTATTGCATACAGGAGAAAATCAGTGCACCACGGTAAATTTTGGTACATTTTTGTGACGCACTGACCTGAATTCCAGTGTGTCAGATGGGAAGTTTATGTGTCAGAGACGCATATTTGTGCGGATTCACTGACACATATACACATTTTGGTAATGCACTGTTATCCATCAAATTTTGAAAATCTTTTAAGGATGCAGTCAGTCGTAAATTTCATGTGTGAATGCATTTGCACATAACATAACATTGATCTTATTAATGTAGTTTCATTACCGGCTAAACAATACTTGCACCGTTATAAATCAAATGGAAATATGCCTGAGACACAAGGTTTTATCAACAATCCACAACTCTTCTATAAACAAGATCACTGCAACCTGAATTTTTGTTAACGCTGAATTTGTTTTCTAGAGGATTCTATACCTAGATTTTTTTCATACATGCAAGCCAAAAATATTTTCTTTTAAATTCAATTTGATTTCACATAGGTTTTCTTTTCTATGACAATTTGATTATGTCTGCCTGTGATTACAACCAAAGTGCTTACAACCAAAGTGCTTACTCCTGCAAACTTTAAACAAGCATATTAGTATCCTTGTGTGTCCACTTTATGTTGAAGACAGAGACTTCACAAAACTTTCTGTCTGTCTGATCCGTTTGTCTACCTTACCTGTAAATCAACCTTTTTTTTTGGTTCATTATTTTCAAATACATGCACACTGATGTACCAAGGATGAAAAAGATTGGACACATTGTTCTGAACCAGAAAAATCATTAGATCAGAATGTTCTGGCTCAAAAAAAAAATACAGTCTGGCACTACATGATAAATTCCTTGACACTTTTGATGTATTTTACGATCAGAACATAATCCACAGTAAACTTGCAGAGCTTCCTGCCAACACATGTCTGTATGTATATGAAAACAAAAAATGATATTCAGTAAATGGCTCTGACAGCATGTCAATCTCTTTTTTTTTCCCCCTTTCAATGGTGGCTCAAACGTAAGACCCTGTTCAGTGATCTGCCATTTTGCTTCCTTGCAACATGATGGTTTAGCTGAACCATCATTTGGTTGTGGCTGGACCTGTGCCACACTTTCTCTAAAACAAAAAAAAGGTCCCTGAACTTTGCTGGCCTATATCAGGCCGTAGCTGGATTTCTTTTGTGCATTTTTTCATCATCATTTTTTCAATGGCATCAATTCATTAACACAATACACCTAAAACGTAAACTGTGCCTCATGCAAAACAAACGTAAGATTGGTAGAGTTCTTTCCCTTGTTAATGATCAAGGGGAAAACCCCATAGAATATTATGGGACTACAACGTACAATCAATGAATTAACAGTTAAGAATTGATGGTGTGTATACATCCAATATGGAAATCAACATCACTTGTCTGCCAACGTAAGGTTTCATACTCAGACAATTTACCTGACAGAAAGAAACACGGTCGGACATTCTAAGTTCGAATCAGACTCTATGTTCAGACACTGATGCTCCAGTGCACTACGGCATATAAAACAGATCTGTGTTTGTATGTGTTTAATTCTAAATAATGAATCAAACAGTTTAACAAAAAATGATCACGCATACGTTCTCTTTCCTTCCTACACTGGGCGTATCCACAAACAAAATCTTATCATCTCAACCAAAATGCACTTATGCATAAATTTGATTCATTTCTGTTCCATTCCTTAGTTACTAAGATTTAATTACAGAGTTAACAAAACCCATGTTGGTTTATACACTGAAAACTGAATAACAGAAAATCCTACCTTTTTTTTCCACTTCACTGGCAACAATTTTTCAAAAGATTTTCTCCCCACAAGCTTCCAGATTTTTTCATGAACCATCACTGTTTAAGTAAGTGTTCAAGACTGATATCTGAAATGTTGAATTATTCAGTTTTTCCATGTCATGAGGTGGGTTCATGTGAATGCTATTTATAGGCATGTCTGCATGAAACTTGGGAAAATTGTGTAAGTTACGTAAAGAAAAAAGAATCCATTCTGAAACAAGACATAACTCAAGATCTTATGTAAGCTTCGTCTGCCACTGGTCAATTTGTTCAGCTTGTCTGTAATGGTGCTTGAATTTAACTATTATGATTTTGTTTTTGTTGAAACTGAGATCCACTCACAGAAAATATACTTACCTTTGATCCTCTCTCATTGAAAATTATTTCCACATCTAAAATTGGGCCAAATTGCTGAAATACAAAAAGACAAATCACTTTATTAATGAAAAATGTTAAACATTTTTGTGATTTAAAAAAACGAGGATAATAATGTTGTTGTTGTCATCTTCAACTTAACGTCTGTCCACATTAAGTGATATTAGATGAAGGATAATAATGTGAGTAAGCTCTAGTGTATGACACAATTCCTCTCAATACTATTCACTGACACCACACACGCACACACACACACAATTAAGCTCATACTCATGCCCTCGCTCTCTCT
The DNA here is from genome assembly GCA_033310375.1 of Conus canariensis. Taxonomy (NCBI): domain Eukaryota; kingdom Metazoa; phylum Mollusca; class Gastropoda; order Neogastropoda; family Conidae; genus Conus; species Conus canariensis. The sequence goes on along the minus strand of CM065715.1, from coordinate 66,065,637 downwards.
CTCTTGCTCTCTCCTGAACTGCTGAATACAGATTAATCTATGAGCTCCCAGACTCCAAGCAGTAGAGATATCTGGAATGACCATGATGTATTTGATCAATCTGCACCAAACTGTAATGAGTTTGTTCTTGGATTACATTCCATCCTTCCATCCTCTTACATACAAATCAGGTTGGCATATTTCCTTCCAGAAACTGGTCAGACTTTGGGCCAGATTTAAACTTTTTATCACATTTCTTAAAATCAGTTCAGTGGTTTCTGTGCAACCTTGCCAGCAGACAATCAGACCAAGGGGTGCCAGTGAAAATATAATTCCTTGGCAGTGGTAACCATATAAGTATAGCCATAACAGATGTTTAGCGTTTGTGACCTTGCTTGACTTTCAGGACAGTGGGAAACAGATGGTACTTAGAACACACTAACAGAAACATACTGTTGTTTGGTTTGTTGTATGTCTGCTTTTTTCATGAAATCATTAACTGAATCTTCGTCTGCAGTCACTGAAGAGCCATGTCTTTGTTACAAATGCAAGTAAAGTCAAAAAGCATCTTTTTGTTATCTGCTTTTTTTCCAGTTTTAAATTATACACTTAGTCTGCCTTTAAATTTGCCTTTTTTCTCATGTACAGTTCAGTGTGTCTACGCAAAAGATGAGACGGGTATGATTTACAGATCTGTTTTGAATATGTAAGTTTTCATTTTTTTAATGGGTTAAAATTTCATGCATTCTTTTCCCCAAACATTTTATGCCATACTGATGTTCTTTCATCATGCTTCAAAACTGCAGTCCTTATTTGATGTGCAAGAACAACATTATGTGAACAAATGATCACAGCTGATGTACATGTTTTACTGTCTTGAAATACAAGAGAAAGTGGAAAAGAAAAAGAAATAATCAAAGAACATCTTACCCCTAAAAGTTGTCGGAGATCAGCTTCCCTGAATCGGAAGGGGATGTTGGACACGTGCAGCCGCTTGGGTCCAGTTCCCGGTGATATTGCTGCTGCTGGCGGTGCCTGAGCTGTCTGCACCTCTCCTTCCGCAGAGGGCACATCTGTCTGCTGCAAAGGAGACTCAATGAAAGCTTGGGCTTGGAGGCTAGCAGTAAAACCTTCTAGCACTATGTACAGTCAAACCTCTGATGTAAGTTCTACACATATCTGAGAGAGTCAATAAGATGGCCTCTAAGGATACAAGAGGAAATACCTTAACAAAATCCTGAGACTGTATCCATCATAATTCAAAGGAAATGACAGACTGTAAGCTAAACTCAATTCTTAAACCTTGACTGTCGAAAGGATTTATGTTACTGCATTAGCCAGTTACTGCAGCCAGGTGGGTGAATACTAAATCAAGACTGAATTCAGTTCGTGCCAGCAAGATTCTGCTGCTACCTTATGGCTTTGGCCTTCATTTTAAACACGGTTTTGTCTCTAACATGACTAATTCTTGTTCCAAGTTTGATGCTGATTTGATACAGGACCTCAGACTGCAACCCCAATGAATTTATATTTCCAGTAAGGAAGGTAACACCCCCCCCCCCTCCCCTCCCCAACCTATTCGCAAGATCGTTATGAATAAAGGACACACAGAACAATCCTGTTCCCAGCTTAAGAATTTTCAGTGAAGTTTTGAGTACTCAAAGGGAGGAGGATAAATTTTGCACAAATCTTTGTTGTTTCATTATCAAGATGACAAGACTAGACCCTATTAAGGCTGAAACTACTTGAAAAAACATTAAACAGACCTATATGCATGCACACAGGCATTAACTCACATACACACACACACACACACACACGTGTGTGTGTGTGTGTGTGTGTGTGTGTGTGTGTGTGTGTGTGTGTGTGTGTGTGTGTGTGTGTGTGTGTTGTGCATACGTGAAATTCAGAAAGCTACTGACAGCCTCTTAAATTTCAGCATTAGATAAGTGTCTGTTGACATCAAAGCGAACACATGGTAAATAAATACACCAGCGTCATAAAGCTTGAAAAAAATTATAAATTGTGCTTGTCACAAAACCATGACAGCATTTAAGATTCTTGACTGACTCTGTGTGTGTGTGTGTGTGTGTGTGTGTGAGAGAGAGAGAGAGAGAGAGAGAGAGTGTGTGTGTGTGTGTGTGTGTGTGTGTGTGTGTGTGTGTGTGTGTGTGTGTGTTGTCTGTGTGTGAATAAATACATGTACAGCATTGTAAAGCTTGAAAAAAAATTATAAACTGTGCCTGTCACAAAACCATTTCACCATTTCAGATTCTTGCCTGACTCACTGTGTATATGTGTGTGTGTGTGTGTGTGTGTGTGTGTGTGTGTGTGTGTGTGTGTTTTTGTGTGTGTGTGTGTGTGTGTGTGTGTGTGTGTGTGTGTGTGTGTGTGTGTGTGAGTGTGTGTGAGAGGTGAGTGTACTGTACGTGTGTAATCGTTTCAAACAACAACAAAAAAAAGAAACCATGGCTAATAAGAGATCTTCAATACAAGATCTTTGCATCCAAAACTAATCCAGTTTCATTGTTTAAACTCCCACAATTCTTAATATGCCATCGGGAGTTCAGCTTCAGCTGCCAAGATAGCAATATGACAAGCAGCCATGACTAAAGTACAAGCACCCATGACTACACTATTTGAAGAAGTCATGACTACAGAACAATAAGCAGCCATGACTACTGTACAACATGCAAACATGATTATAGAACAACAATGATAAAAATGATTTCATCAAAACACGTTACTAAGATTAGTAAGAATGAATGCTGCAGGGAAGCTTACTTGCTCATTTGACACTTCCTTTCTCAGAGACGGTGTAGATAGTGCTAAAATGCCAAAGCCTCGTTAGCGTTTGGGGTAAGATGTCAGACTCCTATACTACAATGACCAGCATTGTGAGACTGTATCAGCATTTATTATAATCATTTTTTGTAAAGAATCGTTTTGTGCTTTTCTTTTGATATCATAATATATATATATATATATATATATATATATAAACAAAATCACCTTCTCCGTCTTAACCCATGATTTGTTAATTATGCATTCTATCTGTCGAGATTTTCCATAGCCATGACTAAATGCATGTTGGTAACCAGCCTTTCTGTTGTACGAGACAAACTGGGAGCAACCATTTTACCAGGAAAAGATAAACTGTAATGAGACCTGCTATTTAAGGAACTCTCCAAAAGGCAGATTCAAGCGACATATCATCGTGTACAACAAATAACTATTCGCAGGCTAGAAAAGTCAGTGAATAGTTTTTTTTTTGTTTTTTTTTTATCATACTCATTTAACTTTCCACATGCTTGATCGGCCTAAAAAAAAAAAGTCCCATACTTCCTTTCTGAGAAAAGTTGTTACATGGCCTTTCTTGAGAAGTCATTCAATTTCCTTTCTCGGATAAGTCCAACACTTTCTTTCTTTGAGTAGTTCCACACTCAGTTTCTCAGAGAAATCTTACCACTCCTTTCTCAGTTGAGTGCCATATTTCATCTTACTGAAGTCAGGTATTTCCTTTCACAGAGAAGCCTTCATCTGAGAAGTCATTTCCTTCATCTGAGAAGTCACAATGGGGAATGCTGTTCAGCAGCTTTTCCTGCCTAGGGTGGGAACAGTTTTTGTGCACCATTCTGAGGAGTCTGGCTGCATCACCAGAAAATGAGAACATAATTCTACTGTCTAACGCCTGTTTGGACTGGACAGCTGTCTTTGTGGTATCCATCATATTGGCTACAGCCATGAATTCCCTTCAGCGTAACTTTGCACCCAAGTTACACTGTAGTTCTGCTTTTATACACGACTGATGAACTTAAGCTGCAAAGTGAGACGACTGCATGCAGCAATCTAAACAAATCTTAAATAAATGTTAGCGAACCGCCAAGAGAAACCGATGAACTTTAACTCTTTATTTTGCTGTGTAGTTTTCAAATTCACTACATTTTCTGGCTTGGGGAATTTCTATAGTAGCCAATCCATGCCAGCTAGACTGCACAGTCTGTTGTCGTTTTTGTTTTTTTCTTTCTTTATTCATTTTTTTGCCTGAGCCAAGTCAATCTTGGGTCCTGCCCAATCTTCAGTAACAAAGAAAGAATCAATATCATCGCCACAAAAGTCGAAATCTGATAACCTTCATCTTCTTCCAACGGCAGGCATTCTTCAAAATCACTAGATTGGGGACTGATTTTGATATGTAGATTCACCTTGGCATGGCTGTTCTGCTGCCAACATCTCATCCTTTGGGTGCTGACGCTTTGCATGCATCTCTTAAGTGCAAGATGATCTTGCTTTTCAGTGTGGCGATCAGATTTGAGTTTGTTACCTCTGGTTAGGAGGGCTTCTTCATGTTTTTTTTTTAGTGTATTAGTCAATATGTCTGTCTGCACAAAAATCATACATAGGTGACAGAGGGCGAGCTGCTTGTTTCCAGCTTTTTGGGACTTCTTCCAGGGTTTTGCTGATTGGCACATGTGCCACTGCCCTGAATTTTCCTGTCACTCTAGTCTTTGTCAATGATCCACTGCTAAGCAGTACTAACAGTGCTGTTAAACAGCTTGAGATTGCTGCTGAGCAGCCAAAAAGATGCTGCTAAACAGCTGGAATGTGCTGATCAGCAGCTGGTGAGGGCTGCTTTGCAGACAGGGACCTCACACTGGCTTAGCCGAATACATGCTACATAGCACTTGGAACAGAGCACCCGACAAAATAGTCACATAAGAATAATTAAAAAAGAATTTCAATTCACCAGTTTTTGTCAGTGATGACCGAGTATAAGCACCGCTTATGTCTTAGAGGTAGTTACAGAAATTTTTAGGAACTGAAAAACCTAGCAATATTACTTTTCATCGTGGAAAACAGTGAGCTACTAGCACATCAAGATGGTGTACTGCATAGTGACAGAAATGCTTGTGTTCAGAGTAAGGAAGTCAAATTAATAATTAACATAGATGAACAAAGTAAGTCCAATGTCTGATCAAAATCACACCATGAAAACAAACTGACCCTGGCAAATCCATGTATGGTCAATATGGAAAAACTGGCCCCAAATACATCTTTTTTGTTTTACCTACACCCTCCAAAAGCTAATACATCATCTGTACCTGCGTCAAATATGACCATATGCAACAGACCTATAATATCCCAAAGCAACACAGAAGACAGTGGATACATCTTCACTGATACTTAAATATTGGGCCAATGTTTGGCAGCATGCAGACATACATCAATAGCCATGCAAATGGAAGTGGAACCATTATACCGTCTGAAATGTAAGAGATACCTTGTCGTTATACAGCTTTGCTACTTAGGCATGCAATCACAAGTTGCATCTAAAAATATATTCACAAAAAATTAAGGTGAATACACGCAGTTTCAGCTTCTAACAACATTCTCAAAGTACAGGATTTGCAAGCAGTTAGTTGATGGTTTAGTTAGTAATTTTGTTTTTAAGGTTTTCTTCTTCTTCTTTTTTTTCATGTCTGAGTTGCCCCTTTTTGGAGGTATGGATGTGAAAAGTAGAGGGGGGGGGGGGGGGGGGGGTCTTTATTTCTTTCTCTCTGTTACTATTCTCCCTTTGCCTTCATTCCTGGCAGAACCTGGAAAATGTCCATATATGTGCCACAAAATATAGATCGGCCCATGCACTAATGATGGCCCCCAAATGATTCCATTCACTGAACGAAGCTGCTGCTGTTGCCAGGCAGTGTGACAGATCAATAACTAGGGTACATGTGGAAATAACACCCATTTCCTCCTGCTGAACTGTCATATTCTGATAGGCACTTAAGTCATAAACAATTCAGGAAGGACACGCTGGACAAGAGAGAGCGCAACAGCAAGTGTTCCAGCTCCTCTTGTCAAGATTTTATGTTCCCCAGCACCAGGCAAATGCACACACAACTGATAATCCCCAGACTCTGGGCCGCACATCACAGGTAGAGAGGCCAAGAATCAGACTCTCCCACTCAGACTGTGTTCCCCATCAAAGATCAATAACTCCACAGGAAGGAGGATATCTTTGGGTGGGTGTGGGGAAAAGAAGGGGGGGGGGGGGGGTGCAAAAAGGAGAGGAAAGGTGGGACAGTTTCTTTTCTTTTGTTTTTTGTTTTTTACTTTTCAATATATTGTCTTCTTTGTTCAACCAACTGTGCTCCATGACTTCAATAAAATTTTGTTTTACTTGCTTTAGTCTGATGGGCAATCCCCCTCCCCACCCTCCAAGCCCTTGTCCTTCCTCCCTCCTCTACAATCCCATCTCTTCTTTTATCTAACCCTGTCTCTTCTGTGTGTGGAACAGAGCCCAGGGAGACGTAAAGTACTGATCCATTTCCATGTGAAATCTTGAGTAAACCAAAAAACGACCCTTCCTCCTCTAGACTGAGACAACGAAAATAGATCAGCATGCTGTTTGTTGTTATCCAATTGAACTGTCATCTTCCTTGCATTTACAAGGGGTTCACGGAATCTTCATATTCAGCTGGAGTTAGTGTGAAGAGAGAGATGACAACACACTTAAACTAGCAAACATTTTCCCTCCATACACAACAAAAATGGGCTGTTGGACATCAGTGTATCAATATGAATTATGCGTGAGATATCAATGGAGAAAGGATGGCCTATATTCAGGAACAACCATCATGTAAGACTTGGTCAGAAGTATTGGGTACATGTCTATACAGCTAAAAAAAAAAAAAAGGATACATACACGTTAGGCTCGTCAACAAAGAGCAATGTTATATCAAGCACTGCACACAAAACATTTATCACAGGATGCAGTATGTCTATATTTTCTATGGCTCTGTAAGGTTACAGCTGCAGTGAGCAGTTACTTGCTTGTTAGAATAATGAAGGGGAAAAAAAAACAACAAAAAAACCCAAGAACACCGAGTGAAAAGAGATCAGGTACAAGATCATGCTATGTCATACCTGTTCCAAATATACCTGTAAAGTACGAACAGATGAATCATAAAATGAGGACGGCAATCAAATCTTACAAAAAATGTCTCCAGCACTTTACAACTTAAAAAAAAAAAAAAAAAAAGGAAACTACGTTTTCAATACAACAAATATTACACAAAGGTGTACAAGAACAAGTGCGATGCAAAATCATTATCAGTGACTCTATGACATTGTCATGAACATACAGTTTTAAACATAATGCAAGCCTAAAAATTCTACTAACTTAAAAAATATTCACCAAGTGTCAAACAAGCAAATATGTGCATATTCAGGTGGTTACATTTAACCTACAATATCATTTTCACTTAAAAAAAAAAAGACAATCAGACCTGTAATATCATTTTCATCAAAAAAAAAATTTAAAAAAAAGAAAGAAAGAAAACCTGCACATACATATAAGTGTATGTGTACACTGAAAGAGAAGACAGTTTTTAGGCTGAAGTTCCAACTGGCAGGAGCTGTTCCACATTATTCTGCAAACCACATGTCGCTTGTAAGACCTCAAATGCTAATTGGTGCTTGTGACACAGTGCCTACATAAAAAGCTTTTTTCTAAATGATAGGTTTTGTTTTCTTGTTTGTTTAGATGTTTGAATGCAAAGAACAATGGCCTCTTTCAAGATCATCCCCTTACCCTGGTCATTCTCTCTCCTTTCAACACACTTCCCATATTTTCTCCTGAATTATTCTAAAAAAAATGTGTGATATCAGGGTCACTCACTTGAAAGTGCTGATTTTTTTTTTAATGAAATCGGTGTATAACTGCATCTATCTTATTTTTCAGGTGCTGTTTACTTTAAAGTGATGAAATTAAAGATTCAGAGATTTTAACTGATATTTGTTTTTTGTTGCTGTAAATCAAGCATTAACAGAAAAATTACAAGCCTAAAAACATGGTAGATTTGTGACATAAAGATGCTCACAGTAGACAGATTGTTCTAGTGACTCTGAAAAAAAAAATTCAGCAAAAAACAAACAGCTGTAAGCGTTTCTTCATCATTTGGGCTGAAAAAATATCAGCCACATCATGATATCAATCAAATGCAGGCATATCAGATATCGAGTTGCGAGTACTGGTTTCCATTTCTTCTTGTTCCAATCTAGACTACTCCATGCCCACACAAAACAACATTCTTGGGAATGCTTTTCTACACATACTGAAGTTGAAAGCACATTGCAACACGAACAATTTATAAATTAGCAATAGGATTCCTGTTGTTATTAAAAAAAAATTAAAAAAAAAAAAATCACAGCTCCCTGACCCAGCATTACAGCCTTTTCTTTGTTGTAGTAACCAGAGAGAGAGAGAGAGAGAGAGAGAGAGAGAGAGAGAGAGAGAGAGCAAGAGCAAGAAAGAGAGAGGGTGGGGGAGAGAGAGAGAGAGAGTTGGGGGATTGGAGGCAGTTTCAGAGGACAGGATAAATGTTTTGGGGAAAATGTCATTGACAGGACAAGGAAGAAATGTCAGAAATGCAGAACATGTTTAGTGACTGAATGGCTGTGTTAAAAAAAAAAAAAGGATGACATACTGATCTACACAAAATACACAACAAAGAAGAGCTACCTGCGTCATTATACTATTTCAATATGAACTTGGACATTTTAACAAGAAAAATAAAAACAATTACAAGAGATCTAGACTACATGTTTCAGCAACTGTTACACTAATCAAGGAAATAATGTTTGATGCTTGATGTAAAAATCATGGACATGAGTCAAATTCTAGAATATGAGGTTAAAACTGTTTGTCAAAAAATAGAAATGATATTCATTAAAAGGCAGAAATCCAATTTCAGCTATCTTTAATGGTCTATGAGACATGTTCATTTAAACTCTGAGGTAATGGTAATACTCAGACATTTAACTAGTTTAAACTTAAACTGAGGTTGGCGATTCTTCCATGATTTTTGCATGTAGCATCACAAACAGGAGGAACTGATGTCAACACAACTGTCAATCTTCCTTCTGGATGTTCAGATAATTACACAATCTATTTCCACTAATCCCACACCTTAAAGTCACCTTAAGGTCTGACAGAGGAAAGCCAAAAAAAAAAGGCAAGGAATAGAAAGGGCATGAGCTAAAAACAGGGAAAAGACGCGTTAGCATTTCCGACTGTATAAAAGCACACACACAAATGCAAAGTTGAAAAAAAAAAGGAAAACAGACAGAAAAGAAACAAAAAAGAATGACACAAATGAGGCCAACGTTTTCTCTACTAGCAGTTACACACCACAGAGGAGTCGGCCGGCTGGGGTCCACCAAGCAGCACATCTGATCTAACCATGCAAAGAAGAAAACGGAACGTACATTGAAAGGACGGGCCCTTACCGTCTGCTGCTCCACAGCCCCGTTGGCTGTGACAGTGACAGCAGCAGGCGTTGTGTAGATAGCTGGGGCGCTGGGCTCGGAAGACACGTTGGAGACCACCACCCCGACACCGGAACCAGCCGAGACGGGGCTGACGACTTGATGATGGTACTCCTCCAGACCTGGCTGAGAGTATGTGTATGTGGGGGCCATCTGGTTGGGTACAACATGCTGTAAAGCAAACAGAAAAACAATTTCATAGCAACAATCTAATCAACAGATTGATTTTAAAGTAATTAAAGTGGGTTACAAAACTAGGTTTCTCTGACCCTCACTTAATTCCTCAAGATACTGAATAACGTCAGTGACTTCAATCCTAAACATTAATGCTTAAGAAAACGTAACCTACACTTCTAAACATCTTTTATATATGTCAATCTGCTTTGTCTGAAAAGTTTGAGATGAAAAAGCTACATCGGTTGTTGTCCAGATTAGCCGTCCACCAGCTGAAATGCAAAAACTTGTGTCAAGATCAAGCATTAGACATCAGTTGAAATGTAAGACGGATATACTCCTCCTACACTTACCCACATCTCCATAGGACTATTCATGATTTATACAGGATTCAGCTCACTTCTGTCACTCGCTGAATGTGAATGACAGAATGCCAGTTTACATGTGCTGGTCTGGGACAGACTATTGGCAGAAATGAATGGAGGACTCCTATTCAGCAGTTGCTGTTGTGATGCTGCTCATCCTGTAAATGGGCTTCTGGCCCTACAGCTGCTGCTTAATTACTGCTGCTGTGGTGGCACTGGGGAAAGAGGATGGGGCTGGTGGGGGGAGGGAAAGGCATGCAAGGGTGTGGACATGGGAGCATAGAATGACATTACCCATCATAATACAGCCCCCATACAGACAAATGCCACCTAATTACCACTGTAACCACCACCATCATAGCTTAAAGTGGTCCAACCATGTCTGCTAGAACCTTCCAGTTCACCGTAATGACAGTCCCACTTCCACCCAGTTCCAGTGTTCACCCACATCATTATTCCCTTTATGTTGTGTGACCAGCAAATGTCACATGTGCAATCTGGAGAAATTAACTAAAAGGTGAAACAGTCGGCGTCGTGACAAATTATACCCTCAAAGCATACAGCTAGCCAGCATCATTAACAAAATATGAACCACAACCAAATCCAAAATATGTATATGGACCAATTCTTTTTTTTTTTAAATTAAAATATATACTTTACAGAAGTACAGACGTACTTTTTTTCTTTCTTTAACATTTTTTTTTTCTTACATGGATAGAGAGGTATAACATGCCATTCCTTACACCCAATTGTTTTCAGGCTTTCATTAAAATATATGTTGCAGGTGTTTCTTTTAAAATAAGTTTGGAAACAATCTTCTTTTTTTTTTTGTACATTTAAATTTTCAATGTTATCATATCCATTGCCCAGCCAATGAAAAGGACCTTTTCAGGCAGTTGTTGCAGTACTACTGATAACATATCCTGAGCAGCTTATAACCACAGTATGGGTATATATGCCAGCAGACCAGCTCAAAGGCAGATCTGATCTGCACACTGGTGCTTCCACTTTTTCTCTGTGGGCAGAAAAAAACCTTGTTCTCATTAGAGACTCTGCTCCATTTGATCGGGTGTTGTGGATTTAAGTCTGATAAAACTAGGCTGTGTTGAGGGCTCAGGCATCATACTTATTTCTCTCAATTTATCACTATAGCTTACTTTTACTTACATCATCAAAGTTAAACTTAATTAATAATGCAACAAATATACCTTAACTAAAAAAAAAAAAAAAGGAAAAAATCCACATGGCAAATAGATCCTGCAGAATGGACAGCTCACCAGCTTACAACACAAACAATGTTTTTACATCAAAGACAAGTGAATAAGCCACACAAGCAGAAAGAGAGTGGGTGACAGATTAACCAAAGAAGTCAAAGACAGAGTCACTGAAAAGAGAAAATTACTATCACAGTATTTTCGAAAGGTTGGGATACAATTTATGTTTAAAGAGCCTCCTGCATTCAAACAGAGATGGAGACAAAACAGTCACTTTAAACAATTTGCACTCAAAGAGCCCCCAGTGCCCCACAAGGATGGACACAAAACAATCAGTTTATGCAATGTTTGAGCAGAGCCCCTAGCACCCCACACAGAAGGTAACAAAGCAAACAATCAGTTTATATGATTCATACTCTGAGTCCCCAGCACCTCCACAAGGATGGAATCAAAACAATCTCCACAAGGATGGAATCAAAACAATCTCCACAAGGATGGAAACAAAACAATCTCCACAAGGATGGAATCAAAACAATCTCCACAAGGATGGAAACAAAACAATCTCCACAAGGATGGAAACAAAACAATCTCCACAAGGATGGAATCAAAACAATCTCCACAAGGATGGAATCAAAACAATCTCCACAAGGATGGAATCAAAACAATCTCCACAAGGATGGAATCAAAACAATCTCCACAAGGATGGAAACAAAACAATCTCCACAAGGATGGAATCACCACAAGGATGGAATCAAAACAATCTCCACAAGGATGGAAACAAAACAATCTCCACAAGGATGGAATACAATCTCCACAAGGATGGAATCAAAACAATCTCCACAAGGATGGAAACAAAACAATCTCCACAAGGATGGAATCACCACAAGGATGGAATCAAAACAATCTCCACAAGGATGGAATCGAAACAATCTCCACAAGGATGGAATCGAAACAATCTCCACAAGGATGGAATCGAAACAATCTCCACAAGGATGGAATCAAAACAATCTCCACAAGGATGGAAACAAAGCAAACAATTATTTCATGCAGTTCATATCAAACTCAATGAGCCTCAAACACTTCCACAAGGATGGAAACCAAGCATAAGTTATCTCAGCAAGCAATCACACTTGATCAGGCTTCATTTACAATTCAGCTGAAGCTTATTTTAATGTGCATATCTCTTTATAAAAGTCAAAGTCAATAGATTTATTCATGTTTAGTAACGGTGTATTTCTGAATGATATCTGGTGGTTTTTGTTTTTTTTTTTTAAACAGCTTTACTAAACTATTTTCATAAAGTAAAACTGGAGATGTTGTATTTTCAAATAGTGACACTACTTATATATCATATACTTTTCCAAGTTTTAACAAATAAAAACATAAAGTCATTTCTTATTAATAAGAGTAATATTCATCTGTGTAAGCATGCAGATTATGAAATAGCAAATGCTGTTTGAACACTGCATCAGTGCTGATGGATCTGAACTGCAACAGAGATGTTCTATAAAAACTTTGGGAAGAGGGCAATCTGCTGTTTCTGATCGCTAATACAAGTCATTATTTGTGTGTGTGTGTGTGTGTGTGTGTGTGTGTGTGTGTGTGTGTGTGTGTGTGTGTGTAAAGTCGTTATTGCACATGTGTGTGTGTGTGTGTGTGTGTGTGTGTGTGTGTGTGTGTGTGTCACTGTGTTTTGTGTGTCACTCTGTTCATGGCTGGCAGGGAAAGATTCCACTGACAGCGTTCATTTTGATCGTTTGTGCAATAGCTTAAAATAAGTTGTTTGTACCAGGGTCAGAAATATTCAGTATTGTATGGGCTGGAACAGTTCAGATGGTAGAGGGCTGGGCTCATGATCCTGGTGAACCTGGAGTTGTGGGTTCACATCTCCACTGGGCTGTTTCAATACAGGGGGATTTTTTCCTCCAAGTTAACGTTGGTTCTGACTCCAATTTCCCCAAAAGTTCTTTGAACAAGACTATAGAACTGAGGATCCATGTGTGGATGCATAAGTAAGATATCCTGTGTACAAGTAAAATCCCATCACCAACTTCTGGAAGGGAAGGTCAGTTTGGCCATTGATACAGATGACATGCATACACATTGTCTGCATCCTCGATTAGAAAATCAAAAGTAATGGCAGATAGTCTGGTAAACTTGATATTCAACTGATTGAGATGGAAAACGAATGATAAGCACTAGCTCTGTAGCAGGCAGCTTATCAGTTGCATCTACTCAGCTATGCAGCCTGCTGTGTAAACATAACTTTGATCTTAGTCTCTAATCATTGGATAGGTGCTATAAGCAAGACAATAATACCAGTAATACTTCCAGACATCATCTACTCAGCCTAATGAAATTAAAGATAACATAAAACAGGCAAAATGAAGCCTATAATTTCTGAAATCATAATGTCATCACTTTACATGTGACAGTTTGAATGGCAGTTCAGCACTGTACCAAAAAATTGTATTTTGAACAATAATGATAATGCACAAGGGCATAACATTTGGCACATGGTTAGTTCAGTCTGTTCAATCTTTGTATTTCAGTGTGTGGGCCATTTCCATGCTTCTTTACTGTGTGTGTGTGTGTGTGTGTGTGTGTGTGTGTGTGTGTGTGTGTGTGGTGTGAGAGAGAGAGAGAGAGAGAGAGAGAGAGAGAGAGAGAGAGAGAGGGCACCCATGCAAACAATGCATGGGATGTGAAATCCACAGCAGGGGTATAGAGGCAAGCATCCCCGACTCCAGTGGCACATTTTACTTGCATGCAGGGCACTTTAGTCCATCCTTTGTGGGACATATTCTAATTATAGACCTCAATCCACTGGATTGGATGTTGTGGCTTGAACAAAATGAAATGTGTGTGCCTATACATTTTGGTGTCAGAGTCAGTGTGTGTGTGTGTGTGTGTGTGTGTGTGTGTGTGTGTGTGTAAGAGAAAGAGAGAGAGAGAGAGACAGAGAGAGAGAAAGAAAGAGAAACTCTGTGTGTGTGTGTGTGTGTGTGTGTGTGTGTGTGTGTGTGTGTGTGTGCGCACACGAGCACACACGTCGTGTTTGCATGCATGTGGGTAATTACAATGTGTCCAAGTTTGAGAGTGAATATGACTGTGTAGGTACATGAATGTGCATGTGTGTGTGTGCGTGTGTGTGTGTGTGTGTGTGTGTGTGTGTGTGTGTGTGTGTGCATGTGTGCACATGCTCGTGTGCACATGTGTCTGTGTGTATAGTAAATGTGTGTGAATGTGTGTACATATACATGTACTTTTCCCTTGGTCCATTTCATACATTTTGTAAGAATGCTTTTATAAACTGACACTTTCTGGAACATTTGGTAAAAAAAAGGTCAACGATAAAACAACAAAAAACCCATACAGACACTAAACCTTCCTGCCCACAAAATCCGACCTTAGCCAGTAGTACTTTGGGGAGCCCGATCTGTGGCACTGCAATGGGTGCAGCAAACACCGTCTTGATCATTGTGCTTCGCAGCAACGTCGGTCAGCTTTTATCAGTCCAAAGCAGAGATGTCCGCTTCAGCACTACTACCACGGCATCTCACATAACGGGGTGGGAAATAAACAACAAAAATAACTGTTCACTGAATACCCATTTTAAACACAGCGTGGTGGGGTCGAGTTAGGCTCACACCAGTCCCTGCCATTTCTCACAAAGCTACTTCAGTTCACTGATGCCAAGATGCCGCTGTCTCCCCTCCTCCTCCTCCTTAGTAGTTCTTCGATCTGCCTGGCTCTTCCTACTCCGCCATGCCACCGTCTGGTCATAAATCTGGGTAGAAAGAAGGGTGGGAAGAAGGGAGGCCCCAAACCGTCTGCTATCGCGGCGCCAATTTGTCTGGGAGATGCAGCATCACTGGGCCATGCTCCTCGTACTGGACGCAGCAGTACCAGCAGGGCCGAACCGCCACCATACATGCAGCAGCATCCTTTCGCTTCCCTCGCTGCCCACTAGGCTACTAGCCAAAGCCAGCAAAGCTGAAGGCTAAAAGCCTGGCCACACAAACTAATGGGGTGGATGGTGGTCACTCCACTCCCCGCGCTTCTACATATTCCAGCCCAGTGTCCCCCCCTCTGTGAAACCCTCCCAAACCCGACAGCAGGCCTCCAACACTCGTCCTTTCCCCCTACGATCAATACTGCCACTGAAACACTGCACACTCACACACACACTAAACAGCCAGCTGAAATGTCTCTCAGGCTCTTCCTCTCTCTCTCTCCTTCATCAGCCAGGCGTCGTCGTCAAACACAAAGAAAAGTTGAGGGCTGACCGCTCCGTGAGGCGGCAGATGCAGTCAGGGAAAAAAGAAAAAAAAATGAAAAGAAAAGGAAAAAAAAAGGCCTCTCGCTCTCTCTCTCTCTCTCCCCTCTGCGCTCTCGGCAAGTCGGGGGGGAGGGGGCAAAAAAAAAAAAAAAAAAAAAAGCTGTGCAAATATCTGGAAAATGTGTCTTCCCTTGTCACTGCCCAAACTGTGTACTCTGTGCGTTACTGGCGGGTCTGAAATACGTGAGACAACGCCGATCCATGGGCGTAAAACTGCTTTCACTTCATACGACTCGTGAGTCACAGGACAGAGAGGGGAGCAGTGGCTGAGCAATGTGTGTGTGTGAGTAGACCCCAAGTGCACGTGATGCTGTCTCCGAGGAGGCTTCATCGTCACATGTAGCGGGTGTCATCGTTCTTTGGTTGCCTTGGAAATCAGTCTCGGTGAAAAAGTCATTATCACACAACGACTGGTGTCTTTATCCTTTGATCTCACACAGCTTTTACACCTAACGCACGCCATGCGCGCGCGTTTTAGACTGACAGATAGAAATGGATGTAACACACGTGTGCACTGCACTGTGGGTATGTGAATGTGGGCGAGCATAACAAGATCTAGTCCA
Source organism: Conus canariensis (assembly GCA_033310375.1). Classification (NCBI taxonomy): domain Eukaryota; kingdom Metazoa; phylum Mollusca; class Gastropoda; order Neogastropoda; family Conidae; genus Conus; species Conus canariensis. The sequence continues at coordinate 66,049,670 of CM065715.1, read as the reverse complement.
TGACATTGTTTTGCCACATACACTAAACAGAATGTCAACATGTCACGTGTGTGTGTGTGTGTGTGCGCGCGTGTGCGCACGCGCGTGCGTGTGCATGTGTGTGAGTATGAGTGTGTGTATATGTGTGTGTGTGTGTGCGCGCGCGCGCGCGTGTGTGTGTGTGTGTGTGTGTGTGTGTGTGTGTGGAGTGCACCATTTGGGTGCGAGTGTGGGGTTGGGAGTGTGGGAGGGTCTGCGTGGGAAGGGGCATAATGGTGCTATGTCGCTAGTGTACGAGTTTCATATTACAAAAACAAATTCACAAAGCAATCGTCAATATGTCGCATACGTGCACGCATGTATGCGAGTATCGGTGTGAGCGCGCGTGTGCGTGGATGTGTGTTTTCGCGAACGCACGCGTGTACATGTGTGGTATGATGAACCAACTTATCGACGAATACTACCTACTTCTTGTTTTTGTACATTTACTGATGATTAAAGATCCGTTTTCATAAGCTTTGATGCTTACTGACTCCTTGTCAGTCGATATTTAGAGGCTGCCTTTATTTCATGTCCCCCCCCCCCCCCCCCCCTTATCTCTCACATACACACAAAGGGTGCGAGGGCGGGCGGTGGAGGGAGGAGGTGGGAGAAGAAGAAGGGGAGGGGGGGGGGGAGCCGACACCCCCCCACTAAAGCTAAAACAGCTGGTGTACATCACACACAGACGGTGGCGCCGCGTGACGTCCAACCGACACTGGCTTCACACCAGCCTACGCGCGCGCGCGCGCGCGCGCGCGGTGTATGTGTGTGTGTGTGTGTGTGGTGTGTGTGTGTGCGTGCGTTGTGGGGTAAGTGTGGATGGAGCGCCAAACAGAGCGGGTGGGGAAGACCTATGTGTGGTGTGTACATTTTTCTCCCCTTCCCGCATTATCTCAACACAGCGCACTTTGCTCTATTCACTCGATAGCCGCGGATTGATACATGTGCTGCTGCTACTGCGACTGATGCTGCTGCCAGCAGACCCGACGGCCAACTACATCGGTATGCGAGCTGCCTTGTCTGTCCAAGCCCGATCAAAAAAGTGTAGAAAAACCTACACTTTTTGCAAAACCTACACTTTTTGGCCAGCGGCCATGTCCACACACGCGCGCGTTTGTGTGTACACGTGTGTGTGTGAATGTGTGTGTGTGGTTCGACTCGTGAGTGGAGCGGTGGAGGGAGGTGGGTGCAGGGGGAGAGGGGAGGGGAAAGGGCGAAAGGAGGAGAGGGGAGGAACATGACCAGGAACACCACAGCCAAAAAAGTCGACACAGATTAATATTACCCATCCCTGTTCCCCTTCCTCCACACACTCCGTCCTTTCCCATCCTCCTAATTTCCCTTCCCTTTCTTGCAACCCATGGCCGCGATGTCGCCCCCCGTCTCTACACAAATATAGGCTCGCTCACACACACACACACACACACACACACACACACTAAAACATTTTTAAAAAAAAAAGAAAAAAAGAAAATTTTACTTTCTCAGCCGTTTCTTTCCATCCATTTCTTTCTTTACCCCCCCCCTCTCTCTCTCTCTCTCTCTCTCTCTGTCTCGGGCGGAAGGAAGGGAGAGTGGTTGTTGTTGCTGGTGGTGGTGGTCGTGGTGCGTGCGTGCGTGCGTGTGTGTGTGTGTGTGTGTGTGTGTGTGTGTGTGTGTGTGTGTGTGTGTGTGTGTGTTTTGGGCTGGTTGAATTATGTGACTGTATCATGTAACATTGCTTTCGTTTTACAAAACTGACATTCCAATGAATGCTGTGTGTGAATCTACTGGGGTTTGCACAAAAACAACTTAATTCCTGTTCATGTAAAATCAAGATTCTCTCTCTCTCTCTCTCTCTCCTCTCTCCACACACACACACACACACACACGCGCGCGCGCGCGCGCGCGTGATCTCTCCTTATCTCTCACATCCATTTGCTCTCCTCCACAGATCCAGCCACACAGGACTGGTCTAAAGAGCGATGGAACATTCTCTCGGCTGACTCGTACACAGTGTGTATAAAACTCCCGATAAAATGATTATCCCTATCTTAAACCGGTCTTCCTGCTGTTGCCTGTCACTACCTCAATGATCGTAAAGCGCGCGCGCGCGCGTGTGTGTGTGTGCGCGCGCGCACGTGTGTGTGTGTGTGTGTGTGTGTGTGTGTGTGTGTGTGTGTGTGGTGTGTGGTGTGTGTGTGTGTGTGTGTGTGTGTGTGTGTGTGTGTGTGCGTGCGCGCGCGCGCGCGCGCACCTCTGCTTCATCTCTTAAGGAGAGATGAGAGAAACACCGAATGATATAGAATGAGAAAGGCACCAAGCTGCAGATCACACTGAAATAAAAGACACTGCTGGAAGCTGCAGGACACTGAAAAGGCACGGTTGGACGGCTGGAAGCCACTGAAAATGGCAGCAGAACGCCAAAGAAAGGCCGAGCTGCAAGGCACTGACCATATTTGCAAGCCACAGTGAAGGCAAAGTTGCGAGTTACCGAAAAGATACAACTGCAATCCATTTGAAAGGCAGAGTTGTGAGCTATCAAACGGGCACAGCTGCGAAGTGTTGAGAAAGGCTGAATTGCTAGCCACTGAGAACACTCACTTGTAAGCCGCTGAGAAGGCAAGTCAAAGTTGCGACTTCTTGCCATCTGAAATGCCTTTAATTTAATATTCCTCACATTTACCGAGTAGGATGCTGACTCAAAGTAATGTCATGAATTCTCATTGCTATAAGGGCATCAACACAAAAAAATATATATATATATTATTCGATTCAGATAAACAGTTTACAGTAATTCTGAATCAACAGCATGCATGCATGCAAACATCATCCCGTTTCACTGAAAACGGCTTACAAAGCATTAGGATGTAAGAAATTCATTTAATACTACAATCAGTCCAACAACATACTTACTTATATCGGTAGTTATAGCTAAGGCGTGCACATCTTATAGCCTTTCTGTGCTCATGCGAAATGGCTCGATTTAAGATGCGTGATGTTTCCAGTTCCTATGCGATCGTAAAACTGCCTGCTGTTAAGATGCGCCATTTCTTCCGTTACAAGGCAAATCGGCTTGCGGGCTAGTAAGTATCCTTCACCCTTTTACTATGTAAACATCGATGTGAAAACTGTAAACAGTACTGATGCGTTGTCCCATAAAAACCAACGGAATCTGTAAACTAGGACTCCAGAAGAGCTCTTGGGAGTGGCCGCCACGCGAACCTGCCTGGATCGGAATAAACGAGGGAATACACCAGCCACTGCACCTGTAGCGCCATGATCATTCACAGCTGTCATACACACCACATGTGCGCCACCGATGGCAAATTAAAAAAAAAAAAATCTATAATCTAACCTCTCCTCTACCCGAAACACAGCGAACTACGTTACGTGATCTGCCTCCCAAATGCCGGATGAAATATATTATCATCCGTATTCCCACAGTTTCTTCTTTTATTATTAAGACTGAAAAAAAAAGGCCGCTGTATAACCAAGACCACACCACAAACGCGGTCAACGACAGACACTGGCCTGCGCACATCATGTTACATGTGTGACGTGATCACACATGCAGTCTTGAACACGATTTGCATATGTTCCAAGCTTGAAATGCTTCATGATATGTGCACATTGTGTAACACTATGGTTTGGATTGTCCTCAAAGTTTGCAGCACTCCAACAAAAACTCAAAAGACACGCAAGCTACACGGTTTGCGAAAATACTGAATTAGTCTCTACTGTTTGCTGTGTGAACGAGCTATATACTATTGCTTCATATGAAGCGCTATACAGTTACACTTACACGCTACCAGCCACAGATTGTGTTGTCGTAAAATCGTGACTGTACAAAAATATCGTGTCCGTTCAAGCGCGTGAACAGCAGCTTTTGACTGGCAAAATGGTAAACCCCCCCCCCCCCCCCCCCCCACACACACACACACACACATTCTTGTCAGACTAACGTTAGAAACACACACACACACACACACCACCACACACCACACACACACACACGCACTCTCTGTCTCTCATCAGTCTAACGTTCGGCCGAACTGACCACACATACACTGAATGAAACCAGTTTAATGTCAGAGAAAATCGGTAACCTCTGCATGTAACCCCCCCTCCCCCCCCTCTCTCTCTCTCTCTCTCTCTCACACACACACCACTCACACACACACACACACACACACACACACACACACGATGTAGTAGTAACTGGGTTCGGCAAATCGCACAGAAACCGACTCGGCACACAAACGTCAGCGTGATGACGGAGTGTAATGTACAGGAAGAGGAAGGCACGAACTTGAGCAGACCGGCTGCGTGTGCAGCAAAATGGGAAGGGAAGGGGGCCGGTCGGAAAGGATGAATCACGGGGGTTGGCACCGTGACGCCGATGGGACGGGGCTCTATCAGTGAAGGGCAGTCTGCGGCTGGGGTATTTTCGGCTGTGTTTATCTCTTCCCTCGGTAAAGTAGACCCCCCCCCCCCCTTACCATCACCACTCCCCTCACGTCCGACCTCTTGCTCTTCCCCCTACCCCTATCTCTCCTCCCCCCCCCCCCCCCCCCCCCCCCCCTTCTTCCACAGGGTGAACGAACACTGAACTGCGTGAGACGCAGAAAAAGAGTTTATGCAAGTCTGCAGTATTATTTGTTCTGATGAAGAGACTTTTTATGCCTCACAGAGAGAGAGAGAGAGAGAGAGAGAGAGAGAGAGAGAGAGAGAGAGAGAGAGAGAGAGAAGCACCATAAATCACTAAAAGAACGTTCAAGTGATATCAGTTATTATCTTACTTTTGACACTCATGTGACGCCATATACACCTCGCCATGGAATTATAGTCGTTCTGTTTCATTGGCTATCATGCAACAGGCGTTGCTGAAAAAGATTTGGCTTTACTATAATTCTTACAATGATAAATTATGTCTTTCTTATGCTTATGCGTTTATGAACACTATTCTTTTTTTTTTCTTTTCCTGATTCTCTCTTTCCACATTTTTTTTTAACCATGCTGCAGAATCCAGTACTGCTGGCAATTAACCCAACGTAAATGCTAGTTGGCATTTATCATGGAACAAATGACATTTGATGAATGTTCCTGAGTGATTTTCAGTTACACCCTGCGTTAATTAATGCCAAAGCTTGCAGTTAGCTACAAGCTGACGGCCAATCATATCCCACCAAACTGAAACCCAAGACAATGTACTAATCAGCTTCTGTTTTTATATGCACAGCAGAGTATTACATTGACACAAACAAATATCAGTCAGAAATGTTACTACTAATGATGTGTAGAAGGACACTGCACAACATAATTAGAACCCATTTTTTTTAATGACCTCCTGTTTTTGACATGTTTTGCTTGTATTGAAGATGAAGCAGATTTTATGAAAAACTGAATATGATATCAGATTGTTTAAACCTACTCTTCAGTGGATTTTTTAAAATATCTCTCTCTCTTTAAAAAACAATATGTTAATTTCGGAAGAGAAGGCCAGTTTGGCCATTGGTATGGATGACATGTTACACATAGCATGCACCCTGCGTGAGAAATTGAAAGAATGAAGGAAGTAAGGAAACTGAGAGAATGATATTGTACGATACTGACTGGATGACACGGGAAATGACTGAATGAAACGCCAGTTGGCAGCTCTTCAGTCGGCACTACTCAGGTAGGCAGCCCGTTGTGTAAACGAGTGTGGACTGTAAAGCGCTTAGAGCTTGGTCTCTAACCGAGGACAGGCACTATATAAGTATTCATAATAATAATAATTATTATAAGTATTCATAATAATAATAATTTTATGTGATGGGTGAAGTGATACACTGAATTCTAGAAACTTCCTTACCATTACAGTGAATCAGTAGAGCCATTCACATGTTGCAGATGGCTAAAAATAAAACTTGTGATTTTGTCATGAAAGCTAACTTTGATAGAATTACTGAATTCCCTCTTGGAACAAGCAGCTGTACTGCATGCATGCCATGTACAAAATTGAGGTGCATCTTGAACAGCAACTTGGAAAAAAAAAAAGTTTTTTTTTTCTTTACGAGAAAAATGTGAGAGATAAGATAAGATAATGTTGCTTATAGCCCAGCCGACCGCAAAGGGCCACATCACGGCTGTCACCCCATTAAAATCAAAGAAAAATGTGAATGGGTGTAAGCACAGAACAATACATGGCTGTGAAAACACACTGCATCTGCAGCAAGCAGTCTTCTGTATTGGCTACTTATGGATCAAGGCTGATAATAAAAGTTTTATCTTTACTTTGGTGAGCTATAGATGCTAAAAAAAACACACAAAAAAACCAACAACAAAAAAAACGTTTAAAAACGCTTTGCTTTCATTTCTTCTCATTCCAGATGTTAGAAACACATGTTCATTCACTGATTCAGCCAGTGAATGAGGGCCTTAGGGCTATTATTGCTAGAATTAACTCATCAAAGGTTTTTCAGATTTAGTTTTACTACAGCCCAACAATCACTCTAAGGACATTTCATGGCTGCCAGCACTAAGAAACCTGTTTCATGAAAAAAACAACAACCCCAAAACAGAAAACCATCTACAGTATGCAAGTATACTGACATATCAACACAAGACAGCTGGTCTACTAGTTTTCATAAGACTGGCCGATAAAACTACACCATACTAAAGACTGCAGCCAGTCTTCCCCTTAAAGTCATCAACTACATCTAAAAGCAAATAACAGGCCACATCACGACTGCATGTAGGTTAAAACAATGGAACCATGGTACAACTTATTAGTGCGGAGACTCAAAATCTCTGTAACAAAGCCCAAGTTATAGTCAGATCCACTGAAAAATATTCATTTCCTTAAAAAAAAAAGTTTAATTACATCCAGTGAAACATCTTACACAAAAGATCTCCAATGAATGCGAGACAAAATATTTCTGGGTTTGTGTGGTGTGTGTGTGTGTGTGTGTGTGTGTGTGTGTGTGTGTGTGTGTGTGTGTGTGTGTTTCTTAAGGTTAAAATCTCACAGTAAAAATGCCATTTTAAAAAAGTTAAACACACGCACCCACACACACACACACACACACACACACACACAAAAGCCATATATTCAAATACACTATGGAGAATGGGTAGCTAACATCCACTCTGAACAGTGTGCACATCATTTCTGCTAACTGCCTGATTGAAAAAAAGTTGGCACATCATAACTAACAAAAACACACACACATGTCCACACAAAAAACCTACACCAAAGACAGGTGACTGAGGCACAACAGCAGAACAGTAAGCAATAGTAAAGAAATACAGACCAAACAAACAAACTCTTGAATAGTAAAAGAAGAAAAAGGTTGAACCAAACACAGTGACAGAAAAGATGAAATTCCAAGCACCAAATTTCCAGAAAGTATATCTCCACAGTGCAACTTGTCACACTTGGCCGACAGGTTGTGCTAAAGATAACTCATCAAGTGTTGAGACAATGGGTACAGCAATAAAAGACATTCTGGAAAATCACCCAACTATAATGTTATGTGGTGAGAGAAAAGTGTGCACAGCTTATCTGCATTAATAGCATATGAACAGCAGGTTTGCGTGGAACATCCTTGAAATTCACACACACACACACACTTTTTTATACAGAGAGAGACAGAGACAGAAAGAGAGAGAGAGAGAGAGAGAGAGAGAGAGAGAGAGAGAGAGAGAGAGAGAGAGAAGAGCCATCAAAACAATGAAATTTGTCATAAAGTTGATGGAAACTATCTTGTTGTACTCAGCAATATCGTGTTCATGGGGAGAAAATGAGGCTGGGATGGGTGGATAGGTGGATGTTGTCCTTTCTCAACAAACTGGTCACAGTTTATACATAAACATGCTATTATTAATTAATTAAGATTGCTGTACATAGCTAATTTTTAACCAAGTTATCATATTTACTCATAATACTGTGACACACACACTCCCACTTTGGTTCAGGTAACAATCATTGTACTGAGTCATCTAAGAGACCAATCTATAAATCAACACACTTACTATCAGTCTTAAACATAAATGTGATCATTTTGATAGTACATATGCCAACATTACATGCTTGAGCATGTGTGTGTGTGTGTTTGTGAACAATGTAATTTTACATAAATAGGGAACACTACTGCCACTGATAACTACCACAGTAAACTAATCATCGCAAACAATGCCATCGTATTGTACACAGACCAGTTTTTCAATTAAAGAAATCTCAGTTTGCTTTCAGATATCAGGAGTTTCAAAACTACATTATAGTTTCAAAACTACATTATAACATAGATTTTCAGCATTCTTGTCATGGGTTAAAAGCCTGCTGAAGCATAAACTTAATTTATCAACAGTTAAGCAGGACGAAATGGCTGGCAGATTGATGACACAGGAATCAGTTTTAACGCTCCGGCAGATGCTGCATGGATATCAGCAACAGCTTTTTCAAACACACGTGTTCATCTACCTACTTTAATCAGAATACACTTGATTTTTTTTGAATTAATGATAGGCCAGCTAACCACAAAGGGCCTTCTCTGGACTGTCGCTGCTCAGGAAACAGTAGTCCTTCCCTGCTTAAAAGAAAAAGGACAACAATAATAAAAGATAAAGTAACATGAATATATGTCAATCATAACGGGCTACTGATTTCCACAATAAATCTGATGAGCAGACCATGCTTATTAAGGTGCCAGGCATTCCCCTTAATTTCCTCAGTTTACAAAATGAAATAAAAGATTAATTTAATGAAAAATATCTGAATGCAAAAATGATGACAACAACAAAGGGACAAAAGACACTCATGAATAAGACCATAAGGGCTGACACTGCAGAATCGATAGCTAGTGTCCATTCTAGACAGTATGTGCATTTTCACAACCAAGACGTCAGATAACAACCAAAATGCTGGCATGCTACAACTTCTACAAGAGAAAAATATGTAAAGATTAGCGGGAACAAAGGTGAGTACCCACTGACAAAGAAAAAAAGACAATACATGACAGTAGGCAGGCGCACCACACACACAACACACGCAGATACACACATACAGGCAGAATCAGAAATTAACTGAACAGATGAAATTACGAGCACATCACTCTGTTCACATTATTTTCACACATAACAAATCTGTACCACAACTAATAATGAGGATACCCACAGTTCAATACAGTACACTTGTTTTCATTTATGGGATTCTGTTGGATTGGAAAACAATTACATATCCCTTCTTTTGGTTAGTTGTTTTCTTACCAAAGAAATTAGGAAAGTTTAAAAAAAAAGAAGACTTTTCCACTATTACATCATGAAATTGTTAGTTCTTACCTAAATGGATCCTGCTTTAATTTGGAAAAAAAAAGTCTCTCTCTTATAGAGTGATATGAGCAGAATCATACAAGTCATACAAGTTTGTTCTGTTTTGTTTGTTTACTTGTTTTTAAAATGTGGAGCCTGTAAATTTCTCAAAGTTCTGTGCCCCATGAGTAGTGTTCGTCCCAGCCTGCTCATTTTAGACACCTTGTACACACAGCCTCTCCAACGCTTGTCCAGTTGCAGCCCCAGTGGTCCACAAGGAGCAATCACCATCAGGCCTTTACAGGCCATCCCATCAACAGAGGCACTGCACTGTTGTTCAGCCACTTCAGAAGTGTTCAGTGGTGCCCGTTCTGATCCCAACATACACAAGACACCACCCACTACGCCCCCTTTTGACGAAAATAATTTCTACATCACAGAGACATTGTCAGTGAATGTCTAACCCCAAGAAGGTGCCACCATGTCCACAAATGACAGTTTCCATCAATTCTCTGATCAAATGACTCTGACAGTGACATGAACATGAAGAGGAAATAGAAGCTGAGGTAACCACAAAAACAGAGCATCTTTTCTTTTTTGGCTTTTTCTCTTCTAATGATTGTAAGTGTGGATGGGGAAGGTGAAAAGGCAGCTGGGGAGTTCCATTCTGCTCTGAGACTACGTATAGAAGGGCTGTAATCTAGTCTTTATTTTCTTTCAGCTTACTATCTCCAAATCAATCAGATTCCTTTCTTTATACCGGCCGGTGATTCTGATGCCTGTAGTGTTGGTTATGAAGTTTGAGACTCTCCACTGAGTGGATAAAACTTGACACTGTATGGTTCCAGTCTTTTTACTTACTAAGCAGCACACTTGATATTAGACAAGCGACAAACACTCAACCTCCCAGAATACAATTCTAAATGTTAAACCATGGCCACTGGTAGAATCATCACTGGTTTGTGTTCAGAATATTTACGATGATAACACTTGAATACATACCATTTTTCCTTCATTGTTTAGCTCTTAAGCAGGTAATATATAAAAAAAAAAAAAAAAAATAAAAAACTAAAAGAGTAAACTAAAAATCAATCAGTATTACTATTAGATGTAAAGTCATTATTTGAGAAAGAAATGGTTTCCTTCAAGGCATTTTGCTATTAACTGCAGCTCTAGGCCCAGAGCATAATGATTATCGTTCCAACAATAAGATAAGATAAGATAATGTTGCTTATAGCCCAGCCGACCGCAAAGGGCCACATCAGGGCTGTCACCACGTTAAAATCAACTCACAAGTCATTCACACAATTCTTTAAAATACATCAAAAAACCCATCCAAAAGTTTGTTAAAAATCTTTCCATTGTAAAATCTCAGATCCAATGAAAAATGTTAATCTCTTCAAGAACTCAAAGATCGTGTCAGGCAGAACGTCTCTGAACAAGGTTTTCATGGAATCTGCTGTAAAATGTTTGTGTCTCACATCATGCAAGTCCCAACACTCTAAAAGAACATGTTTCATTGTGAGTGGCACATGACATGGAATGCACCACAGAGCTTCTTCACTCTTTAAAAGGTATGAATGGGTAAAATACGAATGGCCGGTGTGCAGCCGGCACAGAACTGTTTCTTCTTTACGACCACCAGACGTAGATGAGAGGAACTCCTTAAGGTTTGGACGGATCTGAAAGAGTTTGTTATCCGTCTGTGTATTCCAATCCTCCTGCCTGAGGTCTCTGACATAATCATTAATTTTTGGTTTCAGATCTGAGCAGGGATAGACGTGTTTGGCAGTTTCTCTGTTATGGCATTCTTGGCCAAACGATCAACCATTTCATTCCCTCCGATGCCAACATGACCAGGAACCCAAGCCAGAATAATGTTGTAACCATCCGCTTTCAACTTGGTAAAAAGTTCAAAAAAGTGTAAAAGTTTGGGATGCTGGAGGTTGCGACCAGCTATGGCCTCCAAAGCTGACAGCGAATCTGACAAAACCATAAAGTCCTTCTTTGCTGATTGAGAGCTTATCTTCAATGCCAGAACCAGAGCTGTAAGTTCAGCAGAATAAACAGAAGCATCTGAAGGAATATGTTCCAACAATATTTGAGAAGGAGCACCAGGGCAATAGGCTGCACAGGCCACTCCATCTTCAAACTTTGAACCGTCAGTGAAAATTTTCTGATAGGATGGGAATTTCAAACAACAGAGGTCAGCATACAATGCCTTGTATGCCAGAGAGCTGGTAGATTCTTTGTGAAAAGCTGCAGGATCAGAACGAATCTCTTGTGTGAAAAAGGTCCACGGAGGCTTATCTGGAAACCTGGAAAAATCGGACACAACTCCTAGGTCTAGACCTGCATTCCGTGCGTGAGGCTGCATATGAAGACCAAACGATGGAATACAGTTTGGGTTGTTTTCGAATTTGCTTTGAAACTGAGGGTCAAAGACACAGTCATAGGCAGGGTTCTCCGGTTCCGAGAACAGTCTGATATAATAATTCAAAGATAGTTTCAGCCTGCGGTTGGACAGTGAGGGTTCACCTGCCTCTGCATACAGGCTGTACACAGGGGTGGTGCGGAATGCTCCAAGACAGAGACAAAGCCCTTGATGGTGGATAGGGTCCAAGAGTTTTAGGTAAGACGGTCTTGTAGAGCCGTAGTTCCAACAATAAAAGATGAGAGATAGAAGGTGGAGAGGTGGAGGACTGGGGTGTGAATCTGTGACTATGGGGTGGTGGGGTGGTGGGATGGAAAGAGGCCAGTGGGGAAGGGGACAGGGAGGGAAGGGGGAAGATGATAGTAACTCTAAATGCGACTTATTATGACCATATGAGATAGTTTTCCGACATATGTTTAATTTCTTTTCAACATTCCCACGTTGGTGTATTCCACACTTTCTGTGAATGTGATACTAACATGTTCACTTTGTCTGACATCGATAAATTTGGATTCACTCTTTCACTACAATAACATTTTAAGAAATATGGCTGTGGGTGAAAAGTTAATTGAATGACGCAATCTGTACCCTACGGTAATTTTTTTTTTCCTTTCTTTTCTTTTTCTTCTTTTCTCTCTTTTTTGTTAAATATGGACAAGACTGAAATTACCAGAAGCACACATATGCCCCCTACCCTTGTCCCTCCCCATTCCCTCGTCCCTACTCCAATTCCCATTCCTCCACAGATACAATCAATACAAAGAGAGAGAAAGATTGGTGCCTACTTAAATATTGCCGTGTGTGTACTTTGTATCAAATGAAAAGCTTTACACTTATTCTTTTATTTTCAACCATGTTAGCAAATCTTAATCCAGACACTTTGTCAATTTTACTCACATAACCTTTCTCTCCTCCACTGCCAACATGATCAAACGCAAACCGCAAGACAGTGGAACCTCTCATCAGCAACCTCAGAATCCATTAAATATTGGTCAATAATTAAAATGTTTAAAAGGGATAAGATTTATTGAGAGGTATGACTAGTATAGATAAAGAAAAGTTTAATGGGGGAAAAAGTTGTCTTTACAAGGAGTCTTTACTGTGAGCTTTCACTGCATTACTCCCTTTTTTCACAATGGGTTCAAACTGCTACTGAGCTTAATACATCATGTATCATTGTCTGATCTGAAATTAACATTTACAGTGTTGCAAAAATCATACAAATCCAATTCTCTCTTCTCTTTTTGTTCCTCAAGTAGAATTCCAATGTTGACAGCTGGCCAGACTTGCACACATTTATGATTTTTAATCCCACCATCAAGTCCTACCTAAGAGACCTGGAAAGGACTGAAATCTGCACAGCTATTTACTCTAAAGAGAAAACTTCTTTCATTCTGGCTATTCTGAGTGTGCATCAAAGTCTGGACCTTGAAACAAAAGTGAGAATGCCTTCCACTAGTTTAACCATGCCTTAAACAGTTCACGGAACTAAGTGATGGGAGCTATTACAGAATGTCCCCTACCCCTACCCCAAGTTCAGTCTTAACTCATATGGACTGACTGTTCTGTACTAATTCTTTAATAACGAAACAAAACAAGCATTCAACATTCCATTCTTCATTTCATAAAACATACACCAGTCACAATTTACTATGGTTATATATATATATATATATATATAAATATACATGTGTGTGTACATATATGCATATATACATACTGCATCATAAAAAGGAGTGTGAATACATTTGAATGATATTTAAAGGAGAAGGGTCATTGTCTATTTCTGTCACAGTGAGATAGTTTTGAACGGAAGTATATGTAACAACATGTGCTTGCGTGCAAACATTCCCTTATGTGAGTTTTCAAAAGTTGATTACATTGTTAATTTTGAATCCTTATCAGTTGTTTTTGTGACTTTTGTATCCTCAGCAAACTCAAAGTAGTGTATCATGGTCAAACAACACTGTGAAAACCTTTTTCTAAACTTTCAAAAAACACGTCAACGAACGCAAAAAAAGCTGAATACAACAGTCTAACATTAGCAGACTACAGGTGTACCGACCACTCTTAGGGGCCTGCCAGGTGGCATCATTCTCACAGGCGTCCACATCAACAGACTCTTTTCGTCCTCTCCACAAGTCCGTGGACTGTCCCTCCCCACATGCAGGCAAAGAGGCCGGGATCCACCCCTATCTCATCCACCACAACGGACTCGCAACAAGAGAACCGTGGCCGCCCTCTTCAACTTACGATCTGTCCCAACCATCCACTCTTCTACACTTCGCATCGGTCATTCTCTGCCATTACCACCACTACATACATGTTCGGCATGGCCTATGAGCCACTGAGAGTACAATGGAAGCCAGTTAGTACAGTGAACCCGCACCAGCGTTCAGCCGAGGGCCACATGTTGCACATTAAAATACACACACACACACACACACACACAGAGTTGAGCCAGTGTTCTATCCCCAGCTGCTGATGCGCGTGTCACAGACATGGATACTGTAATTGTAAAACGCCCCATCTCGCTCACCCCGGCCCGTGTGTGTTATTTCCTATAATTGGCTGCTCCCCTAAACGGAGCTGCTTTACTTGTTGCGCTGAACATCATAGCCACTGGCTCTCCGCATCGCCCAGCCCAGCCTGTGTGACTGTTATAGAGATGAGGCTGAAAGCAGACACCGAAAAACAACACAACCAACATCACAATACATCCTACCAGGGGTTTGGCGGCTATTGGCGCAGGCCACATCATCCTGGGCTGTCGGCAACGTAATTCTACAGGTGAACAGTTAACTTTTCTGCGGTCACCACCAAACTTCTTTTTTCCCACACAAGTAGTAGGCAGGTTCACAAAATGGCCGAATCAAATCGTGTTAGCTGCTGTGTAAGTATCACTATGCTACTTGGCCTGGTAGCTCTACACGAGCATGAGAGGGGTGAGTAAGGTCTGAGAGAGGCACTCTGGAATCTGGTTGGCTTACAAGGATGGGGAAGCGGTGAGGGGTGGGGGTGGGGGAGTTTGCAGGATTCTGGTTGGCGGACGCCAAGTTTGGGTGAGCCTTGAAGCCCCTATTCTTTGAAACCCGAGAAGGGCGCAGGCAATTTCCAGCACGCCATTCTCTTCGCAGCGTGAAGCCTGCCAGGAAGCTACCTTGATCATTTCTTCAAGGAAAGTTCATTTCATTAACCTGTAAAAAGATGTCCTGGGACAGCATGTTTACATTACACACACTGGCCCCTAATTGACGCTATGGCCGGTTTATTGCCAACATCCAAAAACTTCAGCCCCTCAGGCTTCCTTGGGGAAAATGAAGTCTTGACAACAGCGAAATACTATCTTTACCCAATTAATTAAAATATTCATTAAAAAGAGAAAAAAACACACAAAAAACCCAGCTTACGGGATACATAGAGCATCATCGCCCGAGTTTACAGTTTCGATAAAGACGCTTAACGATGGTCACAGTGCAGAGTTCTTTATTGCTGGGCCTATGAAGCGGAAAGTAAAGGGCTGGGAAGGAGACACTAGGTTATGTCAGATGTG
>CM065715.1:66026274-66034289 GCA_033310375.1 Conus canariensis | reverse complement strand
GATAAAATTAAAAACGGGGAACAGGCGAATCACATACTACTCTTGTTCAGTTAGTATTAAGCTGTAAAGTCTACACCCATCTTCGGTCATGTGGCAGATAGAAATAACCATGCCAGAGAGTTGGGTGGTGGGGCGAGTAACTTATCCTACGAACACCACCAGAACGACAGCACATTAAGGCAGCCTGATTGTTGAATGTGGTTTGCCAGACACCAAGAAACAAGTTGGGTTCCGAACCTAGCAAGTTTTAGTTAGGCAGGCATTTGTTGATATTGTTGTTTGCATGGTAGCTGGGCTGACCAGTCACAGTTGTTCACAAAACGTCACATGTGACGCTGCAAAAGGTCGGCGTTCGTAAAACGAATGTAAAGCACGTCACACGTGACTTATCGTGTAGGTACAGTGATTACTGGTTAAAAAAAAAAAAAAAAAACCGGCACGTGTACTGTCTCTGTCGGATTGACTCGGCAGGCGCGAGCGCACGCGCGCTTGTGTGATCGCTGTCGGATTGACTTGTGGTGTGTGTGTGTGTGTGTGTGTGTGTGTGTGTGTGTGTGTGTGTGTGTGTGTGTGAGAGAGAGAGAGAGAGAGAGAGAGAGAGAGTGCGTTTGTGGTGTGTGCATGTGTGTGTGTATGTGTGTGTGTGTGTGTGTGTCTGTGTGTGTCTGTGTGTGTCTGTGTGTGCGCGCGCGCATGTGTGTGTGTGTGCGTGCGTGTGTGTTTTTAATGCCTGTACACGTGTGTCTGCACACGTGGCCGTGTATTTTGAACGGGTGCACAAGCGCCTGCGTGTGTCAGCTTACACTCGTGGGGTCATTCATAGCATATTTATCAGCTCTGGGAACCAAACACATGCAGTGAACGTTTTATGGGGCCCAGTGGGAAAGAGTCGGGCTGCGTGACCCACAGACCAAAAGCTCGTGTCCTCAAAGCGGTCGGGATAAAGATGGACGCATTTAAGTGTCTCTGGCAATGTACATTGCTTTAGTTTCACTCCAGATGTGTAGAAACACTTCTACACATACTCTTCAGGGGCGGATTGAGAGAGCGAGAGCGAGAGAGAGAGAGAGAGAGAGAGAGAGAGAGAAGACAGACAGACAGACAGAGAGAATTGTGTGTGTGTGTGTGTGTGTGTGTGTGTGTGTGTGTGTGTGTGTGTGTGGCATCAAGCAGCTTCCTTGACATATTCAGTAAAGTTTTTAAACGCAGCATTAATCTCAGTTTTAATCAAACTAATCGCATAAACCATTTTCCCCCTCAAATTCAGATGTAGACGTATTGCTTAAATAAACATTCAGCAACGTCTTCATTCCAAATGTACTTCTCTACAGTGATGTGATTAACGTTCATTAAACTGTCTTCCATGCCATCCGAACAATCTTATGAAAAATTTGCAGGCATGTAATCGGAATCGATTCTCTCGCGCACGTGTAGCTCACCCCACTCACATGAAAAAGAAAACAGATGACAAGCCTGCATCCACTGTCCGACACGAACGTGTAGTGGCCGTAAGCCTGTCGGTCACCATGACAGTTCTATTATTCTATAAACATAAGTTTATTTTAGTGTACAAATTCATTAACAGTTTACTGCAGTTATTTATTTATTTATTTATTTATTTATTTAGAGAGAGAGAGAGAGAGAGAGAGAGAGAGAGAAAAGGATTACAATGTCAGGTAGGCTATCTTCAAGCGTACAGTTAAAATGTTTCCATAGTGATGAAAAGTAAACATTCCAACGGGTCTTGTCATCATTCATAATACATTGTTGTTGCTGTTGTTGTTGGGTTTTTTTTTGTACATGGTACAGAAATAATGGCTGAACATAACAGTAAACGATCTCCCTTTTGACCCTCAGACGTATCTTCGATGTACTGAGGACGACGTGGTTTTTAAATGGAGGGAAAATGAATCAGAAACTCGATCACTGAAACTTTGTCTTCACTTCTCATCGCAGTCTCTTGTCTTTAATCAATCAATATTGACACATGAGTCGGATTATATAATTCCACACGAATTCTGTAAACTTCCTCGCGGTTGGACAGAAGAACACGTCGGCATTTCCATGCTGCTCTGTCGCCCAACTAGCCGGCCTTTGTCGCCGATTTGGCGTTAAACGGCAAGAATCGATCCAATCAGCGGGCAACGGTCTGGTAACTCTTGACAGAAAGACGTAGGTTTTCAATTATGTGTCTTGGCATAGGGCGACGGTGCTTAGACCTGGACAAAACGCTTTCTCGACGTGACGGCCATTTCAAACTGGTTGTTTTTCTTCGTCTGAGTCTGCAAGGTAGAGTCTGAAAAGTCAGAGGTTGAGAGAGAGAGAGAGAGAGAGAGAGAGAGAGAGAGAGAGAGAGAGAGAGAGAGAGAGACGGACAGACAGACAGACAGAGAGGGGGGGGGGGAGAAAGAGAGAGAGAGACAGAGAGAGAGAGAGAGAGAGACAGACAGACAGACAGACAGACAGACAAATAGACAGGCAGGCAGAAAGTCTTCAAACAACAGCTTCCTTATTCGAGCCTTCATGCCGATTATTTTGAATTTCATATTGTATGTAGCTGACAGGTAAAAAGAAAAAAAAATGAAATAAATGAATAAAAAATGGAATTATTCGTTCACCGTATTGCCGCTTATCCCAGCCGTCCATCCATCCATCATCAATAAATCAATCAATCAACCGAGCCATCTTCTGATCGATCAATTAATTGGTCAATCAATCAGTCGATCGATCGGTCGACGTTTCGTCTTGAATCAAACCTTTAGCAGTTGAGCACCATTCTAAATTGGCGTGGAGAGGGTGGAATGGGTGGGTGGGGGAAATTTCGAAACAGGGTGCAAGGCGCCGAATCTCCGCGTTTTAAAATCATTCCTACACAACTAAAATATAAGTATAATGGCCGGATGTGGAGGATAGTGTGGAGATGGACGTTGTTCACGAATCTGCTTTCCTATAATCCCTTCATCTAATGACCAATAAAATCTTTTTTTTCATCTTGTGATATATGTACTTAAATAAGATATTTTGTCTTGAATTTGGTCATTTATATTTCAAAGAATTGTGCACAATTTTTAAACAACCCATCAGCAAAATGATGTTGTCGTACAAAGGAAGAAGAACACACACGCAAGTATAATTGTAATAATGGTCTCAATGGATACTCATCAAGCACACTAACCAGAAAACTACTGTTGGTATTTAGCAATGGTGATGATAATGATGACGACGACGACGATGACGATGATGATGATGATGACGATGACGACGACGACGACGACGACGACGAGATGATGATGATGATGATGATGATGATGCTTGTATACAACTCACACACACACACACACACACACACACACACACACACACACACAACACACACACAACACACACACACACACACACACACACACACACACACACACACTTCTACCTAACACATTCTGTCATTAATACACATCTACATACGAATATGCACACACATCAGACTATGCCTGAGGAAACCAACCAATAAAAAAAAGCTCGCATATCCGTATATATACATTTCTCTGTAATAACGCATTCATAGGCATGTACAAAATGATCCAACTTACCATGCATGTGCAAAAGTGCTTACTGTTCGAAAGGACATACCACAGCCAGACCTGTTTCAGGCAGATGAGTTTTACAGCCAGATGTTAAAGAGACGAGGGAATCAAAATGCCGGGGATTACCAGGGAATCTTTCCATGTAACTGGGCTTGGAAAGACAAAGATCTCTGTCCATCAGTATTAGTTCTGGCATCAGGTATCCAAGTTTCACAGGAAGAGCGAAACTGGAGGGACGGAGTATCGATTTAGAGGAAATCATAAAGATACTCATGCTCAGTGCACTGACAGGAGAAGTTAGAATAGATAGCTTCTTGTCTATTCGGTTAGAAACAGGTAACCAATGAAGAAAGTGAAGAAAAAGAGAAACGTCGATTTAGCAGCTGTGCAGACGAATCTGGCAGCGTTATACTGGATTTGTTAAAGTCTATCTAATTGCTATATGGGAAGGCCGGCCAACACAGAATTACGCAAATCTATCCTTAAGAAGGCAAAAAACAAACAAACAAACAATAAAAACCACCGCCACAACAACAACAACAACAACAACAACAACAACAACAACAAAACACACACACACACACACCACACACACACACAACACACACACACACACACCACACACACACACAAATTATACAACAAACAAACAAACGAAGAAAAAGAAAACCGCGCACGAGTGTATTAGTTGCATCAGTAGAGAGGTAGTGAAAGATAGAATTGATCACATGCATTTCTAGATAAACAACTTTACAGACATTTGAAATATGCTGTTGAAAGAAAAAAAAAAAGACTGGTCAAGAGTTCCACTAAGACTGCCAACAGACGAAGGAAAAAAAAGGGTGTATCATTTATCAGAATGGAACCAGGAGGAGAAGGATGTTGAAGCAAATTTTTGAGACAGGCCAGCATAAGTTCAGTCTTAACATCATTAAACTGACCTTAATGAGAGTCATTCAGTCCTTAAAGTCAGCGATGCACTCCGGTGGCGGAAACATCAGTGCGTCGAGTACAGCTATGGAGGCCGAATGATGAAGTCTAGAGTCATTAGCAGAGTTTTCATGTAGCATTGCATGGCGACTGACGACATCAGACACAGGAGCAGCATACGACATAAAAGATTTGGACCTAGGACGGACTCCTGTGGGACACCATACTTCAAGACAATTACACCAGAGTATATCCATTTACACATAATTTCTGTGTACGATCTGTCAGGTAAGAAATAATCCATGCTGGTGCAGTATCACGAATACCACAAAAAATTCAGTCTGGTCAAGAAAATCGCGTGGTCAATAGTGTCAAAGGCTGCTGACAAGTCTAAAAGAGCAAGAATAAGTATTTTGTCAACATTAAACCCACAAAGCATGTTACAGACTATAATCAAGAAGAGAACTTTCAGAACTTTGACCGCATCTGTCAACTGACCGATGAGAAGAACTAAGCAGATGATTTTGTTTCTAGTGAGACAAGAGCTGAGACAGTACAATATTTTCTAAAATGTTGGTAAGGATGGCAAATTTGAGAAAGGCCGATAATTCTTCAAGTAATTATGATCCAAAGAAGATTTCTTTATGATTGGGCGTTCGACAGCTGATCTGAAAATCTCACGAAAACATCCAAACAATGGGGAAGAACCAATAACATGGGTAACATATCACAGCAGGACATCAAGATAATTAAACAACAGAAAAAAGAAACAGAGTCAAGCTCACATGATTTTAGACCAGAGTTCAGACACACTTTCTTCACAAACTTCTTTGAAACTGGCTCAAAACGATGCAAAACGATGTATTCACATTTTATTACGTTTAGAGAAAAGATCTGACAAAAAGGACAGACTGACAGAAAGAAAGAAGGAAAGACAAAAAAAAAAGGGGGAAAGAAAGAAACAAACAAAAATAAAAAGGAGAGGAATGAAAGAAAGAAAAAAGGGGAAAAAAGAGGAAAACTTGCCAGTTGGTTCACATTATCAGCCTGTGAGGCAGCGCTTGCTGTCGATTTAAAACAGTTACAGAAACAAACAAACAAACAAACAAAACACCAATCTCATCAACATTAAAGATCCTTTTCCCCGTAATTGATTTCACGGACACGGCTCCGTTACTTATCGCTTGTACTTCTGTTGTCGCATTGTGAGAGTGTTTACGGTGTGCTGATATAGCGTGTGTGCTCCTTCCATAACTAGTAAGAGAGAGGGTGGGGGTGAAACTTTAATACACAACTAGTCTATAACTCAAATAGAGAAACATTCCGAGTCCTTCCCCCGAGAGGACCAGCCTGCCCCCTCCCCTTCTTGTGTGTGTGTGTGTGTGTGTGTGTGTGTGTGTGTGTGTGTGTGTGTGTGTGAGAAGAGAGAGAGAGAGAGAGAGAGAGAGAGAGAGAGAGAGAGATGGGGCGGTTAGGTCGAGAATAAAATGAATGTTGGTGTGTTGGTTTGTTCATATGCATTTGGTGGGAGAGAAAGTTGACGTGTGTGCGTGCGTGCGTGCGTGTGTGTGTGTGTGTGTTGTGTGTGTGTGTGTGTGTGTGTGTGTTTAAACACATTGAGCTCAGCATGAATGGACCATATATTTGCTTTTATCACCATCATCATCTTTATTATTATTATTATTAATATTATTATTGTTATTGTTGCTGTTATTGTTGTTGATGTTGTTGCTGTCGTTATAATGAAAACAAATTAAGAACTTAAAAAATAGTCCTACTGTCAGCTCATAATGTGTATTAACGTCCTATTAGCTGAGCACACTCTTTCAGTTCAGAATGTTCAGTAGAGGATATAGACCACCGAAAGGGTATCATAAGCCAGTCCAGATTGTACGGTTATCGGTCCGTCTGACGGCTGTTTGCCGATTTGGATGTTAAGCGTTGTCCGAGTTTCTGACGGTGAGATTAACGTTTGTGACAGTTAGACTGAGTTTTGGTGTGCACGAGATACGTCAAGGTGAATGTACATAAGTTTACAGTGGGTGTAGTGCTAGAAAAACGTGAGCTGTCCGATTTTTCAACGTGCCTTTCCCCTGTCACTATCATGAAAATGTCGTAAGGAAGGGAACTATAAATCATGAAAAAAAATCCTAATGAAGTTAACTGTATGGCCTTTTCCTTCAAAATTTGATCATTCATATTTGAAACAGGTTCATAAGTTATAGCCATCTTTTCCGCAGTATATGCTGAATGATTTTCCTACGACATTCTTGAACTTTGGAACCCAAAGACTTCAAAATTAATTTGGTTTTAGATGTCGACCCACAAAACAACAACAAAAAACTGTGAAAGTTGATGAAGAAAAATACATATTGTTTCCAATCACAGCACAGGTTTAGAGTCACATAGCAGTTGGTAATGACCTAAGTATATAAGATCTTGATTTTCTCTGTCGTTAGAATACTTTTCTAAACTCATTCATTGTTACTATGAAGTTTCATGTTCCCCATAAGCGCAAGAGCTGTCAAAAATGAATGCCAGAAAAAGGCGGGAGATGAATTCAAGGCTGAGTTTGGCGGAAAAAGTACAAAGTTACAATTCTCACCTTCAGTTCCGTTCGAGGCGACACCCCTCCCTATTTGGCAGAAGTTATTCAGATTTACACACCTCTACACGAACACTGACCAAGCTCTGAAGCACAAAGGTCCTTGCTCCTCGCGTTAAATCCAAATCTTTCAGTGAAACTTCCTTTTCATTTTTCGGCTCCATCTGACTGAACAGTGTACCTCACAATCTCTTCGCCATCCTCCTTTTCTTAAATCTTTTATACTTGTCTCAAATAGTGTTGTTTGATATGACACACTGTCCCGAGCTTCAAATTACTGTGCATATATGTATAGTAAAATGTGTGGATGTTCTCTTTATTTGTATATCTGAATTTATTTTTGCCCTTTTGGTAGATATTTGATAATCATCCATATTTTGAATGGGTGGTATTCGTCAATGCACATCACGTTTATTGTAAAGCGCTTTGACCTCCCTGGCATGGAGGAAAGCGCTCAAGAAATGTACATTATTTTCATTACTGTCAAACAGAGGCAGGAAGGGGACACGTGCATATGTAAATGTACCTCTGCAGGTACTTTCACATTTATTACTGTAACTTCACTGCCAAGAAGCCGTCTCAAGCGTTCACAGATACAGAAACAACACATAAAGCTGGTACATCGATTACTCTTGCGGGCACAAGCGCGAAAGCGAGGACCGAAAAGAGCATCTGGACCATCCCTACTCTGCAGTGATCACCTGTGTGCATAGTAAACATAACATACATGCTAACCATCCGGTTATAGTGTAAACTCTTGTTACATAATGGTCACTGTCATGGGTGAGCGAATGTTATTAGCGAGTAACCTTTATGGAATGTGACATCTTGGGTGTTACCGAGAGTCCAGGAACGGCGTTAATTTGTGTGCTATTTTTGGCGTTGGCCCAGATTACGTG
>CM065715.1:66011274-66023774 GCA_033310375.1 Conus canariensis | reverse complement strand
TTTTTTTCACAAGCGCTCGACGACTGTAATGAAAAAAAAAGCTTGAGGCTCTCTCTCTCAAAATCTTAAAATATGACTATGATCTTAGGGACCATATGTTTAGAAACGCCGGCAATATAAGCCTGAAAACATCGCATGGAACAATACACTCGCACACATACATGTAAACTGAAGGTAAAGATGCATTAAAAAGCTGTGAACAATATGTCATTTTGGAAAAGTCAAAAGCCTCCCTCCTCTCTTCGCCTCCCCCGACCCAGTCTTCACAAAAAACATTCAATGGCAAACAGATGAGTGATGATTCTGACCTACTTCAAAGGACTAACAACCCATACGAAAACGGAGAGTGGGCTGTTTTCGATTGATTATGCTGGTTTGGGGCGAAAGTTGCTATCTCCAATAACAACTGGAAAATGGCATCAAGCCCACCTCAGGCCTATCGTTTCTATGGAAACAACATAAATAAATAGGATGACTGTGACGTATCTTTTAAGAGGCTGCGGACCCACTGACCTACACATGCATGTCTCTGCCCTGCCCAGGCAGAACATTGACGAAAAAGCCTGCTTTATGAGCAGGACGTTGACAACCAGGGTGCACCCATAGCACTACTGTTGTTGACCCCCCAGCCAGTAGCGAAGAAAAGACAAGTTCAGCCAGCGAGGCGACGGAACGAGTGTGATGAGCGTGTAACGGGCGTCACGGGAATCCACGCGGACCTGTCGGACAGGATTCTGGCGGCAATAAAGATGGATCAGAACGGCCCAATAAAAAGGACAGGAGGGGACAGCGGCCCAACAGCAGCGGAGGATCAGCTGTACCTACATGCTATTGTTCTGGACAGACTGGTCCATCCGCCTGGGTTGCTGCTGAGGGCGACGAGACATGCGACAAAGTTGCTGAGCTACTGCTGCGGGGAGGGAGCGCACACTGGCCGATCGGTTGTGAGAAGCATGTAAGCTTAGATGGAAGATGAATGACCTGCCAGGGAAGCTTTCAAGGCTGGCGGCGTGTACGCTGGGGTAAATGACTCCGCCCGCTTGAGCAGAGAGTGACACCATGAATGTATCCTTCGCCTGCGTGTACACTCACCACACACACATACAATGATAATAATAGTACAGCCAATGCTAGGTAGGTACTGAAGGTCTGACCAGCGCGTTGGGCTAATGCATAGGTCAGACATCTACTAAGACGTAGCCATCGACTTTTGAAACTTGTGTTTGTCTGTGGTCGTTAAATTTTCTCATCTTAGTCATTGATTCATTTATCCATCAGCTTTAAATCATTCGCGGTGTGGTCTCAAAATTTACCGGATGTGGCGTAGCGTATATGTCCTACCTCCTTGATGAAACTGAAACTGAAACCATCGCCTGCTTATGAGAAGTGCTGTTAAAATGGTACAGTTTTGTAATTGTATCATAATAGCCCGGCCAACCACACAGAACCTGTTCCGGACTATTAAATTCACACAGCAACTCATTCCGAACAGGTTAAACCATAAAAAAGACTATAACCTGAAAAAGAAGCAAACACCCAACAGCTAACCACTGGCATCCTTACAGCGGTTTCAATGTGGGGTGACTGCTGCCGGAAATTAAAACAAAAGTCAAAAACATAATCGCTGAGCCGTCAAACGAAAGAGTAAATCAAGTACAAAACAGACACAAGCCGTTTTGATCTGTTACGTTTTCTTCAGGCAGGACAAACAATATTCAAAACAAAGGAAACAAAAGAGGAACAAACAGTCACTTATCTCTTTGATCTGAGTGCAAACTGGCGTGGGTGAAAAACTACAACTACGGAACTTCCGTTGTTTGCTTGTTATCGTCCTGCTTGAAGAAGACCAACAGGTCAAGCCCTGCTATTTCAATGATTGTTGTGTTTATCTGGCGGCTCTGTGCTTCGACATTTGTTTTCTAGTTACATATTGTGAGACTAATATTTACCAGTCCACTGGAGTTCTGTTCACGTTCATAGCCGAGCGACGGCAGGGTGTCTTATATACATGCTGTCGTTCTTAGCACTGTATATACAATAGGGATTTTTTGTTAACGAGTTGGCGTCAACAGGGCTGTGAGCCACATTAGCTTGCAATTTAAGCCATGTGATCTTCAATACCTAGCCTAGGTCAGACTTGAACTTTCTCAATCACGAACACTCCAAGTTAAAACATGTAGCCTCCTTTCATTAGAGGCGAATCAGAGAGTTACCGTGGACGGTACTGGTGATCAAACTGAACCGTTCCTATGCTGTGCTATTTTTAGTTCAGACAGACGGAGATGGGGGGGGGGGGGGGGGGGGGGGGGGGGGGGGGGGGGGGGGGGGGGGGGGAAAGCGATGGAAGGGGGAGGGGGGGGGGGGGGGGGGGGGGGGGGAAGCAAGAAGGAAGTTGGATCAGAGAACTTTTTCAACGGACATTTGTGATCAATGGAAACTTTCACAATTCGTCTCCTCAACCCCCCCCCTCACTCTTCTTTTCTCCATCTGATCACCAGAATAGTCTAAAACTGTGTTATGGATGCAGAGAGAGAGAAAGAAAACGCAGGGGGACGGGTGGGGGAGGAACAGATGAAATGCTAAGGAAGAAAGTGTGTGTGCGTGCGTGTGTGCGTGCGTGCGTGCGTGCATGCGTGCGTGCGTGCGTGCGTGCGTGCGTGCGTGGTGTGTGTGTGTGTGTGTGTGTGTGTGTGTGTGTGTGTGTGTGTTGAAAACTTTGTCTCCAGACTGGTGCTTTGTACAGTCTCTAATTCGGCGAGCTTTGTTAAGGGTGATTTCCGGTGCCCAGATATTTTGAGAAGGCGATATTTTCTCCTTGGTTCAGTTTGAGAGTGCTACATTTTGTGGCGCGTATTGAAACACAGAATAAATGTTCTGGACAGAAAATTATTTTGTGAGATATTAGATGTCTACTTCAATTTGGCTGTAACATTTTAAAGAAAGGGTCACACAGTTGCGATTAACGAAACTCTTCACTCTGGGAGGTACTAAAGAGTCTAAGTTTGATAAAGCGACTTCCTGCTAATCCAGACACAGGAAAAACAGTCAATCCACGCGGGAACACATTTAAAAAAAAAAAAAAAACACACACGAAAGAAATAACGCTAAAACTGAAGGATGAAGTATTTAACTAAACAAGGTTTCGATTGCTTGTAGCGAATCGGCGAAAACCATGTGAAACGGTCGCTTAAAATGTGTATAGCTTCACGAATTCGGCGAAGATAGAATGGTCAGGTGCACAGACCATGCGATGGTTATTTCGTGTCCGAAGATGGACTTTGCTACTGTGCTTGTTAAATGCGTGCCGTGCGGCCAGACTTCGAAGTATGGTTCCAGTCAGTGGGCAGAAATCGTTGGCTATTCATGCAAGTGATCCATTACACATGGAGGTATGTGCTGCGATCTTCTCATGCGAAACTTTCGAATAGGGGCGACACTACCACCACAATAAACCACAGTACCATAAATATAAAGCTACCACATTTATCAGTGAGATCAAGGCGTTGATTCCCCCCCCCCCCCTCCCCCCACTTCCCATGAGTTTTCTGGCGGGTCTCCATTGCCTTACTGTTTAGCAGCAGACTGTAATGGACCGAATCAGACTAGTGTTGAAATATCAGGTGTGTCCATCTGGATTTTCAAGACGACTACAATCTACACACCAACGTTTGGTGTTGCGCGTTTGTGTAAGCATTATATGAACCATTTCAGTGAATTCTTATAATGTTGTTGTTGCGTTTGTTATCATTTTTATCATTTCAAAGAACTTGTAAAGGAAGAAGTTAGTAATGAAGTTGAAAAAAAAACACACAAAAAAACTTATCAACCAACCAACAAAACAAACACGAATCGTCGTTCATCAAGAGACACCGTCCAACAGGCTTGTAACTGTTTATGATCCCCCCCCCCCCCCCCCCCCTTCGGCCTCCCAATTCCTTTATGATATACTTCCTTATAGATGTAATGCAATGGGTGGAATGATGTAGTATGTTACGTAGGGTATTGATAACATGTAGGCCTGAGCGCAGCTTTTTTCCTGTTCTTTGTCAACCTTAACCCACGTTCTCTCCCCACACCTTTCCATTCTCTCCTCCAGCTAAAAATTCATAAAAGTAAAAATTTTCGTGTATTGGAGGATAAGTATCTTTCTAAGACTACAAAGGACAAAGTCCATGTACAAAAATGAAAGGGCGCAGTGTAGCAGAGTATGAATGATTAAAAAGAAAGTGTACACAAATTAGGTTTTTTTTCTATCTCCACACAAATTTAGGGCTTTTTTTCTATCTCATATAATTGTCATTTTTATGCCACTAATTTTCGTACGTTATATTTTCAATATCTTTTTTTAAAAATGCTTACAAACTGAAAGAAAGGAGGAGGAGTGCAAACTTTTCCATGCTGGTTAGGACCGAAAATATGATTTTTAATATTCATTCTACATTTTTGTTTCAGAACTCTTTTGTACCGGTCTCTCTCTCTATCACACACACACACACACACACACACACACACACACACACACACCACACACACAACAACACACACACATACACACACCCGCGTGCGGCGCACCACACACACAACACACACACGCACACGCACGCACGCACGCACGCACGCACGCACGCACCGCGCACACACCACACACACACACACTCAGACTCACACACACTCAGACTCACACACACACACACACACACACACACACACACACACACACACACACACACACACACCACGCACGCACGCACGCACGCACGCACGCACGCACACTGAGAGATACATACGAAGATCGAACGAAAACAATTCCTTACTCCGCAGGCCATGTCTGCACTTAGGGAAATAAACCAGTCCCTGCAGTAATAGGCTTTTCTATTCCCTCTCGCCCTTTCCCTCAACCAGACAGTACACAATGGGAATACATCGTCTCCAACTCATCTTCCTCCAGGAATGTACAAGGTAAGCAGCTTCAAACACTGACAACGCGCGTAATTCTGTTTGAGCAAGGATTGGTGATTATTTGTTAGCGCTTTCTCTCCCTTCCCGGCCACCCCTCTCCCCTCCCCTCTCCCCAACTCTTTCGCTCTCAACTTCACCAAAGTGCACTTTCCTGCAGTTCATATAATGCTTTGTTGCTTACATATACAATGTTTTGTTTACCACTGAAGAACTCCGATCTGAACTCCATGTATTTGTTGTAATACTGCTTTGTTTTTTTTTTCCTTTTTTTTTCTGTTTTATCACTTTCTGGTTACAGCAATGCAAATTGCCGTGTTGTTGTTACTGCTGTGTTGCTGTCTCAATACGTATTTAAAAAGAACAGAGTAGAATGGCGAGGGCAGACTGGCAGACTGACGCAATGCTTCAAATCTTCAGAATACAGTTCTAGACTGGCAGACTTAGGCATTGCTTAATTAAAATCTTCTGAATGAAAGTTTTGAATTTTGAGTCACAGCCCTGGTACGACCCCTCCCGGTCGACTCGGCTATAATCACAAGGAATTGAGTTTTGGGTCTTGTTTCATACTTGTGAAACAGTTCGTTGGATGATCTCGATTTACTCTGCTCTCTCTCTCTCTCTCTCTCTCTCTCTCTCTCTCTCTCTCTCTCTCCCCTCCTCTCTCTCTTCTCCGACGCAAAACAAGAGAGAGAGAGAAACAGACAGACAGACAGAGAGCGACAGAGACAAAGTGACAGACGGACAGACAGACAGACAGACTAGACAGTGACGAAGAGAAGTCACGCTGGGTCTCGTGCAGAACGGGAGAGGAGAGCGGGTGATTGATGCTTCCCCACCTCACGTCCACTAAATGGAAGGCAGCCCACATCTTTTAGTGCAGGGTCTGACCAGACAGGGCTGTAGCTGCAGTCCCCCCTCCCCCCCCCCCCCCCCCCCCGCGACCTCCTCACCCCCACCCTCTTTGCCCATCCCATCACGAGCGTTACTCCCTCCTTCCTTCCTCCTCAGTGGTTTAGTAAGGTCATCCCCCACCCATCCTCCCACGCCACAAATCAATGGCTGCTTCCCTTGCAGCTCGAGTCCAGCGATTTCAGCCGTTCAGACGAGACTTAGTATTGTCACGCGGACAGATTGAATCGATTGTTACCTCCGCAATACAGCTTAGTGGCAGTAGCAGCAGTAGCAACAGTAGCAGCAGTAACAACAGTGACAGCGGCTGGAGCAGCATCAGCGCTAAGCACCTTCACAATGCCAAGGAGCAGAAGGGAGGCTTCAAGAGAAACTGGCGTGAATGGAAATGTTTGTTAACGATTTATGGTACTTCATCATTTCGTTTGAAGTTTATTTTTGTTGTTGTTTTTTCGTCGTTGTTGTTTTGTTGTTGTTGTTGTTGTTTTGTTTGTTGGTTGGTTTGGTGGTGTGGTGGTGGTGGTAGTGGTGTGTGTGTGTGTGTGTGTGTGTGTGTTGTGTGTGTGTGTGTGTGTGTGTGTGTGTGTGTGTGTGTGAAGAGTGGATAGGAGGGTGGGTGGGGGAGTGGGAGTGGGGGTTTACACCGTGATCCGTGTAGGGCAGCGAAAGTCAACAGTTTTAGAATGGAAACAAGAACAGAGAAAAGATGAACAAGAAGGAGGACAACGATAGGAACAACGGTAATCGTTTATCTGCAGTATGTGGTTTAATTTAAAACAAAAATAAGAAAGAAAGAAAGAAAGAAAGAAAAAACGCACATCGACGCGGAAGTTCATCAACATTAAGTCGTAAAAAATAATCGCCGTTCTGCATTCCTTTCTCTCTCTCTCTGTCTCTCTCTGTGTCTGTCTGTCTGTCTGTCTGTCTTTCTCTGTCACACACACACACACACACGCGCGCGCGCGCCAAAGCCACCACCACCACCATAACAACATCAACAATGCCGCGCACAGTTGGGAAGCAAGGAGAGTGAGGGAGGGAGCAAAAGGAGAGCAGACGGAAACAACTTAAGCTGTGTTTTTTTTTATTTGTTGTGTCTTTTTCCCTGTCAAACGTAACTGGGTTCTAAACTCGAAAAAAATCCGGACTGCCTTTACATGTGACTCTAGATTCTCTTCGTGCCCAGTGCCTACGATAGATGGTTAGGTTCCAGCTGGGTTCAACGTCACAATGACAAAGACACGACGCAGTCGGCGCTTATCTCTCTGAATACATTAACTGACATCTAATCTTTCTAAACTATTCATGTATTTTAAGTGGATCAGGGGCCGAATGGATGACATATTTCCCATGCAAAGGAGGAAAATTCCTGATCCATTGTTCGAGACCTGGCTGTCATGGAAACGGGCTTTTTTTTTTTTTTTTTCACGCTCTCGGTGGCAATGATAGTCCTGATAGATGGAAATTCCTCAGATGAGTCAGTAGAACCGTAGTAAACGGGCTTTTTTTCACGCTCTCGGTGGCAATGATAGTCTGATAGTGCCATTCTCTCAGATGAGTCAGTAAACCGTAGTAAACGGGCTTTTTTTCACGCTCTCGGTGGCAATGATAGTCTGATAGTGCCATTCTCTCAGATGAGTCAGTAAACCGTAGTAAACGGGCTTTTTTTTCACGCTCTCGGTGGCATGATAGTCTGATAGTGCCATTCTCTAGATGAGTCAGTAAACCGTAGTAAACGGCTTTTTTCAGCTCTCGGTGGCATGATAGTCTGATAGTGCCTTCTCTCAGATGAGTCAGTAAACGTAGTAAACGGGCTTTTTTTTCACGCTCTCGGTGGCAGTGATAGTCGAACAGTGCCGTTCTCTCAGATGAGTCAATAAACCGAAGTCCCGCGAGTAGTAAAGCGTTTAGCAAGTAAAGGTGAGTACAGGTGGTTGTTCTGGCCAGTGGTTGCTGTAACTTCAGGTCTCAAAATAGCTGCCCAGCCCAGACCCACATCAGAGGATACGGCAGGCAAGGGTACCCATTTCCTTAAGACGAGAGGGTGGACCGGGTAGGGGGTGGGAATGAGGTGGAGCGGCATTGTGGATGAGTGGAATGTTGGGAGGAGGGGGTGTTGGGGGAGGGGGGGGGGGTTAAGATGGGGATACCTATCTAACACTTCGGTGAGACCACCAGACCGCCAACACATGAAGATGGAGAGCTCATTTGCATTTTCTTTTTCTTTTTTTTTATAATCTTGTAAGGACGCCTGTAAGTGTTGGAACTTGAAACATTTGACTGGATTGCGAACTTAACTGCTCTTGTTCAAATAAGCCAATCAGGCACCCTTAAAGACTTCAACTATGTGTAACAAATGACTAGTTTACATAGAGATTTGCGCCAAGAGAAAGAGATGCGACACAATGCAAAATAATACGACACAATGCAAAATGATACGACACAATGTAAAGAGCTACAGTGCTCCCTAGCGCACTCTTCCCCCTCTCATATCTCACTTCAGAACTTGTATCTTGGTCCCTACTTTTTGTTGTTTTGTGAGTGTTTGTTTGTTTCAGTTGTTGTTGTTGTTGTTGTTTTTGCTTTTAAACTGACCATGGCCAAACCATGAACCCTGGAAAAAATCAATGTCACTGATCAAAGTTCAAGGTCAGAATATGGCATAAAAGAAAAGCTCTTAATCTTCGACCTTGCATCCAGTACCGTCAAACTACGCAAAAATTATTACTCACGTCAATACTGACAATCTTATTAAATGTCCAGGTCAAAAGTAAATGGATATCACACAACAGATAGGCCTGAAGGCGAGCAAAATCTTATACCTTGCATCTAATCAGAAAATTCAGTAAATTGATTATTTATAGCTTAGGACATGAATCCTGTTGGAACTCAGAGATAAATGGCCATGGAGGCTACATAATACCATTCGTAATATTTCCTTTGTGAGTCTTTTAACGTATCCAAATACATATGTTCTGTCCGGAGCAGATGTCCCGATATGTGGTGCCAATTTCCTCCCGTTCTGTAATTTCGAAGGTAAAAATGAGCAAGTGTCGCCCAGGAACCTCGAAGGGATCGTCTCTCTTGTTTCCTTGTTAACTTTGTATTCGGTCCTCATGCGATATTCCTCCAAACCAGTGACGGTTTGTGAATGGAAACTATCGCTATGGCTGTGGTACTCACGCAGACTCGGAATCGGCGGTTTCTATCGCTATGGTGGTGTGCTAGAAGTGTGCAACAGACCGTTGCCGTCAGTGTCAGATAACTTGCGGCGCGTAATGAGAAAGTCCAGGGAAAGAAAAAGAGAAAACAAACACTGGAACTTTCGGAACTCCCAATTTCGGTCATTAGATAGAAAGCTTTTTCGGGTTGTGAAGCATTGATTTTCCTCAGTTCATTTGAGGAGAACCGCTGTGGATATCTCTTTGAAGTCTGCTCTCTCTCTCTCTCACTCTCTCTCTCCGTCTGTCTGTTGATACGTCTCTCTCTCTGTCTGCCTCGTCCTCTCTCACTCAAAACCTCTCTCCTCTCTGCCCTGTTTTCTCTCTCCCTTTTTCGTGTGTTTCTGTCTGCTTGCCTCTTTTTAAGTCTGTCGCTCTGTCTGTCTGTTTCTATTTCTCTCGGTCGTGTCTTCCTCTCCCTGTCCGTCCGTCTGTCTGTCCCTTTTTTGTCTCTCTGCCTGTCTGTCTGTCTGTCTGTGTCTGTCTGTCTGTCTCTGTCTCTGTTCGTCTGTCTGCCTGCCAGTCTCTCTCCCTCTCTCTTGTGTGCCTTGTCTTCCTCTTCCTGTCCATCAGTTTGTCTATCTGTCCGTCTCTTTTTTGTCTGTCTGTTTGTCTGTCTATCTGTCTCTCTCTCTCTCTCTCTCTGCCTTGTCTTCCTCTCCCTGTTCGTCCGTCTGTCTGTCTGTCGCTTCTGTGTTTGTGTCTGTCTGTGAGTCTGTCTGTCTGTCCATCTGTTTGTCTGTCTGCCTTTCTCTCTGTTTCTCTCGTTCTTTCTGTTTGTCTCTCTCTTGCCCCCAACCTCTCTCTTTTTTCCGCTCGCTCGCTCGCCCGTTCATGTTTGTTCTTCCCCAAACTAAAATCTGCTGTGTGACACATACAAGCGTGTAGGTTGTTGAGGATATTTACCTGTGTATATTTGAGTGTTGAAACGTGTGCATCGTGCTTGGATGAAAGCTGATACGACAGTGTTCATGAAAATAGAGACATCTTTATCTTCTACCCTTTTCAGTTTACAGCTGTGCTGGTCAGACCTTGACCTCGGGGGAAGTGGATGAGGGCATGGTAGTGGGGCGACTTGATGGGACCAAATGGAATTCTTTTTTTTATTCTTTCTGTTCCCCCCCCCCCCCCCCCCCCCCCCCCCCCCCAATCGTTCGAAATGTCACAACATGAAACAGGATATATAAATGTGTACGTTAGAACACTCTGCCATTAAACAACAGTAAAACATACATATACACATGTTATACTTATAGACACCTACATGCACCTACTTAGATTTACTTATAGCACTTTTGCACATATGCACGTGTGAACATATACCTACGTATGCACGTTTATGTGTAAACGAACTTGTACTAAAACGAAGCAAAACAAACAAACAAAATAACCGAGACTTTTGAACGGTGACACAGAGCAAAGAACATTGGAGTATGAATGTGTAAAGCATTCATCTGAATAATTCACTTTGATAACATTGTAGGTATCATGCATAGAAAGTGTTTGCGGCGGATGACGTACTGAAAACAATATAACGATGGTAATAATAATGGGTTATATATGTCAGTTTAAATCTTCTCTATACTGTGTTTTAACTTCGTTTTCCTTGGGATTAGAATTTCACGTACTCTGAAAAATGACGATGGTAACAATGATGGGGTATACGTGTCCATTTCTATCTTCTTTATACTGTGTTTCAAACTTTGTTTTACTTGAGGTTAGAATTTCACAGTACTCTAAAAGTGAAGATGGTAAGAATAATGCGTTATACATGTCCACTTCCATCTTCTTTAAACTGCGTTTTAACCTTCGTTTTACTTGGAATTAGAATGTAGTATTCCCCCCTCCAGCCCTATTCAATTAAGGATGAACAGTAACCCCCCCTCCCTCCCCCCCCTCCCCCCCAAATCATGGTAAAACATTTAAATTCAGCTGGTACATTTTTCGTGTTTGAATCCTTTTTGAACGAGGAGACATACGCAAAATTAAAAAGTTGAAAGCACAAAAATACATATTTTACAAATATGTAAACTGGGAACAAAGCAAGGGCAAAAATGCACATACGACATGAAACACACAGCTAGAAATCTAATAAAATGGGTGACCCAACTCGTAAGTCGTTTATCCGAATCTGTAAACACTTGATTCAGCTTCTTAGTGACAAAGCTACGAGTACTGTGAAAGCACCAGCTGAAATGCACTTAAATGTGCACGACTTTTCCCTTCCCTTTCTCCCCTCCCCACATATGTGTGTGCATTCGTACAGAGACAAACAGTGAGAGAAGGAGAGGGGGGGGGGAGAGAGAGAGAGAGAGAGAGAGAGAGAGAGAGAGAGAGAGAGAGAGACAGACAGACAGACAGACAGACAGACAGACCGACAGACAGACAGAAGGATCGGGGTGGTGGTGGTGGTGAAACAGATTACATTTGAGAGAGAGAGAGAGAGAGAGAGAGAGAGAGAGAGAGAGAGGAGAGAGAGAGAGAGAGAGAGGGAAGAGAGAGAGAGAGAGGGAGGGAGGGAGAGAGAGAGAGAGAGAGAAGAGAGAGAGAGAGAGAGAGAGAGAGAGTACAAATACGAATACGAATACGAATTTTTTTTTTAATTCAGATTTAGGCCTAGGCCCCTTTCTGACGGGGGATAGTCGTATAATAAGAGAGAGAGAGAGAGAGAGAGAGAGAGAGAGAGAGAGAGAGAGAGAGAGAGAGAAGAGAGAGGTCACTGATTCCCGCAGAGAAAATTAAGAGATAGTAGGACGAAGAGAGAGAAAGAGAAAGGGGACGGATGACTAGAAGGACAGAGAAACTGACGCTAACACACTTCACTGACATCGGTCTTTTGCTATACTATTGCCGATGAAGTACATGACACTACACGACAGCGCTGAAGAAAAAACACAAAAGCATTTCAAAACTGATGGTGATCAATTGCCTCGAATCAACCAATAGATTAAACGCGCAGGCAAACTATCTTAACCAGCATAAGATTATATTTACGGTAACATGGTACATAACTCCTTCATGCATAACTCGATTCCGCAACAACGAACTGACTTCATCTCTAAAGAAATGCTCTTTAACTGTCCATTTAACTGTCCTTAGAACTTGCGGAAAACTGGACAAACTCTGTGGTGGTTATCATATTCCTGCCCTTACAGCAAGGGTACTAGGGTCCACCTAGGTTCTAGCTAGATGCAGCTTGGACAAGCTGGATCTAGCCAGAACCTAGGTGGGGCCTAGGTGGGTGCTAGGACCCTTGCTGTCTGGGTGGCTTCTGTGATGTGGTACATCAACCTCTGGAGCCAGGAACATAGAAACAAGAATGGTATACTTCCTTGAGCGGAACGGTGAGGATAGGCAAGAAAATCAGACTGACCATATCTTTTGTTTACACACACACACACACACACACAC
>CM065715.1:65983115-66011174 GCA_033310375.1 Conus canariensis | reverse complement strand
GACAGACAGACAGACACACACACACACATAGAGATCAACCGACCGACGGACCGACCGACCGACAGACAGAGACAATAAATGAATGTGGTTTAAGGCGTGTACTTTAGGGGACGATTAGCGACGCTCCCATCCCTCTGGGGCTGTGAACATGATAATTAGGCCCCTTTACACTGTCAACACGGCTGTCCGCTTCGTCATACGGTTCCCATCTTTCTCTCACTGGATCTCATTGACATTCTCCCCCCCCCCCCCCCCCCCCTCTCTCTCTCTCTCTGCATACTCTCAGGTCTAGAGAAGGATCGGCTCCCTAATAATTGCTCTTTCGAGAGACTTTCATTTCGTCTTTGTTCTGTTCCTTTTCCACGTCTTTCTCTGTCTGTCTTCCTTTGTCCCTTGCCTCACTCCGTCTGTCTGTCCGACTTTTTGTCCCTCTGTGTCCGTCAGAGTCCGTATCTTCCGTCACTGTCTCCAGTCTCACCTATCCCGTAGTCTTTAAGAACGTTGGGGTGCCACAGAATATTTTTGCAACCAGCTTCCTTCATTCCTCCGGTTCTCAGACGCTCTTAGGCCCCGAGTATGAGGCCAGTCCATTCACTAATGTTATCCTCCCATCTCTTTCTCTGTCTTCCTCTCCTTCAGCATCCTCGCATGTTCCTTGTAGAATGGTTTTGGCAAGTTCTGTTGATCTTGATACATGATCATACCATCTCAATTTCTCTCTCTCTCTCCCTCTTTTTTTTTTTTTTTTTTTAAACTGTGGACAACAGGTCTTCGTATGGTCCAATGGCTTGCCTTACTCTGGTCTGGACCTCAAAGTTGGTGATGCAGTCCCTGTCAGTGATGCCAAGGATGTTGCGGAAGTAGCTCTTCTCTAATGCCTGAATCTTTCCCTTAAGTTCAGCTGTCAGACTCAACATCTCACAGGTACAGAGAAATATGTAAATGACCAGGGAGCGCACAAGTCTGATCATGGAACTAATTGTGATGTTCCTGTCATGCCAGAGGAGTCTTAATCTGGCTAGCGCTGCTGTCGTTGGCGCAACACTGGAATGCACTTCGGATTTTGATCCCTCATCTGAAATGATTCTTCCAGTAATCTCTTGATGAAAGATAAAGGGCCTATGACCAGAACGTCGCCAGACTCCAAGATCTTTAATACGATGCTCAGTTGGGAACACCAGTTTTTTCGGCTATACGTAGTTGGAAGTTCTGTAGGCTAATGGAACATTTATTTGTGAATCTTGTCCATCGCTAGGCAGTCTGCTCTATTCGCCTGTGACGTCAAAATCTGTTTGCGTCGTCGTAGCCTAACATGTTTGGACGTCATGCACAAGCTTGATGAAGTTCTGTGGGGACAACGGGGAACAAAAACGTTACTCCACATGACGGCTTTCCAATCACTAACACATAAGAGGTATCATCTCGAGAAACCAGTAAATTGCTAACAAAAAATACACAAAACGCTTTTAATAGTCTGAATCAACTAAAAATGATGTCTGTTCATTGAAAAAAAAAAAGTTGAAATTGCGACTCATGTTTCTCAGAATACTGCAGGCACAGCATTTAATCGGTCACTCCCAACAACAAAGAAGTTTCATAGCCTAGACTGTTGTATAGAAAACGTCACAATTTGGATAAAATTATGGCCGACTGACATTTTAAACGATTCAACCAAACTTAATGACTCAGTGGAGACGCAATGAAGTGCAAACTTTATAGTGGCGCTAGTTCAGTGAATAGATTCATTTAGAACTCGCAGATCTGAACTGAATTCATTAACTGTGATACGGACTACGTAATTCGTGATATTTGAACTAATTTTAGAAGCTGTATTACAAATGAAACATTAAAGGTACTACTTCCATATATTAATCAGTTCAGGATTCATCCTAATGCTCTCGGCTGCCAAAAAACCGTAGCTTTACCATAGATTTTTCACACATAGTCTACTCAATAGCTTAAAATGCACATAATCTATTTCAACGCCAAATAAGGTCGAAAGGACTCTTGAAATCCCCACAAAGATGTAGAATGCTGAGGTTAGAGACGCTTGGTGTTTAAAATTACCGGAGACACGAGCCTCGACATATTCTCTCTCTCTCTCTCTCTCTCTCTCTCTCTCTCTCCACCACCTCACACACACACACACACACACACACACACATGTACGCACGCACACACATGTACAGGAGGACTAATAGGCCTAAAATCTCTCCTATACCAACTCACTTTCCCCCCTTCAACTACCCCCTCCCTCACTCTCTTCCGTCCACCACCGAGCTCTAGGTACAAGCTCTGACCCATTCCAACGGACGAACAGGCCCGTACGCATTCGTCACGTTGACTGATTTCGATTGTTGAATGCTTCTTTTTGACGAACGTTCAAAACTCCATTACTAATCCAACATGTATTCAAGCCCATCCTATGATTGTGCTTTCCATGAAAACGACATAAAATTGAGCTCGTAATGCGGTTTGTTGTTTGAATGTTTTGTCTGATCAATACAGTTGTTGTTTTAATCGTCCCCAATGCAAGCTGAATGAAACATGCGAATGACAGCACATCCGTTCTGACTGAAACTGCAAACGGTGGCTTCATGTCAGTATATTACAAAAGAAATAAACAAAGAAAAACAAACAAAGCAACAGACAAACAAGAGAGAGAGAGAGAGAGAGAGAGAGAGAGAGAGAGAGAGAGAGAAGAGAGAGAGAGAAGCATTAGACTCTTAGAGCAGTTACTTCCGTAATGACTGCTAAATGCTGAAAAGAGAGAGAGAGAGAGAGAGAGAGAGAGAGAGAGAGAGAGAGAGAGAGAGAGAGAGAGAGAGAGAAGCATTAGACTCTTAGAGCAGTTACTTCCGTAATGACTGCTAAATGCTGAAGAGAGAGAGATGAGATGATGAAGAGAAGTCAGAGAAGAGTAGAAAGGAAGCATTGACTTAACAGTTTTCCGTAATGACTGCTAAATGCTAAAGAGAGAGAGAAATGAGAGAGAAGAGAGAGAGAGAGAGAAGAGAGAGAAGAGAGAAGAAGATTAGAAGTAATGAGAAGGAAGAAGAGAGAGAGAGAGAGAGATGATGATGATGATGATGATGATGAGATGAAGATGAGATGATGAAGCATAGATGAGCAGTACTTCGTAATGATGAATGTGAAAGAAAGAAGAAGAGAGAAGGAGAAGGAGAAGAAGATAGAGATTATTGATGATGTAGTGAAGAAGAAGAAGAAGAAGAAGAAGAAGAAGAGAGAGAGAGAGAGAGAGAGAGAAACAAAACTCTAACATACTCCTAAATAAGACTGACACTGAAGAGAATTAATCTAGTTCTGCATAAGAAATACAGTTACAGTTTCGATTGCTTTTTAAAAGCCAAAATACAAACAGAAGAAAATAAGGAAGAAGTTGTATTAGAAGAAGAAGAAGAAGAAGAAGAAGAAAGATGATGATGATGATGATGATGATGATGATGATGATGATGATGATGATGATGATGATGACGATGCTGATGATGATGAAGAAGAAGAAGAAGAAGAAGAAGAAGAAGAAGAAGATGATGATGATGATGGTGATGAAGAAGAAGAAGAAGAAGAAGAAGAAGAAGAAGAAGAAGAAGAACAACAACAACAACAACAACAACAACAACGACGACGACGACAGAATTAACTAGGTAATCTGTAAGAAATACTAGTTGCATTCGATTGTTTGGGTAAACACGCTTCGAAGATATCAAACAGAGAATTATATTCAAGGACAGTAAGTTGTTTTTCCCAGAGGTTTTGTTCAACAGCGTACGCGGCCCTCTATCAGTATATGCAAGGCATAGATAGCAGCTGGGAGGCTCTTGGAGGGGGGAGGGGGGGGGGAGATGAGGTGAAGGGTGAGGGGAGGGAATGGGGATATGGGTTGGAGGGTTGAAGAAGGAGAGGAGGAGGGAGGGAGGGGGGGGGGGGGGGGGGGGGGGGAGGATGAGATGGGCAAAGGTGGGCTCTGTGCTGGGGGCCTTATTTCCTCCTGATTTCCGCTCAGATTGATTTTATCGGGAGAAGAAGGGGCTGGCGGAGGGGAGAGCTGCTTTGAAATCCGTTTAGTTTGAATCTCGCTCGAAAGAGGAATAGGTGGAGTGGTGAGGGGAGGCGAGAAGCAGGGGAGGCTGGTAAAGGGGGATAAGGAGAGGATGGAGGTGGGAGGGTGGGAGAAGTTCTGTGACCACAACAGTCATTCGGCTGGGAAAGGTGTAGAATGGAAGAACGGGGGTGGGGGTGGGGGGTGAGGGGTGGGGGAAGAGATCAAGCGGGCAGAGAGGGGCGGTAATAAAATGAGTTATTGATCATTGGAGGGCGGGGGTTGTGTCATCTTCATGACGTTGATTTATTCATCAGCTGTTCTATATACTTTCAACGCGAAGACTGTGGAGTGCATCGTTTGTTTGTTTGTTTGTTTTCTTCTAAACTTTACGGAAAACGTTTGTCAGTTCTTTTGATCTTTTTTTTTTTGATCGAGGCCAGGATGAACAGAGATAGATAGATAGATAGATAGAAGAGAGAGAGAGAGAGAGAGAGAGAGGAGAGAGAGAATACTTTGTCCATGTGTGTGTGTGTGTGTGTGTGTGTGTGTGTGTGTGTGTGTGTGTGTGTGTGTGTGTGTGTGTGTGTGTGAGTGTGTGTGTGTGTGTGTGTGCGCGCGCGCGTGTTTGTGTTTGTGTGTGATGTGTGAGTGTGTGTGTGATGTTTTGGTGGCGTGTGTGTATAATGTATGTGGGTGTGTGTGTGTGTGTGTGTGCGTGCGTGGATGTGCGCGGCGCGGCGCGCGCGCGTGTGTGTGTGTGTGTGTGTGTGTGTGTGTGTGTGTGTGTATGTATGGTGCTATGCTGGCTAATTTTGGGTATATAATGGAATTTTAATTAATAATCTAAAGCCCTATTTTTTTTTTTTTTTTTAGGGTGGGGGATGGGGGGGGGCTTTCTTCCTCTGAACCCCCCCCCCCCCCCCCTTTCTTTTTAACAGTTGTCAGATCATCCTAATGATCGAGGATTGTCAGCCTGCACTTTTCCCCCCTCCATTACTAATTTATTCAACATAATATATTGTTTGGTCAATCGTGGAAGCTTGCATCTTACAGGAGATTCAAATGAAAGCTGTTCTGTACGATTCTTTGCTGCTTGTTTGACTGACAAGACTTGGGTTATAAGACAGTGGAGCTGACCATCCTTACTACTGACACCTTTTGACCTCACGTGTATTCTTACATGGATCCTCAATCATAGGCTCTAAGATTCACTCCTACATTACGAAGTGATTTTTATTTTTCAGACACTCTTTTTTTTTTCCTCATAGCGCTTTTAGTTTTAATTTTCTACCCTTCACTGGCTCGGCTCTCTGGGGCGCCGTTTGATTCTGTTTTTGAACCCTTGGTGGTGAGAATACCACTGAAATACAGCCTGTGGTATCTCTCCGTTTGATGCCAAGGGAGCAGGAAAAAAAAAAGAAAAAAAAAGTCAGCCGTGCTTCACTTACGAATCCGAATCAACGGACGAAAAGCGTCTAAGCAAGCGATATGAATGGCTGTTTTCAAGATGGACTATGAAAACCCCTATATGCTGCTAGTGAAGCAGTCTGAATTATTCATCCAAAGACTTATTTTCATTCCCGTCTTCTTCCTCACACAAAACCCGTCCTCCCCCACCCCACCCCACCTTTTTTTTTTTCAAATAATGTTTGTAAATTGTCATGGTAATAATGGTGGGATATATACCCTGCGTCTGTTTTCCTCCATTACTAATCTGTTCAATGTATATGATAATTGAACAAATGTAGCTTTTCGAAGATAAAATCCATTGTTCCTTGCAAAAACAAAGAACGATTACATTCGTTTTGAGATAAATTCCATGATAATGTTTGAAAAAACATAGTTTGAGCTGAGACCCACGACAGAGGAGCACCCACCCCTCCGTGCCCAAGCGAGCGTACACACACACACACACACACACACACACACACACACACACACACACACACACACAAACACACACACACACGTACGCGAACTAACCGCGAAACCTTTCATGCAAGGCCTTAAGCGCTTTAAACGACAATAGTTTACAGTGTGGTAGATGAGTGGATAATGAGCCAACTAGCATTAGGGTCTTCAAGTAGGGCAGACCTTCAGGCCACGTGTCGCTCATCGAAAAAAAAAGAAAAAGAAAATCAACTTTCGCTTTTTGTTTGTCCCTCTCCCATCCCCCTTTCCTCTTCCCTCCGGTGCTCCTCTCCCACCTTTCTCCTTCCACCTTCCACCTTCCCTACCATGCCCCCGCGTTCCTCGCCTTTCAGGACGCAAAATACCCACTACGTTTTTTCCCCCACTAAGCACTATTATCAATCCACCATAATCATACCGTCACTAATATATCATACATTCTACAAAACAAGTCCCCCCCCCCCCCCCCCCCCAATCACTATTTCCTTTCCCATTATCTCCTCCTGGGTGGCCTCGTTTCTGTCCGGCGGCCATTTTGATCGTGCGCGAATATGAGAAGATAAGCAGTTTCTCGTTCTTCGTTTTCACTGTCTTAAATGTTGTTTGTTTTTTCCTAAAGAAGACCAAAGAGGTCGAAATGCACTGTCTTGTCCTGTACTTTGTCTGTCTATGTCCTTGGCGGTAACTAACCCCCTCTCTTTCTAAATTTTACCCACTCTGGTCAAAACAAAACAAAACAAAACAAACAAACAAAACAACAACAACAACAACAACAAAAAAAAAGGGGGGGGGGGGGGGGACTGCTTCTGCCACATTCACCCCAGGGACCAGGTTTACACGACGCGTCGCAAGGATGTCCGACGCGCGTTGGACTGACCTATGGTATGGGGGAAAAAAAAAAGGCAGGCTGAAGAGCACCAGTCAAGGTGCCCGTTGGTCTCTCTCAACTCCTGTTTCCCCACTGCTCTCTCTCTCTCTCTCTCTCTCTCTCTCTCTTGCCTCAACCCGTGTTTAATGATCTCTTCTGAGACACCTCCAAACGGATCGTCATAGATGATAATATTTATGGTAGGAAGGGTGAAAGGTGAACTTGCTGCGATGTTTCTACACGTCATGATGTGTGTTCCTCAAGATTTATCTGTCCCGTCAAGAAAAGGTCCCTGGACAACGCCTCTCCTCTCCTCTCTCTCTCTCTCTCTCTCTCTCTCTCTCTCTCTCTGTATGTGTGTGTGTGTGTGTGCGTGTGCCTGTCTGTCTCTGTCCTCTTGTGTGTGTGTGTGTGTGTGTGTGTGTGTGTGTGTGTGTGTGTGTGTGTGTGTGTGTGTGTGTGAAAGAAAGAGAGAGAGAGAGAGAGAGAGAGAGAGAGAGAGAGAACATTCTTACGTAAGTGTGTAATCTACATGTCGGCATCTCTGTGCCCCCAGGTTCTTTTTGTGTGTGTGTGTGTGTGTGTGTGTGTGTGTGTGTGTGTGTGTGTGTGTGTGTGTGTGTGTAAGAGAGAGAGAGAGAGAGAGAGAGAGAGACAGACAGACAGACAGACAGACAGACAGACAGAATGAATTTGAGAACATGCTTACATGAGTGTTATCTACATGTTGGCATCTCAGTGTCCCCGGGCAATTACTTCCCCGCGTACCTCTCTTCACCTCACTCCCCGACCACCTTAAGAAAACGAACAATACGGAAGTCGTCTAAAAACATATCAACTTTATGTATTAATACAAGAGTAAGCAGCACGGTAGATTTTTGTCCTTGAGTATCTCTGTGTCCAGGTTATAGACAAGATTCATTTTGTACTGAAATTAAAAAACGTTACAAGGGTAAAGTCACTTGACTCTGTCCTGTAGCATTGCTACATATGTAGTCGCAAGCACTTCTTGTCATCAGAATCATAATCACTGTGATCGTTGTTTTTAACAGCATCTATTTTCTTCTTTACATTTCATCTTCTACCTCCGCTAAACCCCCCCCCCCCCCCCCCCAATCGTTTTTACTCCTATCGTCCGAATGTTCCTGTCAACGGACCACCGAGCTACATACAGCTCACAATGGACTGGACCCGAAAATATATTGGACGTAGAATGTGTTTAGGACAGTGATGGTGTGCACATGATTGACAAGCGTCTGCAGATGATATGTCAATGTTCTTACACGTATCGCTTTTTTTTTATTTTAAAACTATCCTGTCCTTTATTACCTTTACAGGGTGCCAGATTACTCTAGTAACTCCTGGAGAAGTGATTAAGTTATTCAGTATTCATATCTATTCATTTATTTATTTATTCATTGATTGATTGATTGATTTTTGCTATTTCTATTTCTTTGCCACTTCACTGAGATCACACTCAAGCCTTCATTCCAATACCCCGTCCACAACCATGCTCCGGTGCTGTCCCCCCACAGCTCCTCGGGGACCAGTGTACGTCAAGTCGTCGTAAGGCAAACCCACTAGAGGAGACACTGCATTGCTGCCGATTTACTTCAGCGGTGTTCAGTGGTGTCTGTTCTGATCCAGCATACGCAGGACATCACTACTGAGCTCGCTGCTGACAACAACATTCGCTTGGTCGCGGAGCCAGCGTGAATGAGCGTTCCCCTCCGGAGGTCCTACCACGTCCGTCCAACGACAGTCCCCATGAACTTGGCCATACGGCGACCTCGACGCCAACTCACCAAGGGCACAAACGTGGAGAAGAAATCGAAACTGAGGTCACTATGAGAGCAGGGCATGAAGGGCTACAGAATTCGAGACTTTTTTTGTTGTTGCTGTAAATGATGATCGCTGAGGATGAGGATGATGAAGATAATGATATGCAGTTCCAGTTGGATCAGAGACTGCACGACAGGGCTGAACTCTACGTCTCCTTTCATAATACATCCCAGCATCGACCAAGCACGGGAGATACAGACACATGCAGTGTTGGTCAGGTACTGTGAGCAACATTCTCAGAGATTCATTCATTATGTGAATAAATTCAACTGTATGATTCCATCTTCGTAACTAAGCCTGTAGCAAACTCAACACTGGGTAAGAGCCGTCTGGCAATGACAAACTCCACAAATGAATTCATGGCTCTGATGGGAATCGAACCCA
Source organism: Conus canariensis (assembly GCA_033310375.1). NCBI lineage: Eukaryota > Metazoa > Mollusca > Gastropoda > Neogastropoda > Conidae > Conus > Conus canariensis. The sequence continues at coordinate 66,002,106 of CM065715.1, read as the reverse complement.
CGTCCTTCAAACCGGAAATCCGAGATGCTAACCAATGTACGACGGCGGCCTGTCGGTTTGAAAAACAACAACAACAACAAACAAACCAAGAACAACACCCCCCCCCCCCCCTCCCCCACCTATTCTTGTGAAATTGCCCCTAGTCCTATATCGGCTGTGGGGGGTACCTTTCCGGTGCATCGTGACCACAAACCCTTCCCCCTTCTTACCACAGGCCTGAGGATTTATGGGCGAAGGAAGCTGTTGTCTTTGAGATGACACCCTGACACACAAGGCAGGGTTTCATGGCCCCGGGGCCCCTCAGTGTGGCGCAGTCCTGAACCACTCGGAGCTGTTTGTTCAAACCTGTGTCAACACTGGCTGTGTGTTCGTCCAGGTACCGCCTGGGGCATGACTGAGGCGTAGGGAGGGTAGGGGAGGCATGGGAGACAATTCGCGGAGACCGAGAGATGTGTGCGCAGGACTGGTGTAGGTGTGTGTACATATTTGATTTTTTGCACGTATTGCTCTCTCTCTCTCTCTCTCTCTCTCTCTCTCTCTCTCTCTCCTCTCTCAATATATACTTCGAAAATTCTACAAGAACCCATAGTCATTTTGTACTTTTGTGTGCTTATGGCAATTAAAACGAAATAATGATTAAGAACTCTTGTTTGGATTTTGCATAGCTCTTAAGCGGTGAACCACTGCTGTTTGTTGACAAAAAAAAAAGAAGAAAAGATAATCACATTGACGATATGAGACTACTATGTACATTTGTCAACGTGTGCCTACTGTTGACATTTGCGTTTGGTTTCCTTATGCTACGTTTGTAAATATGTGCGTTTCTTATGTTTAAAGTATTCAGAAGAGACATTCAGAAGAGGCCAGGGCCTTCTTGCATAAACCATTCATTCATTCTTTGATTCATTTATTCATCTATTCTCTCTCTCACTGTGTGTGTGTGTGTGTGTTGTGTGTGTGTGTGTGTGTGTGTGTGTGTGTGTGTGTGCGTGCGTGCGTTTTCCATCTAAGATTTTATCACGAAATATTTTAAAGCAATGTTCGCGAGTATATATAAAAAAAAATCTAGCCCTCCCGCTTTCTCCTTCCTGAATTTTTACACAGTATGATTATAGAGAATTGACTTTGACGAAGTGACACCTCTGATACGCCCCCCCCCCTCCCCCCCCCCCCCCCCCTTCTCAAACACTTTCCACCACCCCTACCCTATCACCCCGCCGTGGTCGGTAGGGCTATATCTAACGTGAACTGCACTGAACTGTACTGAACTGAATTGTGTGTGTGTGTGGTGTGTGTGTGTGTGTGTGTGTGTGTGTGTGTGTGTGTGTGCTGGCGGCGCGCGCGCGCGCGCGTGTGTCCAGAAGGAAAGGAATATTTTACATCTAAGATTTTATGCACGAAATATTTTAAAGTAATGTTCGCGAGTTGAAAAAAAAAAGGTGTCCATATGTAATGAGTGAGGCAACGATGTCGGAAAAGGGGTTGGCTCAGTGGTAGAGCATCCAGTTCGCAGTCAGACGTTGTGAGTTCGAATCCTGTTGACGCCTAGCATGAAAAACTGTTAATTTCACTGTCCTTCAGGATGTTAGCGATTTGTATCAGTGGAGTGTTATGTAGGTCCCCCAACAACCAACATTCCCGGGATGGTATTCTGTCCGTCATATCACTTTTAAGGCCCTTAAATTTGAATGCAAATAAAAGTATAGAAAAGCCTTGTCAGTGTGAGCGAGCGGGTGTATCTGTGTGTTTGTGTCATTGTGGATGTGCGTGTCTGTGTAACTATGCATGTGCATAAAAAACAGTGTCCAACTGCCCCAGCCTTAACCCCAGTATAATCTATTATACCCCACCTTCCTCAAACACGTAACCACCTACCATCGACCCAACCACCCACCCGCTGAAATGTCTTGGAAGCCAAATGAAAATCGAGCTACAATGTCAGTTTGGAATGGAACAGAAGCAGAGACAGCGATCCTGGAAGACGAGTCGTGAGTGGCCCCCCACTTCAGAGAGCCACAGGAAACTCATTCCAATCAGCACCTCTGCATCTCTGCTCTCGGGGCAGGGAATTTAATTACGGCAACAATCAAATATTTATGAATTTCTGCTCCGTATCTCTCCACCTCCGCTCCGCTCCCTCCCGCCCTCATCCCCCATCCCCCCTCTCTCCTCTCTCTCTCTCTCTCTCTCTCTTCTTATGCCTGGCGCGTGCCCTCCTAGTCCAGACCGCTCCATTAGTGTCCCTACGCACGGGGCATACTCAAAGAGGCACGTGCGTGCCACCTCCCTGCTCTGCGATGGGTTCACTTATCATATTGTCTTAATTATCCTTTTGATGACTATGCCGCGCTGTGTGAGATCAATATTCATTATGTTCGTCGGACACACACACGCGCAGGTAAGATACACACACCACACACACACACACACACACACACACGCGCGCGCGCGTGTGCGCACACATACTCTCTCTCTCTCTCTCTCTCCTCTCTCTCTCTCTCTCTCTCTCTCAACTCGCCCAGGAGGAAGGGGAATAACACACACTTCACACCAGTTGGTTGTGTGTGTGTGTGTGTGTGTGTGGTGTGTGTGTGTGTGTGTGTGTGTGTGTGTGTGTGTGTGTGGCGCGCGCGCGCGGACTGTAAAAATGCCAAATCTCCGAGTGGCTGGGATCGTTGAATCAGAGAAGATGTGAAGGCTTCACTTGAAAAAATAATAAAAAGACTTAAGAAGACAGTGATGATTCAGCTCAACCTTTTCGGACCTACAACAAAATGTTCGAAGACAAAATCTGACGAACTGAACGTGCCATGGAATACACAACACAGTGCAGGGGGAGGGGAGGGGGGAAGGGAGGGGAATGTTCTAGATGCTTTTGGATGGACTAGGGTGCCAGGGTATCGTACATGCTGTGTATTTCCATTAATCCATTGAAATAATGTTCATCGTATGGCATCGCATCTGAGTGTACTGTTCTGTACTGCGCTGTACTGTTACTGTTTCGTAACGGTTAAGAAACTGGCGTTCCTCTTTACCTGTAATCAAATAGTATCATGTGCGTTCAAAGGCTGCCGCTCGATCGTTTATTTCTTTCCACAAATCGATCTCAAGTGCGAGTCACTTTATGTTACATTTTGTTTCGTTCAAATGATCTATATTCACGGTCATTGTTGGCGAGTTTGTGCAGTACTAGCACATCCCTACATAATGATTCTATCTGCTGATCATTAAGTCCGGATTACGAATACAGTGTGCATCTATCGATCTTATGTTGATGAATCAAGTCAATGCATACCTCACATGACACGCCATGTGCAAGCTAGCACGTTAAACATCACGGATAGCTGTAAGCTGTTACTACCCCGTCACTTAAGCATCAGAACTCCGATGTCAGGGGTGGATTATGGTGGTGTAATCGAGTTTTCACGATCCATTGAACATAAAAAAAATTTTTTTAAGGCACTTCCTGCTCTGATCAGATTTCGAAAAGGCTAAAGTCAGATTAAAGACATCTGGCAAGAGGAATGGAACACACAAACTGACGACAAACTCTTTCAGATCTTTCCATTTGTGAAGGAATTTCTCCTTCCATGTCTGGAAACCGCCATGTCTGGTGATGCACAGGTTGAATACAAACTGGTCACAGCTTTCTTCCACATCTTCACCCTTTCAAAGTGATGAATCTCCATGCACAGAGCGCGCCTTCAGTATCAAACCATCCTGCATCGAACAGGTTTTGGGATATGGGTATTTATACAAGGAGCACAGGAATCTTCCTGCAAACGTCCTGAAGACGTTAATCCCAAATGTTTCAATGTGATGGGATTTTCTTTTCTCTCAAGATAACAATATTGTTCTTCTCATCTGACTGAGACTTGGAGTGTGATAAAAGTTGTTCGAAACTGCTCTTATAATGTCAACAATCGACTGGTTTTAATGTTGTTATTTCAAACGTACGTAGGTCCGATTTTGAACTTGATTCCATCCATACTGCGGCCTCTGGGGTTGGCAGGATATGACTTGTCTTCACCGAACACCGACAGTCCTGACGAGGATCTTCGTCTAGCTTGGGTGTCTGGTGTTTTGTAGAACTGTTTTGCTTCAGAGCCCAGGTAGAATCAAATTCGAGTCACAACAGTTTCCTTCACAAAACGTTAGGGAGGCTAAGAGTCAGGTCACGTGAGGTTTCTATAGCCCAGCCTGTTACGGAGACCACGTCAGGGTTGGAGAGGCTAAGAAAAGCCAAACACAGATCGAGATACTTAAAACAACGAAAATATGATGCATATCTACAAAACAAACAAACAAACAAAAAAAGCAAAATGACTTTCCCACTCTTTTAAAAGACAACAAACAGCGAAAATCATTGAAAATGTGATCAGTTGATCATATTAGTTGTATTACATGCGTTAAAAAAAAAATCCAGTGAGGCCCATGTCTAAAAAAAAAACAAAAAAAACAACCAAACAAACAAACAAAATGACCTGCGGTTTTGCGTTTGAATAAATCCAGTGACACGAGAATTTTGTGAATGCCCAAGTCGTGTGAAAGACATTACAAGAAAGGAGGGAGAAGATAAAGTGGGTGCGGATGGTGGTGTTTATGTGTATAGGGGTGTGGGAGGGGTGTTAGGGGAGGGGAGACACGACTAACTGTTTTGCTCATTTCTGATGACTGACACTTCGCGGTCCCACCAAGCTTTAATGCCTGTGTCACACGACAATGTCCCCCGCTGAAGGACGCTTTTAGAATTTACCAGCTGTTAAGCTCCGTGGCACTACACGGCGGACTGATGAAACAAATCGGTCCTCAACAAGACGCAGCTGCCCGCTTTGTCCTTGCCTTTTCCGGGCTTCTATCTTGCGTCCATCAGGTCATGTGGTCTTGGGATCAATCATTCAGAAACGACACTTATGCGCAGAAAAGATTTCGAAGCAGACCTATTTAGGTCTTGTCTGCTATCTGATTTTGAAGCGAGGCGTTGTCGTGCATCAGGAAGCAGTGCTGTTCACTGGCAAACTGACCTGTTTCACAAAAGTTTTCGCCAGTCCAGGGCACGCCGTCCATTGGTAAAACTCGCAGAAAAACTCCAAAATTTATTTCAGCCAAAAGTAGTTCACACACGACCCACCATCGATTTGGTAACCACCAGGAACTCCAGGGCTGCGGACATGTCCGTTGGAAACTTTGTCGAGATCATGAAAGATGATGTTTTGAACTTGGTCTTCTGGACTTTGTTGATGTCTACAATGGCGGGCTCCGGTAGATCCTTGATGGCCACACTCTTTTGGTGACCGGGCACGTGCGAGATTGTCCTTCAGCTCTCTGGATATCTGATGAGCTGACGAAGCTTTAAATCAACGCAGGCGTGCCGAACGAGATGAGCAGACTCACCTCACAGTCCACGGGCAGATCTAGGCTAAGCCAGGACAGGGTGACTTCTGGGGTCTGTGTTGAGGCTGCAAGGAGACAGCACTTCATTGACGGACTGAATTCCGTCATTTTTCCATTGAAACTGTCTAAAAAGATTTGCGAGGTAAAAGTAAGGTATTTTCTTTTTCAGCAAACTTTTCTCATTCGGAAATTCTGCACCTTTATGTGACTTTTTCTCTGGACAGATCTGACGCATACACAGTCTTGAAGACGCTAGCCTACGTGAATTTCTAACCTTTACTCCGTATAGTGGAACTGTTCTTTCTTGTTTTGAACCACCCACAGAGTAACGAATTCAATCACTCATTTCCGGCCAACCAAAAGATACGTTTTAGACCCTAGTCTCACTTCACTTACAAAACTATATATTCAGAAACCCGTGGTCGTGTGCGCTGACCTCCAGTTCGCTCAGCAGCAACACCACCGCTGACGAAGACGGACGGTGGTCTGTCGAAAGCTCCCAGTAAGTGCTTATTGCCCAGCTGAGTGACCTGTCTGAATCCGGTAGCCGTTATTCAGAAACCTGTTCCACTAATTACTGATACCATCAATAAATTTCATTCAGAAGGTAAACTTCTCCCTCAGTTCAAACATTAGCTATTTCATTCCACTGCTGAAAAACAACAACACGGCCTTGACCATAATTAGTTGTAAAAAGATTCAGACCTGTGTCAAACCTACCATTCAAATCAAAAGTAATTGAAAGGATCATCTTCAAATGAATGAAATAACATTTGTCACGCACTTTTTGCCTTTTTGAAATCAGTCAGTGTGCTTTTCGGAACGATCACAGTGCAGAGTACCTGGTAAGTGTCCTGGAAATTCAGCTGACGAAGACAGATGAGAGATTTATCACCATAATTGCTCGCCTTGACATCAGTGCAGCATTCGACAAGCTGGATCATTCCGTCCTCCTGAAGGGGTTGAAAGTCAATGTTGGTATTCTCGACTGGTTTTTGAAGCATATGTCACTGATCGTTCTCAATCGTTACCATCGATGGCTGCACGTCTGCCTAAATCCCCGTACACACGGTGTTCCTCATGCACTGTGTTAGCACCTGTGTTGTTCATGCTTTACTCTCAACACTTGACTGACATTATTTCTGCGCACAGTTGTGACTTTTACCTACAAATATTCTGATTACACTGAGTTGTCTAAAAGAGCACAAACTGATAAATTTATGATGTTCTGTCTAGTACTGAACTATGCGTGAATGATGTTCTCTCCTACATAAACAGCAATAAGCTCAAGCTAGACACTGACAAAACATAAATGATGTTTGCTGGCACTCTCACCAGTCAAGCGGGCAGTGAACCTTGGTGGCTATGACATCAGTTACAAACCGACCATCAAATATCAGGGAGTGAAAATGACCAGTCACTTTCGGTGCGATCAGCAGTGGTTGTCACGCGTTGTTTCAGCAGCTTTGCCGTCTTGCCTGAGTTTGTAAATATCTTTCAGTTGATGCATCAGCAAGACTTTTCAGTTCAAAAAGTACTCCTTAGCTCGATTACTGTAAGTCAGCACGTATAGTAAGCCTGCAGAACAAAGTTTTTGGCTCTGGCGAATTCAAAACAGCACCCGTTCGTTTTGTCCTAAATAATAGAAAACTAGATCTCATATAACACTGCTGAAGCACCTTCACTGATTGTCTGTAAAAAGATATTCGTCATCAAGGCAAAATGGCCATTTTTGCCTTCCGTTTCTTTGATGGCAACCCTCTAGCTGTCTGTCCTCTACTCTCTGTGCATACTAATCATCATGCACTCTCCGGTCTCCCAGACAGAAATCCCTGAACATCGCGAAGCGAATCCCATAATCGTTTGGTGGACCTCCCTTAAGCTTTGGCGCCCCAGCTGTCTGGAACTCACTGCCTCCCACTTTACAAAAACTGCCCACCTTACCTGCTTCCAAAACTTATCCAAAAACTTGCCTTCTCCATCAAGTATTTTAGACAAAACCGTTACCATCATGCAGAGTACTACGGTAGGTTACTTATCACTTGTGAATAAATGAAAGTGTGGATTATTGTATGAAAGTGCAATGATGAGTTTTTCTATTACAAATGCGCTATATCTATACCTATGTCTATCTATCTATCTCTCTAACTATTAGTAGTAGTTGTTATCATTATTATTACTATTAAACAGAAAACATGAAAAGCACTATGTCGCGTGCTTTTTTTTTTTCTTTTTTTTTTTAGATGTCACTGTTCCGAGCTCCTGTCTGATGTAGGTCTGGGGGCAGGTGAATGTACGCAAGACACCTGCACATGGCGCATGATATGTGTGTGTGTGTGTGTGTGTGTGTGTGTGTGTGTGTGTGTGTGTGTGTGTGAGTGTGAGTGAGTGCGCGCGCGCGCGCGCGCGTCTGCGTGTGTGAAATAAATCATGAGCACCGTTCATTTCGGTTGGTTTTGTCGCAGTACAAACTCAATATTTCGATCTGCCCCAAATTACCCCAACACCTTATCCTCTTTATTTCGCACCCTATCCTCCCCGTTCGCTCCTGTACTCACCCACACCTATGCTCATCCCTTATTTCCGTCCCACCCACCGACGCCTCTCACCTGTTCCATACATCGTCTTTTTCTAGGTATGTCACCTGGAAGTCGAGTCGTGTGACACGTGCTTTAGGGGTTCAACCTGTTATGTCCGACTTTCTCTCTCAGGCGCTATAAATAATGGTGTCGCTAGTCCGAGGACAGGTGACACGAAGGAGACGTGGGTTAATGTCAGTGGCAGGCGGTGAGACATGGTGCGGAAGAGGTTAACATGCATACCACAACCCATTGTCACGTGCTTGTGAGGGTTTGAAATGTACGTACGTTTTGTTGACACAGGCGCCGGCAATAGACATTGAATTTTTTTCTTTCTATTTATTTCTAATCAATTTCATGCTACTATGTAACATTCCCCTCCCAACTTATGGGAAGGTGTGATTTATAGCTAACTTTCAAATTCATGTAAATGTGCGTTTGTAGGAAATAGAACAGCTGCAAGTATTTTGTACTGAACTACTAAACAAATTCAATACACTAGAGAAGGGGGGGGGGGGGGGGGCAAAAAGATTAGAGAATGATGCAGTTGTGCATGAATTGAAAGACCATGATTAAATATGGGAGTGATTTATTTCAGTGACATGCTTGTACAACGGATAGAGGCACCAACCATCACCACCAGGACGCGGATGGCATTCGTAAATTCGTGCAGCTTGACCTTACTTGATAAACAGACTGAGATGAGAAAGCGCTAAACACAGTTGAACCAGTCCCCGTTTGGCCCTTTTTCTGTTTATAGTCCACCTCATCTTCCTTGCAAACAAGACAACGGTTGTCATCACATGCTGAAGGTTAGAAAGGATATAGTTCCTAATTATGTTCCATCCTACCCCACACCCACTCCCTCGTCATCCTTCCCCCAAGCCCACTATGTCCTACATCGTAAAGAAACCTCTATTCATGTAAGGAATTTTTCATTTTCGGCTTTGCACACACTCTGTCTGTCTGTCTGTCTGTCTGTCTCTCTCTCTCTCTCCTCTCTCTCTCTCTCTCTCTCTTCTTCTTCTTCTTCTTCTTCTCTCCAACTAACCTTTTCCCGAACCCATCCTCGCGCACCTTCACGACCACCCACTCGAGTGCGCCAATTATCCCAAGTGTTTATACGCATCTCAAATAATAGCTTGGAGCGGTGGCAATGGTTTACAGTCCGATCAAAAGATTCCGCCCACGTAAAAGGCTGCACTTATGGCCTGCTCAGCCGTTACTGGGGATGACGTAGCTGGTTCACAATGTGTTCCGCAGCACCCCTGGGCTTCTCTGGTTGTATGAACATGGGTAAAAAGAAAAGTGAAATGAAAGAAAAAGTATCTGGTGAGAGAAAGACGCTGCATTAACAAGGCTTACAACCTTAACAAGTCGTGTGTAACATTTAACTGAGCCTGAAGCGGCTGAGAAGATTGAAGAGATATGACAAAACTTGTAAATTTTTTTCTTTAATTTTTGAAGTGTATGAATGTTTCTTTTTCTTTCTTCCTTTTTTCGTAAACGGAAACTAGTATATATATGCATTTACATGACTACTACTACTATTATCCCCCCCCGCCCCCAAACACGCAGACACATATATATATATATATATATATATCATATATATATATACACACACACTCACAGATATATATATATATATATATATTCCCCCTATTTTCTTCATCTTCAATTTTTTTTAAATATTTTTTTTAAAGTTCAAATCTTTGCCAAGTCACTACTATAATGACTGAAGAATTGTTAGCTGCACTTGTTTTCTTCCACTACTTAATTGTTCAGCTATATATATTTTATATATATATATGTGTGTGTGTGTGTGTGTGTGTGTGTGTGTGTGTGTGTGTGTATTAGTCTCAGATCAGCATAGAAACCCATAACATCAACTTCAGCATCCTCATCGATCAATAAAAATAGTGTCTGATTCTGTGGCCTGCTGTCATAGTGACTTAAGTTTTAATTTCCTCTCCACGAATGCTCCGTTGGTGACATTCCGTCGAGTCATCATAATCGGCAGTGTTCATGGGGACTATCGTTGGGCGGAAATGTTGGCGCCCTCCAAAGGGATAGCCCAGTCACGCAGGCTCTGCAATTATTTTCGTCAGCAGGGGGCTTAGTTAATGATGCTCTGTGCATGTTGCATCAGAATACTAGTGAACACCTCTTAAGTGACTCGGCAGCAGTGCAGTGTCTTCTCTGGTGGGTTGCCTCATGACGACTTGACACTGATTTCTTCCGATTGCCGGTGCAGGGGTTGTGGCGGAACAAGCCAGGCTGTGGCTGTGGACTGAGCACCAGAACGAACGGCGTGGGTACAATGCCATTGTGGTGGCACAGAGGTTGAGACAGAAAGAAAGAGGCAAAAAAACAAAACAAAAACAAAACAAAAACAAAAAAACAAAACAAAAAAAACAAGACGTGAACTGAAAACTATATAAAGCTGCAAGAGATTCCTTGTTTGTTTGTTTTTAGCTCGTGTAATAGGTAAATGTTGTTATTCCAACTGCAGTAAATGTCAAAGGAGTGTGAAACAAGGATGTATGCTTAGCCCCTTCCCATTTTCACATAAAAAAATCATTTTTGTTCATCTAGGAATGGAAAACCGCATAGTAATCACAATTTCTGCTGCAGTTAAATTTTGTCGATGACATTTTGTTGTCTGATTCTGTTATGGGGCTTTAGAATGAAGCTGACTGTCCAAAACAAGGAGCAGATCGACTGCAATTGATAGTCGATCCTGTTATAAAACAAATGCTGAGCTTTTTATTCTTTTGTGTTCTTTATTTTATTTTATTTTTTTAAGTTTTAGAAAAGATTCATACGAACAGTTAGGGACGGTTTTCATTTCTATGTTGAACTTTAGTCATGTGTTGTCGGATGAGTGTAGGAATTTAAAGAAAAGGGAGACGGAAGTAGTGAAATCATTGAGGATATTAAACACAACAGACATAGATCTGTTTTGCAAGCTATCTGACACAAAACTAAAACCATTCTGACACGTGCAGCTGAGGCATTGGGTCCAGAAAAAGACAGTTGCTGAATTGAAAGTGCCCATATTTCTGTCACAGAAATATTTCTGAATGATCCATTGCATACATCAAACAAACTAGTTTGTGTAGAAACTGGAGGTATCTGTTACGCATTACGACATTTGTAAAGTGCATTAGAATATTGGTTAACATCAGTCAAAATTTGATTAAAATTTCGCTAAAACGAGTCAATCTCCCCATGTCAAGATATGTGGACAGGCTTTTGAAATGCTCCTGTTACAGCACGAATCTGGTCACTTTGACTGGGTGTCCAGCATACAGAAGGCTGGGTAAGGATGGTTTTGGTACTGTTTAGCTCTACCAGGGACTGGCTGATGAATACAGTTTTATAGCAGAACTGAATACCTAACTCATTTCCTTTTAAAGTGAAAGTGTCATACAGAAAAAGAAGTAAATAATAAATATTTATGTTATTTAAAAGCGTTTTTCGAGCTGAATAGTTTTTAACATTTATTACACATAAACGGCACAAAGATAATTTCAGGAATTTCAGGCCAAGGGTATATTGCTTGAAAAATTGTATACAATGGCTATTAAGTTGTGAGTATTCAAATAAAATCAATTGTCCATCCTGTAGAAGTAAATAAAAAAAAAAAAATGAACACTTGTTCCATTACATTGGCTAAGCAGGAAACATGAAAGCCGCACCGTGTTTAACCTCGGTGTAACAGCCCATTCTTACCCCCCCCCCCCCCCCCCTCTGTAACTTACCCTGGGGTAAGTCTGGGCTAGCCTGCTTTTACCCCCGGGGTCATTCCAGGACCAGCTGGAACTTACCCCTCCTAGTTGGAACTGACCCCCCCCCCCCCCCCCCCCCCCCGCAGTCAATTACATTGTACAAGGTACACAGGCACTCAGAAGACACTAATTAGCTGTAAAAAATAGTTAAAATCTTTGATATACATTAAAGTGACCAATGGTCAGTGACACTGACCACTGGTTGTCTGCATTGCACAAGGTATACAAACACTCATGAGACACTGATAAACTGTAAAATATTCGAAATATCTATTTACGTCATAGTGACCAGTGGTCAGTGACACTGACCACCAGTCGTCTGCATTGTACAAGGTACACAGGTACTCGGGAGACTATAATTAGCCGTGAAATAGTTGAAATCTCCGATTTACGTCATAATGACCAGTAGTCAGTGGCACTGACCACAAGTAATCTACATTGTACAAGGTACACAAGCACTCGGGAAAGATGACAGATGATGACTAGTGGTCAGTGGCACTGACCACTAGTCATCTGCATTGTACAAGCTAAGGTACACAGGTACTCAAGAGACTAAATAGCTGTAAAATAGTTAAAAGAGGCAAACCAGGATGAAGCAACAACGGTACTTGGTCACAACGACACGTGGTCACAACGACATTTTGTCACAACTACGCTTGGTCACACTGGCACTTGGTCACATTGGCATGTAGCTTTCTTTCCCACGCATGTACGGGCGTACTCACACACCCGAATATTGACCCACGCATGTAAGCTAGCGCGAGAAATGTTAATACGTATCTGTTAGTGAACCAGGGTGTGTGTGTGTGGGGGCGGGGGTGGGGGTGGGGGGTGGGGGGGGAGGGGAGTTGGGGAAATAGGAGGTCCATCTATTGAGAAGAGTCTAGAACTACACTTTGTCTAAACCAACTGACTGTATATAGGAAGTGGGAGAGGAGGGGTAAATATGCAGGCTAACACAATTTTTTTAAAGGCGGGTGTGCGTGTTGGGAAAAGGCACAGGAAAACCCTGAATAACCCTCTCTTGTTTGAAGGGTGGGGTGGGGTGGAGGAAGATTCCAAATAGTCCTAGACTGACCCTTTGGGAGGGGGGGGGGGGTAAATCCAGGCTAGCCCAAACTTACCCCCGTGGGGGTAAGTTCCAACTAGGGGGGTAAGTTCTAGCTAGTCCTAGAATGACCCCCGGGGGTAAAAGCAGGCTAGCCCAGACTTACCCCGGGGTAAGTTCCAGAGGGGGGTAAGAATGGGCTGTTACACCGGTTTAAAGCATCCAAACAGTACAGGCGTTGCTAAGATTTTATCTAATAATAATGAAAGTGTTTATCAACGAACTAAGTAAGCAAGCAGCTGACGCCATGTGTTTGAGAACGAAGGATAATCGAACGCACACAAAAAAGAGTAAATCTCAGATCCTGTGTTTTTGTGTGCGCCCACGCGTGTGTTTTGTTCTTTATTCTATTTTTTTTTTCCCAAATCAGATGAAGATTCTTTGGGAGAAATGCACCGATTTCCAGTTATCGGATCACGTGACATTTAAAGAAAAGTCCAATTCTATCGAATTTAATGGTTAACAACGTCATTGTTATCCTCCACCTCTTCCTCTCTCTCTCTCTCTCCTTATTAAAAATAAAAGAAAAAAGATTCTACCAAAAGACAGCACAGAGTGTTCCTGAACAAAGAAAACATCGTTCTGAAGAAGCCGTGTTCACAATTTTCATTCATTCTGACAAATTGCTACAGTCAGATCACCTCAACCTGTTTTCTCTCTTTCTGCAGATTTTGGGACAGGATTTGGACAGGCCCCAAATCAGCCAGCTGATGGAACTGACATGGTTTCAGCAGCTGAAGAATATGACATGGAAATGTTTGGGCAGCATATTTGAGATATTTTCTTCATTCCTTCTGAAAGGTGAAAAGAAGATCTGATAATGTTTCTTCATTAACTAGCCTAATAAAAACAACCACAACAACAACAAAACAAACAAACAAAACAAACAAAGAGACAAACAAAACTGCCAGAGAACGTTTCCTCCTACTGTAGCCCAATCAAAAAACCTGTAGCGAGATACTGCTCATTTGTGCTGAGATATAAACCGAACCCAAACCAAGCCGGACCGGGCTCAAGGAACGCGGTTCACTTGTGTTTGATTGTTCTGTGTCAAATACCCGTCACTCACGTTTTCTATGCGTGTTATTCGGGTGGGCAGTCCCATGGGAGAATCGCTAGATCCCGGTGTCACCTTCACTGCCTTCACCCTCACCGCTCCAGCTCCCCACCCTCTCTCTGTGCATTAATTTCTATTTATTATCGTTTTTCTTTCTTTGTTTTCTCGAGGGAGGGAGGCAAAGGGTATAAGGAGGGGGGTGGGGGTGGGGAGAGGAATGAGGGGGAGAGAGAGGAAGAATTTGTCAGGGACAAACTTCACTGTCGCCACGAGTTTATTCACGCACCCTCTGTGCAGACTGTCCAAATGATTGCCTCATCCCACAGATTAACAGCAGTTCTACGCGACAGTCGCAAGGCAGACACCTGGTGGGACGGCCGGGAGGGAGGGAGGGGGGGGGGAGGGGGGGGAGCCTGTTTGTGCTTGGGACGGTTGTTACATGATCCAGTGGCCAAATTGCAATGAAAGGAGAAGTGCTTGATTATACTCCACGCGGATCTCAGACTATCGTCCTTCCAAAGACACGCATCCAGATTTCGCGTCAGATACAAGAGGAAGAAGCTTGAAGGGTAGAGAGACAGACAGACAGAGAGAGAGAGAGAGAGAGAGAGAGAGAGAGAGAGGGGGGGGGAGGAAAGGGAAAGAGAATTATGAAAAAAAACAACAACCGTACTTGAGCTCCGCTGGCATAAAACACTGGCATAACAGTCTACCGTCATGACTCTCTAGAGACAGGCCGGCGGGGGGGGGGGGGGGGGGGGGTAACCCACACGTCGCTTCACATGCTCGTCCCTTTCACCCCGAGTCAGAACAGAAAAGCCAGACAAGCTTATCGCGGCTATGAAAAGCAGGACCCTACCTCACCCCTCAATTTGCTTTTCACCCCTGTTGAATAACCCGGTGTGTATCGAATGACTCGCTGCCACTCGCGCAAACTGCACGGCCCGTTGCGAGTGTATGAAACCCAGATACAGTCAGTGACCCGAATCTAACACAGGTTCAGGCCATTGATAGGACATGAAAGATACCCTCTTGAAAGGCAACTTTGTGCCGAGTATAATTGTCGATGAGGGGGGAAAGATTATTAATGTGGAGTAACTTTTGTCGATTTTGATACTAGGTGTTGAGCAACGCGATTGTATGAACGTTGTTGATGATTGGTTATATACTGGCAACAGAAGGATTGCCGAGTTTGTATTCTGCGGTTGTGTGTTTTGGGGAGTAAAGTTTTCACCCGCACACACACACATACACACACACGCGCACGCGTGCACGCGCACGCACATACACGTACGCATGCACTGTGTGTGTGTGTGTGTGTGTGTGTGTGTGTGTGTGTGTGTGAATTAAAAATGGGCGGAAGAAGGGTGGTGACTCGTGGTCATCCTGTGGCACGTAGGTAACCTTAATCTCATTGTATTTTGTTGCATATCATTTTGCGCCTTTATTACGGGTCATTCATATGTGACGTCAATAACGATTCATAGATAACGCAGTTTTCTGTCCTTTTTTTTTTTTCTTTTGCATTCAATATATTTTTTGCATATCTGTCTGCTTTCTTTGTCTGCATAACTATCTGCACATGACTTGAAGATATCTTTGAACACGAACGAAGTATAGCCATATCACCCCCAAAATAATAACACGCACGGTACCCCCCCCCCTCCCCCCCTTTCCCACAAATAATACACACATATGGTGTCGTTAACTGTAAAGACTGTGACTCATGGGAAACAAAACATGTATATACACAAATCTGATGGGAAGTAAATTAGTAGAATTTAGAACTGATTGGCTCATTATTTTTCTCTAGATAAAAATCGAAGTAAACACACACACACACACACAAAAACAACAACAACAACAACACACACCACACACACACACACACACACACACACACACACACACACACAAAAGCAGCATGATATAGTCAGAACTTCATGATACAAAAGTTAAATCGAGACTTCGAATGCTTTAACAAGCATTCCAGACCTTTACCGGGAAAATGTGCCGAATTTCATTTGCCTTCCTTCTTCTGTGACTTGAGCTTTGTTCCCACGTGGAATCATCAGGAATACCGACACTAGAAGATGAGGAAACTGTAAACCCGAGCACAAGGGGCATATTCCTATCAAATAAAATCGTCTGTCCAGCGATTCCTGTGATATCAACGGGTAGACTTTCAAAATAATGTACGCAAGATAAAAATCATACACGCAGAACGTTTTCCATTGCTTAAAATCAAAGTTTTGTTTTGTCAAACACTTTCGTACCTACCGTTTAATGGAACCTTGATCCCACCTGAAACAGCAAAGAAAGCTCATAGTTGTCAACCTGATCAAGGAATAGTTTATTATTGATTCTTCCGCGCTGAATGTAGGCCCGTATGGCAGCGAGTAGCCACTTGAAGCTGCGGATTTCAACTAGTATATGTTTATTCAAGGCAGTGAATGGGCTGTCAGCGAACGGGGTGACAGTAAAACGAAGAATCTCACCAGCCACCGTGGTTAGCTCCGAGGTTTCCGGCTTGGAGGCTGTGAGTTCGATTCCTATTAGAGCCACTCATTTGTGAGATTTCTTTTTTGCGCCGACCTACTCCTATCAAGAGCTAAGTTTGCTATGGGCTCCCTGGGAAGACTAGAACCACACAGTCGAATTTCATCCACTTAATGGATGCGTCTCTCACAGTGCTGATCAAATTTTTTGACGAACACTGCAGGTGTCTGTATCTCTCGGGTCTAGTTGACGACGGGATATATCATGAAAGCGTAGATTACGGCCCTCCATAGTCTCAGACCAGAACGGATCTATCTATCTATCTATCTATCTATCTATCTATCTATCTATCTATATATCCACACACACACACACACACACACACACACACACACACACACACACACACACACACACACACACGTAAGTGGATAAAAGAAAGAATGGCACCACAAGACCACTTTGAATACTCATTTTTCTTTGTTTGTTTGTTTGAACTTTTTGGTCCATTAGGGGACTTTGCTCTGAACAGGACAGCAGCAGGCTAACATGTACCCATGCCCTCCTCTCCCATTTTCTGTTAATTAAAATTTGTCGACTTGTTACAAGGGAGAGGATGGGATGTACAAAGGAAGCGGAAACTAGCTGGGAAGGGAGCTGCTAGGAGTGGGCTTTAGGGAAAGGTAGGCATCACAAGAGAGAGAGAGAGAGAGAGAGAGAGAGAGAGAGAGAGAGAGAGAGAGAGAGAGGGTGGGGTGGAAGATAGGATGGAGAGACGGAAGTTGAGAGAGAGAGAGAGAGAGAGAGAGAGAGAGAGAGAGAGAGAGAGAGAGAGAGAGAGAGAGATCACATCAGTGACAGCACCACCACCCTCGATCCCCATACCCTCCCTTTCGAAGATTTATTAATATCAGTTGGTACAGGCCTGAAAAGATTGCATCTTTTTGTTGGGTGGTCGTATGCCCTATGGAGGCGTATCTCGAAAAGAGCTAGCTGGGAAGACGTTTGTGCTTCGCCGATGGCAACTATCATCTAGTTGCAAGCATGACGAAAACGGGCGCGAGCGTGCTCTCTCTCTCCCTGTGGGGTGTGTGTGTGTGTGTGTGTGTGTGTGTGTGTGTGTGTGTGTGTGTGTGCGTGCGTGCGTGCGTGCGTGCAGCGTGCGTACGTGCGTGCGTGTGTGCGTGCGTGCGTGCGTGCGTGTTTGTGTGTTTGTGTATGTGTGTTTGTGAGTGTGTGAACGTGCATGCGTACGTACGTGTGAGTGTGTGTGTTGTGTGTGTGTGTGTGTGTGTGTGTGTGTGTGTGTGTGTGTGTGTGTGTGTGTGTGTGTGCGTGCGTGCGTGCGTGCATGCGTAAGTGCGTGCGCATGCGCGCGCGCGTGTGTGTGTGTTATGTGTGGTGTGTGTGAGTGCACGCGCGCGCGCGTGTCTGTGTGTTGTGTTGTGCTGTGTCTTTCAGAAGCCCTATATCGTAATGGTAATCAGAGTGAAAAAAAAAAAAACCCTGACCCGCCATTGCCGGACCCACACTCACATCAAACGTTAATGGTTTCCAGTTTGCCCACATTCCATCTTTTCAGAAAGGTTCGTCCTATTTTTGCGTGATGTTGCAGACAAACCATCCAACGGACAGGCGTGAATGGAAACAAGTCTTGACTGGAGTAACTGAACATGAAAACCGTAACTTGGCGAGGGTTAGCGCCATCCCAGAGAGGATTTACTAAGCTGCACGTGACCATATATCTATTTCAAAAAATCTCTTGGAGAAAGAGAGATTTACTTGTCAAAATGAGAGAGTGATCTCCCTTGCTAAGCTTCAAATTTCCATCCACACCAGGTGCTGTATATAGTATTCCAATTCGTCAAACCAGCCGAGCAAACTGTTGGTTCAAACCAATCGTCCGAGGCAACGAGCTTGCCTCTCAAACCCACTCAACACTCGAACCGACTACAGACGGGCGGGCGGGGGAGATGGGGGGAGGTGGAGGGGGGAGGAGGTCAAAACTAATCACAGAACCCAGCGACCCACGTGTGTGTTTGACCTGCACAAACAGCCTTTAAAAAAAAAAAAAAGCCCGGCAATAACTGAGTGGCGCCCCCGCGTGTGTAACTGTTGACCGTGCGAGGACGGAACACGAGCCTTTGTTCACGTGCGTGTGTATTAATACCGGTCCGTGCGGTAATCACCCACTATTGTTTCCGGGTTTTGAGCCGATCAAATTTGTCGGACTAGTTGTGGCGGGGTCTTTAGGTTTTCAACAAACAAGCTCTTGGCGTGGTTGTATATGTGTATATAGGTCTGGTATGGGGCTCGAATTGCATCGAAAGCTCATACATTGCATAAGCATGACCATGATATTACATACTGAGTACACACACACACACACACACGCACGCACGCACGCACACACGCACGCACACACATACACGAAGGTTTATTCAGATTAAGTGCGAGGTCCCATACTGAAGAGGATTGCATACTCTCACCATACATCAACTCTTAATGTTAATTACATCTGCTAGACGAAACAGTTGACAAAATATGAATCTTAATGCAT